>SJYV01017052.1:0-20994 GCA_006410875.1 Neotragus pygmaeus | reverse complement strand
TTCAATAAATAGCCATATTGACTCAGTTAGTGGCCATTGCTTATTGATCTCAATCTCAGAGTCTTCCCTGCTCCCCAGAGGGGCTGGCAAGAAAGTGATGAAATTTCAAACTTCTAAATGGGTGTTTGAGTTTTTTGGAGGACCAGCCCAGACCTGAAGATTTCCTAGGTTGCTCACTGAGTGGTCTCATGACATAACAAAGAAAGGAAATTCTAAGATTTTCAGGAGGCCTGGGCAATGAAGCAAGACAAGGAGCCAGTATGGATCAAATATATGAATAAGAAAATAAGAGTCAAAAGAGGACAAGTGAAAAGGCTTGGAAACTTTGCTCATATTGTCTTAACCTAGATCCCATGAGACAAAGACTGTGTTTCTTGTGTTCCTGCAGTTTCCCAACTCAGTGGTCCTATGTCTTGCTGCTTATTTTAATAATAGAGGAATCATCATTACTTGACACATTAATATTTTTTCTTGACCTAAAAAGGTCAAAGATCATGTTCTTCAGATTAACACACTGGTGGAAAATGGACAAAATTGGTCGTGAAATATGAATAGATTATTGATATTCATGACTGATAATCTCTTAAAGAATGCTTGTATATTTTTCTGCTATTCATTTGAGGAAATTGCAGATGACTGGCCCCAAAACACAGAGGATAGGGCTGGTAGAGTCAGAACAAGATATTCTCACATCATAGCCCGTCTGATACAATACCTGATTCCACCAGGAATTCTAAAAATACCATTTACTTGTAAGAATTTCTGGAGGAAGTGTACTACATTCATTACTTCCCTGTCCGCAAACCTTACCTAAGCTGCCAAATCAGAGCAGAGGGTGAGTTTGGATTTCCCTTGACACCAAATATGTGGTATCTAGACTAACACCAACCAAGTCCCCAAACGACTCCTGGGCATATGCCAGTCACTTAACATCTGATATGAAATCCATGCTGTTAGTACATTTACCACCCATTGCGGGATCTCAACTATCCTCACTTTAGTACCAACCATGAGGTCCAAGTCACTTATGCTTGTAACCAAAGGGCTAAAATTTGGAGGCTCCATGACCACATCTCCATGTTCAATAACTGAATGGAATTGATGACCAGAATGAGGAAAACCCTTACTGACTGTTCTCAGATTAATAGACATGAAAATTCACAAAGAGTGAAATGGAAGAGGTGTGAGGGATGAAGGGGGACGGTAGGTTGGCAGAGCCTCCATTCCCTAGTGAGCACAGCACTCTCACGTCATGTATTTGTATTCACCACACCCAAAGTCTCTGAATCCCAATATTCATGCAGGTTTGAGGTTTCAAAGCAAACAAGAACAAAAGAGCCAATTGATGAAAGTAAAAGAAAAGAGTGAAAAAGTAAGGTCCAGTAGATGGTGATGGGCAGGAAGGCCTGCCATGCTACAGTCCATGGAGTTGCAAAGATTCAGACATGCGTGAGCGACTGAACTGAACTGACTGAACTGAGATTTCAAGAAACAAGCTTATTGGTTGAATCGTTGGCCATTGGTGATTAACCTCAAGCTCAGTGACCTTCCCTCGCCCTAGAGGTACAAAAAATACAAAACCTTTCTTACCGTGTTTGAGTGTTTGTGTTAGGAACTCCTCGACTGTATGGTTCTCGAGTTGCGTTCCAGAAATCATCACCTGACCTATGAAAGAGAGTAAATTGCAAGAGTTTCAGGAGGCCTGGTCGTTGAAACAGAGAAAGGATCAAAAATGGACAAGAAAATGACAGTTAGAAAGGACAAGGGAAGGAGCCTGGAGACTTTGGTAATATTGTCTCAGGCTTGATCCCACAGCCTACACAAGGGCTGTGTTTCTTGCTTTTCCTGCAATTGCTCTCCTCAGTGTCTACACATCTTTCAATTAGGTTTCATAATAGAGGAATAATCATTATTTGATAAGGAAATAATTTTAATTGTCCCAAACAAGTAGATAGATATAGTGTTTTCAGATTAACACATCATGGTGGAAAATGGACAAATCTGGTTATGAAATGGGAAGAAACTGTTTATATTCATGACTCATCATCAGTTTAAAGACCTCATATAAGCAATTTCCCCTATTCAGATGAGGAAACTACAGATGACTACCCCATGACACAAGCATGTGGGTAGTGGGATCAGGACAAGATACTGTCATATCACAACCCATTGATACACTATAGATTCTGCTTGGAGCTTGAAAATAGAGATAACTGGTAAGAGTTTTGGGTACAGTGTCCTACTCCCACTACTCAGCTCCCCAAGCCCCATGTGAGCCCTCAAATCACAAGGCAGGGTAAGTCTGGGGCTTTTCCTGACTGCAAAGATATGGTTTCTGCACCAAACCCATCCAATTCCCGATACCTAGTCAATTGACTAGGTATCCCACTATCAATTGACTTCTGAGACTATACCTGTGGAATTAGTGCCTATGCCACAAGTTGAGGTACCAAGAGTATCCTGACATCAGATGCCAGCCATGCGGTTCAAGTCACTCATACTTCTGACTAAGTAACTAAAAGTGGGAGTTTCCATGACCCCACCTCCATGCTCAATATCTCAATCAATCTGATGACTGAACTCAGAAAAACCTATACTTACTGTCCTCAGAATAATATGCAGGAGAAAACTCAGAAACAATGCAATGCAAGAGACGTGGAGGGCAAAGAAAGAGTGGAGGTGTGGGTAGTGTTCATGCCCCAGAGCACAGCACCCTAACATCACCAGCATTGGTTCCCACCCATAAGCTCGCTGAATGCCAGAATTTATGGAGTTTTATTCTTTAACTTTATTGAGGTTTCCTTCAACAGTGATATTGATTGAATCTTTGGGCAGCGATGACTGATCCCAACCCCAGTGCCCTCCTTTCTCCCTACAGGTGAAGGAGTTTCAAACCTTGAATTCCATTACTGATTATGTCAGCCAATCCTTTTAGTCCATGAAATATCTTGGTACCTATGAAAGACAAAAATTCCAAAATTTTCAGGAGTTTAGGACAATGAACCAGGAAAAGGAACAAATATGGATAATAAAAAGATAGTCAAACATGGACAAGGGAAAAGGCCTGGATACTCTGATCATTTTCCCCAGGTCGTTCTGATTAACTTTTATAAGAGAGTAATAATCATCATTTGACACATACTTATTCTTTCTGGCCCCAAGCAAGTAGGTAGAGAAATTATTTCAAATGAACGTATCCACAGGAAAATCACCAAAATTGGCCATGAATGTGAATAAGCACTTTATGACCAATAATATGTTCAAATGACCAATAATATGTTCTAAGAATCCATGTAGCGCGTATCTGCTGTTCAGATGAGGAAGTTCTAGACGACCTACCTCAGGACACACAGCATGTATGTGGCAGGTTAGGACAAGATATAGTCATGTCACAACCCATTTGATATACTATCCTATTCTGCCAGGAACTCTGAAAATACCGATGACTGCTGAGAGCTTCTGGATGCAGTGTCCCACTTGCATTAATTTCCTGTCCCCAGAACCCACCTGTGCTCCCAGCGCACACAGAGTGTGAGTTTGGGTTTCCTTGAATGAAATACATGGTGTCTCCAGCAACAACATCCAATTTCCCAAACACCCACTGGGCGTCCGCAAGTCAATTTTATTCCAATACAAAATCCGGGAAGTTAGTACAGATTCTGCATGTTGAGGGCTCAAAACTATCCTTAATTCAGGTGACAGTGAAGTGGTTGTGATTTGACAAAGTAGTTAAAACTTGGAAGTAACACGACAGCATTCTATGTTCAATGACTCAATAAATCTGATGACCAAACTCAGGAAGATCACTCACATAGGGATCTCACGTTATTCTTAAGGATAAATCTAGGCAGAGCAAAAATGAGTGACACATGCAGGGCAAAGTGGAAGCGGAGGTGTGAGGAGCCTCCATGTCCTAGAGAACTCTGGACCCTCACATCACTGTCATGTGATACCACGCCAAGAGCTCCCTAAATGCCCATATTTATGGATTTTTGTTGAGGTGTCACTAAACAGGTATATTGATTGAATCGTTGGCCAGTGGTGATTGTCCCCAATCCCAGTCCCTCCCCTCTCTCCAGAGGTGGAAAAAGTTCAAACCTTTAACCACACCATCAATGACATGGGAAATCACATCTATTATTGAACGCTTCTCAGGTCTCCTTCTATGACTTGTCTCCAAACCTATGAAAGACAGTAGATTCCAGGAGTTTCAGGAGGTTGGACTCACATACCAGGACAAGGATCAAATATGCATCATAAAGTGATAGTCAACACTGGACAAGGAAGGGGACAATATTGGTAATAAAATAATAGTCAAAAGAGGACAAAAGAAAGGGCCTGGAGACTTTACTAACATTGTATCTGCCTTGGTCCCAGGGCCAAACCCACACTGGGCTCTCTGAGTTTCTTGTTTTCTCTGCAGTGGATCTGCTCACTCATCCACGTTTTTCTGGTTATATTCATAATAAAGGAATAATTGTTCTTTGATACCTAAATGTACTTTCTCACCCAGAGCAATAGACAAATCATTTTCACATGAACATATCTTGATGGAAAATGCACAAAATTCACCATAAAATGTGATTCAACTGTTTATGTTCATGACTGGTTTCTGTTCAAAAACCCATGTAATGTGCACCCCCTGTTCCAATGAGAAAATTGCAGATGACTTTCCCTAGGACCTGTAGCTATCTGGGTCAGGAAAACTGATTGTCATATTACCACCCATTTGATACAGTACCTGATTCTGTCAGGAACTCTAAAATACAGATAACTGAGAACAGTTTGGGGCGCAAGGTCCTACTTTCAAGAATCTCCCATTTTGGAGCATCACCTGAGCCCAGAATAAGGGGACAGTGAGTCTGGGTTTTACTCTGACAGCAAATATGTGGTCCTTTAAGAGCAACTGAGTCCCCAAACACCCACTGGGTGTCTAGCAGGTCAATTTACTTCTAATTTGAAATCTGTGGAGTTAGTGCAGATTGGTGTTCATATACCGGGGTGCTGTCTACTAGGATAACCAGGATAACCAGACTCTGCACTAACTCAGCTCAACTCAGCTACCAGCCTTGAGGTCCTGAGTCGCTCATGCTTGTGATCAAATGGCAAAAATTGGGATGTCCATGACCCCACCTTCAAAATCAACAGCTCAATAGAATCAGTGGATGAACTTAGGTAAAACACTTGCTTACACTTCCCAGATAACTGTACAAAATGTAACTCAAGGCAGTAAAATGGAAGAGATGTGTGTTCAAAGGGAAGGGAGGTGTGCCCAGCCTCTGTGCCCTAGCGAGCAAAGCACCCTCACATCAGCTGCCTGTATTCAAAAACGCAGAAGCTCTCTGATTCCAGTTTTTATGTATTTCTTCCTAGGGTTCAGTAAACAAGCATATTGGTTGGCTCATCAGCCACTGGTGATTGATCTCATTCTAAGGTCCCTCCCCTCTCCACAGAGATGCTGGATTGAGACATGGTGAAAACTGGACCCATGAAATGGATGTATTATGTTTCTTGGAGACCAGCCCCATCCTGAAGTTACCTTGAGTCTCCTCTTGTGACTCATCTTATAACCTATAAAGTCAGTAAATTCCAAGTTGTAGGAGGCCTGGGCTATTAACAAAAACAAGGATCAAATAGGCAGCTTTTGTTACTACACTACAGCAAGGTTCATGGACAAGGCAGAGACCAGGAATAGAATCTCAGAAATAGGCCCTGATCTGGTAGAGTTAGGTGGAATAGATATATATTTAATAGAAAATTTTAAAGATATCCTCATGAGCATCATGATGTCAGCTGAGTTAAATGTTTCCAAAGTAAGACTACCATGAAGGTCTGCAAGATAAGAATGCACATGCTAATGCAGGGGCATGGGCTCTATGCCTGGTTGGGAGGATCCGCATGCCTTGGGGTCACTAAACAGGTGATCTGCAACTACTGAGCCAGATGCCTAGAGTCCCTGCTCTGCACAAGAGAAGCCAGCCCAGCGAGAAGCCCACACATCACAACCAGAGAGCAGCCCTGGTATCTAGGGAATATCCTGGCATAGTCAGGAAGACCAGTGCTGCCAAAACCAAACAAACATCCTGCCCAACGTGACAGGAGAAATCCAGGGAAGACTGGTAGCAGTATGGTCACAACTGGCCCCCAGCCCTTCCATGGACTTCCATCATTTCCCTCCAGTCCGTACAGGAGAGGTGAGCCTGGACCTACCTTGGTCCTGAGTATGGTGTTCATACACCGGGGTGCTGTCTACTAGGATAACCAGGAGGAAGAGAAGGGCTGCAGAGAGGCAGAGCCGGCTCATCTTGGTGGTGGCCTTGCAGGAGGGCTCCTGAGGATGCTGGGGATGGACAGACTGAGCTTTTAATATCCTGGCTGAGGGGTGGGATCAGAGGATGAGGAAAGGAGTGAGGTAGGGAAGGAGCTGGGTCAGTCCTGTTTATTGTGAAATCTCCCTCCTAACTAATGCTTTCTGTCTGCAGGGGCCAAGTCTGAGAACTAGTCTGAGAGCAGTAGTTATCAGGCTTGATTATGCCTGTGGGTCTAATGTAAGAAAGATTGTGACCACATAGATGGAGTTTGTCCAATGTGGATATTAAGAAACTCTGAGAACCTAGACAAGTACGTGGGACATGATGGACGGCCAGTGAGGGGTTGAGAGTGGATCAAAGGACATATTGGTGAATAGCAGTGTGTTAGCTCAGGTCCTCCTTTTCAGCCTTGTGTTACTTTCATCACAGCCGGGCCTCAATGCCCTGACCCCCTTCACCTACCTCAGATGACAGGGGTGACACAGGACAGCTTCCTGCAACCATTGCCACAGCTTCTCCACTGGATGGACGCTTGCTCTTTCTCAGGCATTGGTCCAGGCGGGAACTGAGCTGGAGAAGGTTAGGCCTCCTGGAGTATAACTCTCTTTATGCATTGAAAAACGAGTAAGGGGAGGGGGCAGAAGGGAAGCAGGGAACTGAATACATCTCCACCGCATGACCACTTGCTGTCCCTCTCCTGGTCNCGGGAACTGAGCTGGAGAAGGTTAGGCCTCCTGGAGTATAACTCTCTTTATGCATTGAAAAACGAGTAAGGGGAGGGGGCAGAAGGGAAGCAGGGAACTGAATACATCTCCACCGCATGACCACTTGCTGTCCCTCTCCTGGTCTTGCAAACAGAAGTGCTGCCTGCATGAGCGGACTTCAGGGGACCTTGGAAGACTGCCTATAGCCACCTTCATCCTCCTGCTCTCCCTCATTGGTGATGGGCCCACAGGACCTCAGTTAGGGTACCAGCTCTTTTAATCCTAACTTTGTGCCTCAGGATTTAAATATCCCAGGCCTCACGTGTTCAGGTGTCATGTGAGATCTGAGCTTCCCACAACATGTGGCTGCCATGGAAGCAATGGAGGCAACTGGCATGTATATCTTCTCTGGAGAAGTGAAAGTCCTTTGTAGTAGTAATAATGGCAGTAATGAGTAATTAGATCAAGGAAAACTTAAATTCCTCATTGTGGCACGCATTACCCTAAGCACCTAACACGTAAAACTCATCAAATCCTCAAAAATTTTTTAAAGAAAGGGGGGAAACTCTTGATACTTCCTCATGCAACTGAAGAGGTACATGAGATAACTGGAAATAAAGTAATTTACTTAGATCATAGGTTGTAGAGAGGGGATTGGGATCCAGGGATCTGACTTGAGAGTCTGTGCACATGCACTCTGCTGCATTGGAAAGCTGTAAACCAGAGTGCACACATCAAGGGTGACACACCCACACTCCCTTTGCTCATCCTTGTGAGTTTATTTGTAGTTAAAACCACGTAGCACACTTTAGAAGGGCAGTATATCTTAATTTCGAGTTACCCCAGGATAGAAGGACATTAGTAGCCAGTTACACACCAAAGAGCCAGTTTGTGGGGAGGGTCTGCTCTCTCTTAAGATATTTCACATGAATGATTTCATTTTGCTTCAAGCGAAAGTGAAGTTGCTCAGTCATGTCAGACTCTTTGCAACCCCATGGACTGTAGCCTACCAGGCTCCTCAATCCATGGAATTTTCCAGGCAAGAGTACTGGAGTGGGTTGTCATTTCCTTCTCCAGGGGATCTTCCCAACCCAGGGATCAAACCCGGGTCTCCCTCATTGCAGGCAGATGCTTTACCGTCTGAGCCACCAGGGAAGCCCCTCATTTAGCCTCAGGTGACCCCAAAACAACTGGATCCTCATCCCATTGCGTCAAGGAGAAAGCCACAGCTCAAGAGGGGAAGCCACTTGCTCAGGTCAGGACACATCCTGCAGATCATAAAATGATTAAGAGACTTTAGTTCAAGAGGCCCTCTGGCCCTTCCCTTCTTCCTGCCTCAATCTGTCCACCTGAGCCCAGGGAGCAGCGACACTCCCGCTAAGAGTACAAACTCCTCTTATCTCCCCCCTCCTCTCTCATCTGTCTGTCTTTCTCAACAAGTGTCCCCCTGGCCTGTCCTGTCCTCACTTTGGGCCAGGTGAGAGCACACCCCTCCAGTCTTCTGGAACACAAGCTTCCTGATGGGCCGGTCCTCTCTCCAGATCCCCCTGCCTGTGTCATGTATAACTCAAATCTCTAATTAGGAAGCTTCCTCCTTTCTGGGGCATCTTTAGAGAAATCACAAGACATTAAAATCACAGGGTATCTATCTGGATAAACCAGAGAACCCAAAGCTCTGATATCAGGTCATATCTATGCTCAGTCATATCTATGCTCAGTCATATCATGTTCAGTAATTATCTCTAAAAAATGAGAAATTTGAATTCCACGCTATCTAATGCCACATCCGGAAAAGATGGAATGTATCCTGGGCATGCAGGTGATGTTTAGATTTTTCTGAGGTTTTGTCCAGTGAGCATCATTTATATTCAAAGCATGTGATCAATTTCAGGCTAATGGATAAAACAGCCCCTGGCTCTTTGGAAATGAGAGTTTTACTTTCTTAAAACGGTGTTGTGAATACTGTTTTTACTAGAATGATTTTCAGGCTTAAAAGGGAAAACACAAAGCAGAGATTGCAAATGTGGCTGGCATCTAAGTATTCTTAACCCACACAGTACCATTTACAATTTTGAAACATTTCCAGGATTTAGCAGTGGGAGATTTTATATAAAATGAATGTCTCACATTGTTGGAAAAAGTAAGTGATCTGACAACACACTCCTGCCATTTAACAAGAACCCTCATCTGTCCATGGGATTCTCCAGGCAAGAATATTGGAGTGGACACACATTCCCTTCTCCAGGTGATCTTCCCAATGCTGGGATCAAACTCGGGTCATCTGCATTGCAGGCAGATTCTCTACCATCTGAGCCACCAGGAAGCAGTGGGTCTCAACACTAAGCAAGCTTCAGAATCCATTAGACATTTGTTGAAACACAGATTCTAAGACCTCTAATTTCTGAGGCTTGATTTGGTAAGACATGTTTGGGACTTGAGTCTGCATCTACGAGGTTTCCAGGACTGAGGGTGCTGCTCAAGAGATAACATTCTGAAAGCCATGAACTAAGCTAAGGAAAGCTGATCTCTTCTCAGGAGGGGAGTCTTCTCTCCAGGTTCTATAATCCCTGTCATTCTTTGTTGTCCATCCTGCCTCCACTCCCACTCCAAATATCTCCAGCCATATTACTCACCTGGTCCAGGGGCATTAATGTTGTGACCTATGAGATGGGCTCACAGTAAGTGTTCAGGAAAAGGTGTTAGTTTACTTCTAGCCACTAAGTCATGTCTGGGATCACCGTGGGTCTGGGACAGACCGCCCTGATCTTTACATTGTTATTCTTTGCTTTGCAGTTGCCAAATACAAATGTCTTCAAGAACCCAGACCCAACTTTGTGGAAGTATCTGATTATTTTGCCCTTGCAAAGACCCATGTATGGAGATAGCAGGCAGAAGTCAGGTCACAGGGCTGCAGAGATGGGAGGATCTTGGTCAAACAGGAAGGTGATTCTCACTGTTTGGTCCACCAGGAGAACAATTGAAACCACCAGTTTGTTTGCAAACCCCCTGTTTGTTGCAGGGGGGTGACTGTGAAAAGGCCCTTTGATATCTTTCTATCCAGGGCATTATTACCAATGTCATTAGGTGTCACAGTGACAAGATAATACTGGAAATAATTTCATGTTGTTACTGAATATCTATAGATTTATTGACATTACGCCACTGATTAACTCCAAAAGAACAACAAGGGAGGATACTTTTTGTGAATATTCTCCATATGTTGAGAATGATCAGAGCTGCACAGTGGCCTGTGAGTTTATAGTACTATTTTCTGGACATATGTGTGGTGGAAACTTTTCACCGTTGGAAAAGAAACTGTGACACTGGATAACCAACAGTGGAGCACGTGGAACGCTGCTCAGTGTTATTTGGCAGCCTGGATGGGAGGGGAGTTCGGGGGAGAATGAATACATTTATATATGTGGCTGAGTTGCTTTGCTGACCACTCGAAGTTATCACAATATTGTTAATCGACTATGTTGTTAGTCACTCAGTCAGTTCCAACTTCTTGTGACCCAATGGACTGCAGCCTACTAGGCTCCTCCGTTCACGGAATTCTCCAAGCAAGAATACTGGAGTGGGTTGCCATTTCCTTCTCCAGTCACGACTGCTAATCCTTTCAAAAAACTCATGTAACCTGGCCAATTGTTCATGTGAGGACACTGCAAATGACTTGGCCCAGGACACAAAATGTTTGAGTGTTAGGATCAGGACAAATTACAACCCATTTAATCAAGTAACTTTTTCTCCAGGAATTCTGCAACTGCAGAGAACTGGGAAGAGGTTCTGAGTGCTCTGTTCAACATAATACCTTCCCTTGTCACTGAGCCTCACCCCAGACACAAATGGTAGAAAAGAGTGAGTCTGGGTTTTGTCCCTGACACCAAACATGTGGGTCCCTGCCAGCAGCAACCAGTTTCCCACACCCACTGGGCATCCAAGAGTCAATTTACTCCTGACACTAAATCCACAGAGGTGACCCAGACATCACAAGATGAGGGCTCCATCCCTGAGGATGGCCCACACTCTCAAGTGTTGATCACAATTTCTACTGTCACTTACATGTGTGACCACCGGCTATAAATTCACAGATTCACCTCCCATGTTCAACAACTTATTAGAAATATTCAGAGAACTCAAGAAAGCCATTTACTTACTGTCCCCAGGTATTATAAAACATTAAAACTCAGGAATAACCTAATGAAGGAAAAGCGTCGGGTAAATGGGGAGTTGGGGGTGAAAGCCTCAAGACCTGTCAGGACTCTCCCCCTTCTCAATCCCTTGATGTTATCACCTTCCCTGAGGCTCTCTGAACCCAGCATTCATGGGTTTTAATTGAGAGTGGAGGCAGGAAAGTTGATACAATCATTGGCCATTTGTGATAAAACTCAGTATCAGTACTCTGTACGGTCCTCAGAGGGACTGAGGGGCGATAGTTTTAACCCTATAATCAGCTGGTGGAAAATTCTGGAGTCCAGTCCCATCCAGACTCTATCTCAGGTCCCATCCTTCACTAATCTCATGATTTATAAAAATACATAAAGTTCCAAGACTTTCAGGTTGCCTGGAGCGTGAACAGAGACAGGGATCAAATATGGATCTTCTTATGACACTACAGTAGGATCAGGGGCAAGGCAGTGACAAGGGATATTGCATCAGTTATGAGGTCCCTGATCTAGTAGAGTCAGGTCAGGCACTGATTTTTCATAATTGAACATATAACATGACCTTCTGAGAGTCAAGAAATGTCCCTGGAGTGAAAACTGCCCAATTACCAGAAGAAATCCAGAGAGGGTTTGCTGCAGCCACTTGCAACCCCCTACTGTCTCCCTCCAACCCTGGTCTCGCCACCTGTGGTTATGGGATCAGAGGACCTCAGTTTGTGTCCCAGTTCTGCCTTTTCCTAACTGTGTGACCTGTGGCCTGAAATTTCCCTCATCTTCATTTGTTACATGAGATCATGCTGCTGACATCCTGGGGCCGTTTTGAAAGCACTGACTATGGCCTCCATAGACATATATTCTTTTCCCAGCAAAGCCAAAGTCCTTTGAGATGATAATAATAATGACTAATGATGATAGTTAACACTTAACTCTTTTGACCAGAGAGTCAAATAAGGACACGGTGGGGTAGAGAAAGGCCTGGACCTGGGTGAGCTCACTCGCTGAAATAAGAAGAGGGCTTTCGGTTACCTCTGAGGAAGAAAGAGACATATTTGGAAGAGACATTGTGACTTCACTCTGGCACTCGAGGAACTTCCTGATGCTGAACTTCTTTTACAGGTGAAACTACAACATCCAGTCCTATTTGCTCCTTGTATTTACTACTGTTGACAGCACATTTACAGAGCAGTCAGGAGCCAAGGAAACTAACACTCTATGTGCCCCTAGACAATTAGCCTTGTTCTGTGGTGTTCAAAGCATGTTAGGGTTCTCAAAAGAAAACAAAGCTGGGGATCTCTTAATGCAGACTGTCACCCTCTTTTAGAAAGAAAGAATCTGTGTTTCTGAGAGATGAATGTCTTGCCCAAGTCTACACAGCAACATAGTGAGTTACTTAAGACAATCTCTTTTCATTAATACCAAGTCATTATCCCACTGTTCTTGTTCTGTCCATAAGGCCTGTCTGATTCTTTTGTGACCCCACTGACTGTAGCCCTCCAGGCATCTCTGCCCATGGGATTTCCCAGACAAGAATGCTGGAGTGGATTACGATTTCTTTCTCCAGGGGATCTTCCCAAACTAAATATCTACCCTGTTTTCCTCCACTGGCAGGAGAACTTTTACCACTGAGCCATGAGGGAAAAGTTTCTTGTTCAGCCACTAAGTCGTGTCCCATTCTTCAGGACCCCATGGAGTGTAGATGCCAGTCTTCCCTGTCCTTCACTGTCTCTCAGAATTTGCTCAGACTCATGTTCATTGAGTCAATGATGCCATCCAACCATCTCATCCTCTGTCATCCCCATCGCCTCCTGCTCTCAATCTTTCCTAGCATTAGCGTCTTTTCCAATAAGTCAGCTCTTCGCATCAGGTAACCAAAATATTGCAGCTTCAGCTTCAGGCGCAGTCCTTTCAATGAATATTCACTGTTGAATGCCTTTAGGATTGACTGATCTGATGTCCTTGTCAACCACAGAACTCTCAAGTGTCTCTCCAGCACCACAATTTGAAAACATCAATTCTGTGGGGCTCAGACTTCTTTATGGGCCAGCTCTCACATGCCTACATGACTACTGCTTAAAACCATAACTCTGACTATATGTACCTTTTTTTAAAAAAGATATTTTGTTTAAAGTAGTTTCCCGTTGTATATGTCTGTGTCTCTTTTGTTGTCTCACATACAGGGTCATCATTACTATCTTTCTAAATTCCATATATATGTGACAGTATACTGTATTGGTGTTTTTCTTTCTGGCTTACTTCACTCTGTATAATAGGCTCCAGTTTCATCCATCTCATTAGAACTGATTCAAATGTATTCTTTTTAATGGCTGAGTAATACTCCATTCTGTATATGTACTAAAGCTTTCTTATCCATTCATCTGCTGATGGACCTCTACGTTGTTTCCATGTCCTGGCTAGAGAGAAGGTGGGATGATTTGGGAGAATGGCACTGAAACATGTATACTATCATGTAAGAAACGAGGCGCCGGTCTATGTTCAATGCAGGATGCTTGGGGCTGGTGCACGGGGATGATCCAGAGAGACGTTGTGGGGTAGGAGGTGGGAGGGAGATTCAGGATTGGGAGCTCGTGTACATCTGTGGTGGATTCATGTCGATGTATGGTGGAGCCAATGGAGTGTTGTAGAGTAAAATAAAGTAAATAAATAAATAAAGTAGTTTCCCTACACAAAGAAAGATGCCTTTGGGCATAAAAAACATAACTATTTGTTAAATAATTTTCATTAAATGAATCTCCCATTTCATACTCATGCCAAGTGCACAGTTATTGAAAAGACTGGAGATCATAAAATTCCTGTTAATCTATTTAATAATGAGGCCTGTCTATATAATTTTGAGTCTCCCCTAACATCTTGTAGTCATGTATGGATGTAAGAGTTGAACTGTGAAGAAGGGTGAGCACCGAATAATTGATGCTTTTGAACTGTGGTGTTGGAGAAGACTCTTGAGAGTTGCTTGGACTGCAAGGAGATCCAACCAATCCATTCTGAAGGAGATCAGCCCTGGGATTTCTTTGGAAAGAATGATGCTGAAGCTGAAACTCCAGTACTTTGGCCACCTCATGAGAAGAGTTGAATCATTGGAAAAGACTTTGATGCTGGGAGGGATTGGGGGCAGGAGGAGAAGGGGACGACAGAGGATGAGATGGCTGGATTGCATCACTGACTCAATGGACATGAATCTGAGTGAACTCCAGGAGTTGGTGATGGACGAGGAGGCCTGACGTGCTACGATTTCACAAAGAGTCGGACACGACTGAGAGACTGAACTGAACTGAACTGAACATCCTGTATCTTGATGGGATAATGAAATAATACTTGAGCAGGACAGCAAAGTGAATCACCTTCACTTGACTAACCTTGTACTATCTGGATAGAACAACCTGCTGTCTTGAATAAACTCCTGGAAGCACTGCATTTCCTGCTCTTCCTACAGTTGCCTCTGAAGGGAAGAGGATCAGCTGTCCCTCAACATTGTGATTAACTTCATAACAGAGAAATGATCATCTTTGACAGATAAATTTTTTAGGCAGTGATGAGGAAATGTAGGTAGAGGAGTCTTTTGGACTAAACCAATTTGGTACAAAACGGACACCTTTGATGACAAATGGGTAAACTTTTATACTAATGACTGGTAAACCTTTCAAAAAGCTCATGTACCTGGTCTCTGGGCTCATGAAAGGAAAGTGCAGATGACTTGCCCCAGGACACACAGCATGTGGGTGGTGGGATCAGGACAAGATGGCATGCTGGCACAACCCATTTAATCAAGTACCTGATTCTGCCAGATATTCTGAAAATGCAGAGAACTAGGGTGGGGTGCTGAGTGCTTGGCCCCACATAGTATATAGTCCCAGGGCCCTGACCCTCACTCCAGAGACAAATGGTAGACAAGAGTGAGTCTAGGTTTTTTTCCCTGACTCAAAATATGTGAACTCTCTACCAACAGCAATCAGTTCCCCAACACTCACTGAAAACTCAGGAGTCAGTTTATTCAAACACTAAATTCATAGAAGTGACCCAGACCACAGACATTAGGGGCTTGGTGCTTAGGTCAGCCCACACTTCAAGTGTCCAACACAAGTCCTTCTGTCCCTATTTTTTTTGTATCACTGTTTTTATTTACAACTTTATTGGCGAAAAAGAAAAGGGAGTAGTTTCAAACAGTTTAACAAAGGGCATTGCAGTTGATCCTCTCAGAATAATGAAGTTTTATTTTAAATGTCCATCTAACTGTCCAAAAATATACAATACTGAATCTGCATATGCAGTTTCCTTGATGAAGTACAGGCTCATATCTTAGACAGTCTTTTAAACATATAAATACAAAGGAAATAGAATCACTCATTAAAAATTGCATTAAAAAATGAAGGGTAATTTAAATTTATGTTGTCCTTGTAACAACACATGCCCAATGAAAATCAAAAGCTGGAAAAGTAGTTTACACTTCCTATTTGAGTGGACAGTTACAATCAATCATTTCCTGCAATGACCATTTATCTTTAATTTATCATGAACTACTCTGAACTTACTATGAGATGTAGCCAAAGTCAGAAAACAAGATGTAGCGAGAATATTCCTTTTTTGGAGGAACTAAGCCCTCCAGAATCAGCATGGGAAACAAACATCCAGTTGAGAGTTTTAGGTGGAAAAAAATTAATGTAGTCAATTTCAACTCCTGCTGACCTGGCCCAATTTTTTCATTGACTTGTTTGGTGTCATTGTGCTAAATCATGTGTGTTTAATTCTTCTTCTAGTTCATCCAAATCTTCCCCAGTAAACAGATTTTCATCAACAGGAACAGCATCAATGGCTCCATTTTCCTGTCCTTCCCCTTCATTGTCCTCTTCCAAATCACTTTTCTTACTATTTTCAGCCCTACCTCCAGAAGCGTCACTTAATTTGTTTTCATCCTTTTCTGAAGTATATGTGCTGAATCTTTCAAGACTGGCTACAGTAATACCTGTCTCATCTACATCTCTTGGGATGTACAGGCTTAAATCTATGTCATTTACACTCACTGAATCATCAGCCTCATCACCTCCTGTTCCCTGGGTGTAACAGGTATCATCTGCTTCCTCCTCCTCATCGTCAACCAGTTCAGGGTGAAATTCAAACACCTCATGGCCACTGATCGCTAATGCTTTCCCAGCTTTGAAGTCTGTTTTCCTTCTTTCTATATCTTGCTCAAGTTTATCAATCTTTTCTTGTCTTTTTCTTTTCTTTCATGCAAGAAAAGATTCTAGAGCGGTTTGGGTAACATTTGGACCTAGGGCAGAATGCTCTCTTTCAATTAGATCTTCTAATGAAACTTCATCTTCTTTCTCTTCTTTCTTTTTATCTTTTTTCAAGACAAATCCCCGAGAAAGTGCATGACAATACACGCAAATATCACCCCCTCCAGGACATACCCAAAACCAGCTGTATTTGTTGTTTTCAATAGCTTCAAGGAAATACTTGCACACTATTTGAGTTTGGGGTTTTTTCTTTTCTGCTTCACTGTGCTTCTTGTTCACAACTTCTTCCAGTTTTTTCTCATCCCAATTATCCATAGTATCTTTTTCAAGTTCTTCATCTCTTGCTTCAGTGTAAACACATCACTTTTCATATTTTCTCTCCAGAGTCAAGTCATGAGAGAACTTACATTTATCTCCTTTAGTACACTGTCCTTGCTTGAAGAATGCACATACTATGGATTTGGGATCTGCACCTTTACTTATTTTTTTGAGCAGCAACTACAGGTTTGAACAACTCATTTAGCTCTTGCAATTCTTTCTTCTTGTCATCTTTCTTCAACTTCTTTTCAGCTTCACTTTGTGCTACATGACGTGGATTCTGTTGACCAAATTTAACTTGATGAGTGACAGCCTTGATAAACTTCTGCTGCTTTGCTCCTTTCCTATTCTTCAGACCAAAAGTTTTGTCCTCAATAATCTTCTCCTTCTTTTTCTGCTCTGCCTTTTTGCTGCCCCTGGCCTGAGCCTGTTTCTTGAGGGGCATCGCGGAGACAGGTCGCGCCGGCCAGACTTAAGTGCAGCTGGACTCCCTCAGGGACTCTGGCCCCACGGTAGAAAGAGGAGGAAGACGCGCCCTTCTGTCCCTTACACCTGGGATCGACTCAGAGGCGTCATGACCAAACTCCTATATTCAGAAACTTACCAGAATCTCTCACAGAACTCAGGAAAGCCCATTACTTACTGTCCCATTATTTTAAAGCAACAAACCCAGGGACAGAAAAACTGTAGGGCAAATAGGTAGTTAGCTGAGCTGAGCTCCCAAACTCTCAGGACTCTTCCCCTCACAGTCTCTTGATGCCTCACTCCCACTGAGGCTCTTAGAACCCAGTATGTGTGGGTTTTAACTGAAGATCGGAGGTAGGCAATTTGATAGAATCATTGCTCATTGGTGACTGAACCCTGTATCAGTGGCCTCTCCTCTCCCCAGAGGGATTGAGAGTTGACAGTTCTAACCCTCTAAGCACCTGATGGCATGTTCTTGAGTCCAGTCCCATCCAGACACTATCTTGGTTTCCATCCTAGACTCATCTCATGACTTATAGATAGACAGTAACCCAACCCAACCCCTTCCTGCAACCCAATCCCTTCCATGGACTCCTGTCGTCCCCCACCTCCAGAGAGCAGAGATGAGCCTAGACTTGCCCTAGGTCTGGTTGCTAGTTTCACACCCTGGTATACTGGCCACAAGGGTGCCCAGAAGGGCGAGAAGGGTTGCCAAAAAGCAGAGCTGGCTTATCTTCATAGCCTTGCAGGAGGGCTCCTGAGGAAAGATGGCAGCTGGCTGAGCTTCTCACATCCAAGCTCAGTGACTGGTAGAGAGACAAGGGGGAGGGGGGCGAGTGAGGAAGAGAAAGGGCCTGGGGTCAGTATTGTACAGTGTGTACTCCCCCCGACTACCCATTGTCCTACTTTAGCCTGCTGGGGAAAATGCCCAATATCAGAGCTTCTTAAACTTGACACTGTCTGTTGGTGTCAAGGAAACATGTTTTGTAGTTGTACAGCTGGAATATAGTCCAGTATGGTCACTCAGGGAGGATCTTAGCACCTAGAGTGGTGCATGGCTGTGATGGACAATCAATGAGTGGATGAGAGCAAATCACAGGATGAGTAAGTGAAGAGCAGTGTATGAGCTCAGGTCCTCCTTTTCAGCCTCCTGTAGGTGCCATCACATCTGAACATCAATTACCTCACCCACCACACCCTCACCTAGCTCAGAAGACCAGTGTGAAACAGACACCTTCCTGCATCCATTTCTAAAGCTTCTCTACTGGATGGAGACTTGCTCTTTGCCTTCCTGTTCCCTGTAGGAACTTAGCTGTGAAGGTGATGTCCTGCTGGGGCAGCAACCTTGTTTTCTGTTTCAAACAAGGAGTAAGGGAAGGGGACAGAGGGGAAGGAGGGAGCTGAACACGTCTCCACAGCCTGACCACCTGCCATCCTTCACCTGGTTTCACAAACAAGAGAGATGCCTGCCCGAGTGGATTCCAGGAGACCTTGAAAGATTGCCTGCAACAATCCTCCTCCTCTCTCCCACAGTGGTTCTGGGTCACACAACCTCATTTTTATGACCAGCTCTGCCTTTTACCATCTTCATGTCTGCAGATGGAAATCTCCCAGAGTCCTCCTGTCTTCAGATGTCAGGTGAGGTCAGCACCGCCCACATTACGGGGTTGCTATGGAAGCAACAGACACAACAGACATGCTCCTTCCCTCTGAGAAGTCAGAGTCCTTTGTAGTATTAATAATAAAAGTATGAGTAATCACAACAGATAAAATGTAAATTCTTTTATATATCAGTCATTATCCTAGCACTTGACACATATTTACAGATTTAATTCTCAAAAACCCTAAATGAGGAGATGAGGAAGTATTGATAACTGCTCATGTTACAGAGAAGGAACCTGAGCTATACAAAAGAAAGTAAGTTGGTTACAGTCATCGAGTGGAGATAAAGGTTTTGAACCCAAGGTTCTGGCTGTAGAGTTTGTGCACATGCACTCTGCTGCATTGATAGCTGTTATCTATAGGGGAGGTGTGAGGGGTGACACACCCATGGTCCCTTCACTCACTCTTCTATATTCACTACCAGTTGCAATCATGTAGCACTAGCCTCCCTCCAACTCAACTACACTTAGACAAGTATTTCCATTCACACACACACACATGCAACACAGAGGCACAAAGTGTGCTCCACTCCACCTCAAGGAGAAGGGAGCTGGGTTCCATGCCCAGAAGCCCCAGGTGCAAGTCCAGCCTAATGTCAAGCAGGCACAGAGCTGGATGATGAGCTGAAGAAGACATTAGGGGCTGCCTTCCTGGTACAGACACCCTTTCCCTTGAGAAGAGCAGGAGCTGTCAATACTGAGCTGCCCCAGGACAGAAGGACATCAGTAGCCTATAACTCACTGAACAAGCAACTGTGAGTAGAGGGTCTATTCCCTCCTGAGACATCTCACATGGATGATTTCATTTAGCCTCGTATCCATCCTACAATATCTAGGATTCTCTTCCCACTGTGTCAAGGAGAAATCAGAGTTTCAGAGGTAAAACCACTTGCTCAGGAAACACAAATTGCAGATGGTAGAATGAGGATTCTAGTTCAGGAGGCTTTCTGGCCCTGCTCCTATTTCTGCCTCAATCTATCCACCTGAGGCCAAGGAGCAGCAGAAACTCCCCCTAATAGCAGAAACTCCTCTTTTCTTCCCCCTCCTCTCTTATCTGTCTGTCTTTTTCTCCCTATGTCCTCCTCTCCTTGTCCTCCTCTAGTCCAAGTCAGAGACTACCTGATGGGCCAGTTCTCCCCCCATCTCCCCTGTCCCTGCTCATGTGTAAGGGTGGGCTCTAAATCCCTTGCAGCCTATACACTAACAGTGAAAAATCAGGAAGAGAAATTAAGGAAATAGTCCCATTCACCATGGCAACATAAAGAATAAAACACTTAGGAATAAATTTACCTATAAAGCAAAAGAACTGTATAGAGAAAACTATAAAACATTGACAAAAGAACTTTAAGATGACACAAATAGATGGAGATATATAGCATGTTCTTGGGCTGGAAGAATCAATATAGTGAAAATAAGTTACTACCAAAAACAATCTATAGATTCAACAAAATCCTTATCAAACTACCAATGGTATTTTTCACAGAACTAGAACAAATAATTTCACAATTTATGGAAACATAAAAGACCCCAAATCAACCTTCCTGACTTCAGACTATACTACAAAGCTACAGTCATCAAAGCAGTAATGCACTGGCTCAAAGACAGAAATATAGATCAACGGAACAAAATAGAAAGCCCAGAGATAAATCCACACATCTATGAACACCCTATCTTTGGCAAAGGAGGCAAAAATATATAGTGGAAAAAAGACAGTTTCTTCACCCAGTGATCCTGGGAAAGCTGGTCAACTACATGTAAAAGAATGAAACTAGAACACTTTCTAACACCACACACAAAAATAAACTCAAAATGAATCAAAGACCTAAATATAAGACCAGAAACTATAAAACTCTTAGAGGAAAACATAGGCAGAACGCTCTCCAACATTAATCACAGCAATATCCTCTATGACCCACCTCTCTGAGTAAGGAAATAAAAATGAAAATAAACAAATGGGACCTAATTAAACATAAAATCTTTTGCACAATGAAGGAAACTAAAAGCACAATGAAAAGAGAGACCTCAGAATGGGAGAAAATAATAGTAAATGTGCCGGGAGCTGCCACGGGAGATCCCACCCATGACAAGGTCATGTGGAAGAGAACTGTTAAGCAAGG
>SJYV01017050.1:0-14451 GCA_006410875.1 Neotragus pygmaeus | reverse complement strand
GAAAGAGAGTAGGGGAGGAGCCCCAGAGCCCACCCTATGCACCCCTCCAGCTCTCCTCAGCCTGTTCCCACTCCTCATCTCTTTGCTGAGAGTCTCCCCTCCCACTCCCCTCATTCATGACTTCCCTCCCAGTCTAGGGCCTCACTCTTTCTACAAACATACACTGTTGACCTCGATAGTGATGACCACGCTCATGCGCTTAGAAAGTCATGAACGAGTTTCCAGATCTTCCTGAAACATTCAGTTCCTCATCCCCCTCCTTGAGCCTCTCTAGCCTTTCCTTCACAAGAAGCCTCAGGTTTCCGGCTCTCAGCTGTGACTCCAGGTCGACCCCTCCCTGTTCCACCCCTGGTTCCTCCTCATTTCCCAGGGGATCCAGTGATGCCCACCAGCAGCTGATTTATCCCGTGAACACTCACACTCCGTCCCGTGTGCCCATCGAGTGAGGAGTCAGGAGGGGAGAGAAACTCTGGTCCTGAGACCTGGGAAAAGACTCCTGGCTGAGCAGCGTCTGTGCTCAGCTGCTGTGGGACTGACTTCATGCGCAGTGAGCCGGGGAGAAGCTGCGGGGCCCCGGGCTGGGAAAGCAACCCTGTCCTGGGGCTCTGCCCCCAGGGCTGGCTCTGCTGCTCCGTNACTACTGGAAAAACCATAGCTTTGACTGGACTGCCCTTTGTTGGCAAAGTAATGTCTCTGCTTTTTAATATGCAGTCTAGGTTGGTCATAGCTTTTCTTTCAAGGAGCAAGCATCTTTGAATTTCATGGCTGCAGTGACCATCTACAGTGATTTTGGAGTCCCCCAAAATAAAGTCTCTCACTGTTTCCGTTACTTCCCCATCTATTGTCATGAAATGATGGGACCGGATGCCATGATGTTAGGTTTCTAAATGTTGAGTTTTAAGCCAACTTTTTCACTCTCCTCTTTCACTTCCATCAAGAGGCTTTTTAGTTTCTCTTCACTTTCTGCCATAAGGGTGGTGTCGTCTGCATATCTGAGGTTATTGATATTTCTCCTGGGAATCTTGATTCCACCTTGTGCTTCATCCAGCCGAGCATTTTGTAACATACTCTACATATAAGTTAAATAAGCAGGGTGACAATACGCAGCCTTGACGTGCTCTTTTCACGATTTGGAGAGTAGTTCGAATCACCTGAAAATACAATAATAAGTGAAAATAAAAAAGAATTCTCTGTATGCTATCAAAGGCGTGTAATACTTATTGGTATTTAATTCATTTACATGTTCTTTTACGGAGTATGTTGTGACAGGAAAGAAGGCAGCCCCTCCTTCCTGGTAAGGCTTCCCAGGTATCGCTGGTGGTGAAAAACCGGCCTGGCAGGTGTGGATTCTCTCTCAGGTTGGAAAGCTCTCCTGGATAAGAGAATGGAACGGCAACACACTCCAGTATTGTTTCCTGGAGAATCCTATGGACAGAGAAGCCTGGTGGGCTACAGTCCATGGGGTCGCCAAAGAATCAGAGGTTTGAAAACCACGCATCTGATCACTTTCCTCGATCTTACCACCGCGATCGTTCCCCGAGTGCGTCACCAGGGGGCGCTGTGCACCTGCTCAGAGCTCCCAACGCCTCAGCACACCCACGTGGACCCCTGAACTGGCCCTGCTCCTGGGCTCAGCGGCCCGAGTTGAATGTGACAGCAGGTGCTTCCTCTCAGGGGACAGACTCAGAGCTGCGACCTCCCCAGGCCTCCTCCTGGGAATGACTCTGCACACGGGGCCGAGCGTCCAGAATTGGAGGGGAAAGGGGTCAAGTGGTCATCAGTTCCCACCCTCTTCCCAGAAAGAGAGTAGGGGAGGAGCCCCAGAGCCCACCCTATGCACCCCTCCAGCTCTCCTCAGCCTGCTCCTGCTCCTCATCTCTTTGCTGAGAGTCTCCCCTCCCGCTCCCCTCATTCATGACTTCCCTTCCAGTCTAGGGCCTCACTCTTTCTACAAACATACACTGTTGACCCCAATAGTGATGACCCAGTTCATGCTCTTAGTAGGCCGTGAAGGAGTCTCCAGATCTTCCTGAAACATTCAGTTCCTCATCCCCCGCCTTCAGCCTCTCTAATCCTTCCTTCCCGAGAAGCCTCAGGTTTCCGGCTCTCAGCTGTGACCCCAGGTCATCCCCTCCTCTCAGCTGTGATGCCAGGTCGACCCCTCCCTGTTCCACTCCTGGTTCCTCCTCATTTCCCAGGGGATCCAGTGATGCCGCCCAGCAGCTGATTTATCCCGTGAACGCTCACACTCCGTCCCGTGTGCCCATCGAGTGAGGAGTCAGGAGGGGAGAGAAACCCTGGTCCTGAGACCTGGGAAATGACTCCTGGCTGAGCAGCGTCTGTGCTCAGCTGCTGTGGGACTGACTTCATGCACAGTGAGCCGCGGAGAAGCTGCGGGGCCCCGGGCTGGGAAAGCAGCCCTGTCCCGGGGCTCTGCTGCTCCATCTGGACCATGCCTAAGTCAAGTTTGTTCCCCATGGTCATGTCTGAGATTCCCGAGAACAGCTGATCTGCCTTGTCCTGTCCTGTGTCTCATCTCAGAGCTGAGACTGACCCACGGCTCTGATAACTCAGCCTGCCCTGTTTCCAGATAGAACGTCCTGCTAAGACATGAAAATCCTTCAGTGGAAATGCTGCGTCAGAAAGGCTTTAAAATGATTTTATTTAAAGGACAGAATCTACAAGGAAAATTATGTTTTAGCAATAGTACCATGCAATGCAAAATTAAAACAGAGCCATAGTCAGACACAACTTAGTGACTGAACCACGACATTTTCTTCAGTTAAATTTAGGCATCTATTTTAAGTGATGACCTTAGATTTTTACTAATCCATGATCACATTTTGGTTCATTTAAAATCTCTAAGTCACACATCTACTGTGTAACACTCACATGCACTACAGGGTAAATTACACCTGGATCTTTTTTTCCAACACAGCACTTCCTGAACTGTGTAACTTCAAAGCCAGTTTGGGGAAAGTTGACACTAAGAGCTCTGATCACTAGGTCACAGGATGTATGTCTGCTCCAGGACTCCAGGGGGCGCTCCGAGGCCATTCCTGTGGGCCTGCAGCTCTGAGAGCTGAGATGAGTCCCCTGGTGCTTCCTGGTGCTTTCTGCTCAGGGTTCCCAGCTGTGACCTCCCACCCCCAAGCCCCACACAACCCCGCCTCTGATCACCCACTGGTCTCCCTCAGGCACAGGAAGCTGACCCAGGTCCCAGAGGTCATCAGAGCATTGTTGGGGCGGGGCGGGGAGGACAGTCATTTGCATGAGAGGCCCCTCCCCCCTCAGGGTATGAAGAGGGGAAGGAGCCCTGTGGGGACGCTCTGCTCAGCTGTGGGGCCACAGAAGGCAGGACGCCCTGACTGTGCCCACCATGGCCTGGTCCGCTCTGCTCCTCACCCTGGTCGCTCTCTGCACAGGTGACTGGATGAGGGGACAGGGGAGGGGTCTTGGGAAGACACAAATGCTGTGATCCTCGATATCGTGTCCTGACCCCCGAGTCACCATCTCTGTCTCTCCCCCTTCCAGGATCCTGGGCCCAGGCTGTGCTGACTCAGCCGTCCTCCAAGTCCGGGTCCTTGGGCCAGAGTGTCTCCCTCACCTGCTCTGGAAGCAGCAACAACATCGGTGGATATAGTGTGGGCTGGTTCCAACAGCTCCCAGGATCGGGCCTCAGAACCGTCATCTATGGTACTAGCAAGCGACCCTCAGGGGTCCCCGACCGATTCTCTGGCTCCAAGTCTGGCAACACAGCCACCCTGACCATCAGCTCGCTCCAGGCTGAGGACGAGGCGGATTATTACTGTGCAACTTATGACAGCAGTATCAGTAGTGACCCAGTGCTCCAGGCCAGGGGGGAAGTGAGACAAAAACCTGCTCTCCCCCATGTCACGGCCTCCCGGGCTGAAGCATCTTCTGCCGATGCAGACACTTCTGTGGTCTGTTTGATTTAAAACGGGGGTCTGTTTGATTTAAAACCGGGGTATGAGCCCCACACCAGGAACTTGGTCTGGGAAACCCTTTCAGTTCTTCATTCTGCCCCCTCACCAAGGCTTTGCTTTCAGCAACCACATTTTATATGATTATCTGAAATTGAGCAGAAGGCCCTGAATGCCGGAGGCAGGTCCTGGCAGACAGAGTCCATGACGGTCAGGTCAGAACCAGAGAGACAGCGTCCAGCTGTGTCTGATTCAGGACTCTTCAGCTCCTCGGCCATCCCTGGCTGAGCTGAGGCCCAGGCTGCTGCTCCTGCCTTTCCTGTGACCCTCTCTGAAGCTGCCCCAGGGCTCCAGGCCTGCGGGGACTAGACCAGCACTCCTGTCTCACTGGGGGAGGTGGGCAGCCCAGGGGCTTCCTGCTCAGGCTCTGCTGGGCCTTCTGCTGCTGGCCCACCCTGGGCCCAGGTCATCGGGGGTCTGTCCGAGCATGGAGGCTCCTCCTCTCCCCCTCTGCCCTCAAAGTCCCTCCAGCAGCCCAGTCCCAGGAGAGGGTCTCAAAGGACACAGAAAATCTGTCTCCCGTCGCTGAGGACACAGGGTCTGTTAGTTCTCTATCTTAGTGTCCGAGGTGGGGGTCCGTCAGCGCATCTCAGCCCTGGGAGGCCCCCACGCCCTCGCCCTTTCTCCTGCTCAGGGAGCAGGTCCTGCTCTCGGCCTCCTCTGTCCCCTCGTGGTGTCCAGGGCTCAGGCAGGGGGGACTCAGCCAGGGCCGGTGACTCCATGGACGCTCAGCCACACCAACCTGCCTGGGAACAGCAACACTGCTGGCACCGAGGGGGCGACTTGGCTGCCGTCTGAGTCCCAAGCTCCTGAGCACAGGAGTCATAGCCTGCCCGCAGGGTCTCAGTGAGGCTGGCGGGCTCCGGGTCGGGTGGGGCCCCCGACCATCTCTGGACTCCAGCCCGACGTCGAGGCTGATTGTTCCTGCTTAGCTGGGACTCAGCACTGCTGCTCACAGGAGGCTTCAGGCCTGGTGGAAGTGACCCCAACCCTGAGCTCCCGGCCTCACCCCTACGTGGGGCCACGGAGCACAGGTCACACGCCTGTGTCCTGCTCCCAGTCACTGCCCTCTCACTCACACGAGCGGGGTCTGCACATTGGCTGCCTGGGGCTGTGGGCCCACAGTTAACAGAGATGTATTTTGGAATAAATGGGATTATTCCTTCGGATCTCACTTTTCCCTTAAGCCTTAAATTTGCCTTATCCTCAATTTTCATACTCACAAAATGACATATTTGCCACTGTATTGAGGAGCCTTGCTCAATCGGCTCCACATCAAGCGCTGCAGATCTTTGGCTGGTGGACTCGGGCCTCAGACACAGATCCTGAGAAAGGAGCGCAATTACCACACATTGCGGGAAGTGGACACTGTAGCAACAGCTCAGAAATGGTTGTAAAATCATATTTCATTTCACGTGGCGAGAATAAGAATGTAGGGGCCACACTTCACAACTAACTGCACAAATTTCCCCCCTGAAGTCCCTCCCCTGCTCTTCCAGCTCTTCTGCTCCAGGTAAGAGCGTAAGGCGAAAGTGAATCAAGAATATTCCACAGCGTTCACCGACTTTAAGACACATCATCATTTTAAGTTCTGATCAGAACTTACGTGTGTTTCTAATATTTTCATTTGGTATTTCAGGAGAAATTAATTTAATGTTTGTATTGTTAACTTTCTTCTAAAACGTTGCAAGTAGATTGAGGCCACCCCTGTTTATCAATGGTTTCTCTGAGCAGAGGCTAGCTTAGCCTCTAGAGCTGGTGCTGCTGTGAGTGACCACACCGCAGCCCTGAGGCCCTGGACTGCTGAGACCGGCAATGGATTCAGGGCCTGTGTGTGGGGAGACCCCTGTCCCCTCACAGACTGCAGGTGACTCTGTGGCTCCCTGCACCCTGAGCAGTGACCTCAGTGTCAGCCGCTCTGCTGTTACTGGAGCCAGCAGAAGCCAGCGAGCCCTCCTTGGTCCTTCGGTCCTGCCACTCAGAGTGGCAGGGTCCCTGTGGGTTTTCTGGATCCAAGATGCCTCAGCCAGCGCAGGGCTCCTGCTTATCTCTGGGCTGCAGCCTGAGGACGAGGCTGACTCTGACCGTGCAGGCTGATATAACAGGGTTCCTCACAGAGACACAGGTAGATGGGAAACTGGGACGAGAAGCTCAGCCTGTCAGGGGCTTGTTCTTAGAGAACCATCAAATCTTAAATAATACCCCAGAACCAGTTGATTCCTGAGGTATGTTCTGGCTCATAATATGTCTGCTCCCAGTTGTACAGTCAGTTTTGCTGACGTCTCAGAAAATGTAAACAGATTCTGATGCCACTGAAGTGCACCCTGTCATCCGTGTGGTCATGGGAGCCGTGGAGCTGAGCTCCCTCACTTGAGATCAGGAGCAGGAGGCCTTCCCAGATGCGCCTTCAGCAGAGTCTGTGGACCATCCCAGCAGGCAGATCGTCCCCCAGGGTGAGAACTCTGCTCCTGAAGGGGCAGAGCAGAGAGCGTGAGGAGTGAGCAGCACCGCGGATACATCACAGGAGGCAGGGAGCCCCGGGAGTGGTTCTCCTGACCCACAGGTGCTGGCTCTGTGCTGCCCTCCGCTCTTCTCGTCTACACCCCACTGGAGCATTTCCTACTTCAGGGCTGGGGTGCTCTGTGGTCTGTCAGGAGCAGGGGCTCACCAAGATGTGCCCGGGTGCCTCCGCGTGTGATGCCCCTGATGAGCCCAGATCCAGGGGCACCATGTCCTGCAGAGGGAGCAGAGGGGAAGCAGGGACCACCAGGCAATGATGACAAAGGATTCCAGACAGAATCCCTGCCTTTGTGACCCAGGACAGACCTCAGGAACAGTCAGGGTTTCGGCCCTGTTCTCTGCCTCCTGGTGGGTCCACACACCCTCCTGGATCACTCTGGACCCCATCCCGATGAGGAGACTGGTCATCAGTGTCACACAGCTCATCACTAACCACAGCTACAAGGAATTCCCGTGTGATGGGGATGTCTGATGAACAATTGCCCTGTACTCCCATGTCGGACCCATCAGTGCCCTGACCCTGACTGTGACGTCACCAGTGCTGGTTCAGGCCTCTGCTATTACATCCAGGCAGTCTCACCTCCTCATCCTGCTCCATCATTATGGGTCCATGAAATTGTCTCTTTTTCTCTCTGGTCTCCAAGTACAAGCAGAATGCCCATATGCCCAGATACACAGGGTCCTGAGCAGGTCCTGAGCAGGATGTTGAGGAAGCAGAAGCCCAGCATCTGTGCCCTGGAGCCCATGGGGCCTCTCCCACCCCCCACCCCCCCGCACATCCCTCTCCTGCTCCAGGCTTTGTGCTCTGCTCTGAACCCTGACCCTTAGGGAAGCTGGGTCCTCCCTTTCCCCGGGATTGCTGCCTGAAGAGCCCTCCTCTGCAGGTTCTGGGAGACCCTCCCCATTAGGATGTGACTCTCAGACTCCTCTCTTGCTCATTTCCTCCTCTTTTGCCTCATGGTCTCTCCTCCTTTTCCTTCCCTGGTTCCTTATTTGAGATGATATTGGATAAATGTCACTATTTTGGACACAGACCTTATAAACCCACCTCCATTAAATTTATGGATTCTAACAATTGAAGGTTAGAACGTTGGACTTCACCATGTCCAGTGAAGATGAGGTAACGATCATAAGGATTTCTCAATCAGAGATGAAACAGGAGCCCAACAAGGATGAGATTCCCACTTATAGTCATAATCTTTTATATCAAACATTTAATATAGAAAGATTATAAAATTAGACTAAAAATATCTTTAAATATCTGAGTCAAAAAGAAGTACTGTGAGGACCATAGTGAAGTCGCTCAGTCGTGTCCGAGTCTTTGCAACCCCGTGGACTGTAACTAGGCTTCTCCATCCATGGGATTCTCCAGGCAAGAATAATGAAGTGGGTTGCCATTTCCTTCTCCAGGGGATCTTACCCACCCAGGGATCAAACCCAAGTCTCCCGCATTGGAGGCAGACGCTTTAACCCCTGAGCCACCAGGGAAGCCATGAGGACCATGATCAAGGGTAAATAAGAACCCCTGGAAGTGACCAAGAAGAGAAGTGTTGCACTTGAGAGCCTCCTCTTCTCTTTGCAAATAAGAGCAGAGCCATGCAGTCGGGGCTGGGAAGGTCCCGGGAGGCCCTGCAAATTCAGCCTTGACTCCCTATCAAGCTGGGAAGGAAGCTCAGACAGAACCGTGACCAGGCACGGCCCACGGGCATGCTGGGAGTTTGGGCCCTGGAAACTCAGGTCCCGGTGGTTGTGTTCTGGCAGTGAACCCACGAACCAGGCGGAGCAAGCTGAGCCATCAGGGAATCCTGAAATTCATTAGTTTATCAGCATACCATTCAGGGGTCTGGGGCCATTCAGTTCACTTCAGTTCAGTCCTTCTGTCGTGTCCGACTCTTTGCAACCCCATGATCACATCACGCCAGGCGTCCCTGTCCATCACCAACTCCCGGACTTCAAGCTGACTCACGTGCTTTGAGTCAATGATGCCATCCAGCCATCTCATCCTCTGTCGTCCCCTTCTCCTCCTGCCCTCAATCCCTCCCAGCCTCAGAGTCTTTTCCAATGAGTCAACTCTTCTCATGAGGTGGCCAAAAGATTGGAGTTTCAGCTTCAGCATCAGTCCTTCCAATGAACACCCAGGATTGGTCTCCTTTAGGATGGACTGGTTGGATCTCTCATTAGGTACCTGGAAAAATCAATAACCAGGCCCAAGCTAGACAAAGGGGACTCATTCTACTGCCCTGGGTGGTGACATGAGGAAGACCTGGCTGCAAGTGTGAGAAAGTCCTTCTGGGAGGCTGTGGTGTGAAGTTGGGGAGGAGGAGGCCTGAGTCTAGCAGGGGGCGCTGTGGGTCNATGGATTCTAACAATTGAAGGTTAGAACGTTGGACTTCACCATGTCCAGTGAAGATGAGGTAACGATCATAAGGGTTTCTCAATCAGAGATGAAACAGGAGCCCAACAAGGATGAGATTCCCACTTATAGTCATAATCTTTTATATCAAACATTTAATAAACAAAGATTATAAAGTTAGACTAAAAATATCTTTAAATATCTGAGTCAAAAAGAAGTACTGTGAGGACCATAGTGAAGTCGCTCAGTCGTGTCCGAGTCTTTGCAACCCCGTGGACTGTAACTAGGCTTCTCCATCCATGGGATTCTCCAGGCAAGAATAATGAAGTGGGTTGCCATTTCCTTCTCCAGGGGATCTTCCCCACCCAGGGATCAAACCCAAGTCTCCCGCATTGGAGGCAGACGCTTTAACCCCTGAGCCACCAGGGAAGCCATGAGGACCATGATCAAGGGTAAATAAGAACCCCTGGAAGTGACCAAGAAGAGAAGTGTTGCACTTGAGAGCCTCCTCTTCTCTTTGCAAATAAGAGCAGAGCCATGCAGTCGGGGCTGGGAAGGTCCCGGGAGGCCCTGCAAATTCAGCCTTGACTCCCTATCAAGCTGGGAAGGAAGCTCAGACAGAACCGTGACCAGGCACGGCCCACGGGCATGCTGGGAGTTTGGGCCCTGGAAACTCAGGTCCCGGTGGTTGTGTTCTGGCAGTGAACCCACGAACCAGGCGGAGCAAGCTGAGCCATCAGGGAATCCTGAAATTCATTAGTTTATCAGCATACCATTCAGGGGTCTGGGGCCATTCAGTTCACTTCAGTTCAGTCCTTCTGTCGTGTCNGTTCTGGCAGTGAACCCACGAGCCAGGCGGAGCAAGCTGAGCCATCAGGGAATCCTGAAATTCATTAGTTTATCAGCATACCATTCAGGGGTCTGGGGCCATTCAGTTCACTTCAGTTCAGTCGTTCTGTCATGTCCGACTCTTTGCAACCCCATGATCACATCACGCCAGGCGTCCCTCTCCATCACCAACTCCCGGACTTCAAGCTGACTCACGTGCTTTGAGTCAATGATGCCATCCAGCCATCTCATCCTCTGTCGTCCCCTTCTCCTCCTGCCCTCAATCCCTCCCAGCCTCAGAGTCTTTTCCAATGAGTCAACTCTTCTCATGAGGTGGCCAAAAGATTGGAGTTTCAGCTTCAGCATCAGTCCTTCCAATGAACACCCAGGATTGGTCTCCTTTAGGATGGACTGGTTGGATCTCTCATTAGGTACCTGGAAAAATCAATAACCAGGCCCAAGCTAGACAAAGGGGACTCATTCTACTGCCCTGGGTGGTGACATCAGGAAGACCTGGCTGCAAGTGTGAGAAAGTCCTTCTGGGAGGCTGTGGTGTGAAGTTGGGGAGGAGGAGGCCTGAGTCTAGCAGGGGGCGCTGTGGGTCTGGTCCTGAGAGCCCAGGGTCCTGGCCAGGCAGGCTGGCACCTCCTCCCTTGGCTCTTGCCCACGTGGGCAGCAGGGTCCGCACTGGCGGGTGACGTCCTGCACTGGGGCCCCAAGGGGCCACCGCAGCTCTTAACTCTGAGCCTCAGGCTTGCCTCTCAGTTCCTGCTGCTCTGTCATGGGGTCAGCGCCCAGATTTGACATCCAAGCAAGGACAGAGGGCAGGTCATACAACAAAAATGGACTTCTTTCAGGAACCTCGCCCTCCAGGGGTACCTGGACAGGGGATGGAGACCCCTGCAGAGGCTGCCCCATTGCCCACAGAACGCCTGGGTGTTCCCAGCGGAAGAGGGATGCAGGCAAGGACCCTATGTCACCATCTATGCCATTTAAACATGTTCCCTCGTGTGTTATTTGGCAGTTTCAACATTTTGTAGTGAATACGGAAACTGGTACTCTGTCAGTTTTGGGGGCTTCCTTACTCGTTCCTTCCCTTTGTATTAACACTTGTAACAAAAAATACATGAAATTACAAGCTCTGCCACAGTGTCATCAATATGTTCATATAATAGGAAAAGAATTCAGTAGGAATACATATTTTTCACCTCTGTGAGCTGAGGTTCTCAAACACCTCTGACAAAAATCATGGGAATTTTATTAACCAGCTCCTTTAGCAGCAAATCTAACATGAATACAAAATAAGAATAGTATTTACATTTTTATGTCAGAGAAACAAGAGATGACAAGAGTTTTCCCGTCTCTTCCACACATGTGAACACAAGACGTCTGAGCGCCTTCTCCTGCTCGTTACCCCCACACCCCTCCCCCATCCCTTGTCAATCGGCTCCACCCAGAACCACAGGGAAGGGAGTTTTACAAGGTCCACGATGCTCACCACACCTACCTGTTCACACACCGTGTTTTTNCACATGTGAACACAAGACGTCTGAGCGCCTTCTCCTCCTCGTTACCCCCACACCCCTCCCCCATCCCTTGTCAATCGGCTCCACCCAGAACCACAGGGAAGGGAGTTTTACAAGGTCCACGATGCTCACCACACCTACCTGTTCACACACCGTGTTTTTCTATTTCTGATGATGAGAAATGTCCCAGCTTTGTTGGAACTGAACTTGCCAGCTATCGTAATCGCATGATGAGATGGTGACCTTTACCTGTAAAACCCGCAGGTCTGTGGAAGGTGCTCCACACGGTCATGGCTGTTTACAGCACAGGAGGCTGTCACCCTAAGCCAGCCCACGCGGCTCTCCTGTCACTCCCCACCTCCCATCTGGTCTCCCCACCGCTGGGACTAGAGACAGTTTAAAAGAGTGCTTCGAGGGCCACCCCTCACCCTTCACAGCAGACACAGGCTCTGGGATTTCCTGCTCGGCTCAGGGCTGGGGGAGGAGGACAGCACCGCGCAGAAGGGACTCAGGTTCCCTGAGAAGACAGAGAGTGCTCTAAGACGGGCTCGGGTTGGGGAAAGGCTGGATTGTTGGGACAAGAGAGGACGACTTAGGAGAAGGAAGTGGCAACCCACCCCAGTACTCTTGCCTAGAGAATCCCGGGGACAGAGGAGCCTGTCCCTGGGGTCACACAGAGTCGGGCACGACTGAAGCGACTTAGCATGCATGCGTGCATGCAATAGAGAAGGAAATGGCAACCCACTCCAGCGTCCTTGCCTGGAGAGTCCCAGGGATGGAGGAGCCTGGTGGGCTGCTGTCTGTGGGGTCACACAGAGTCAGACATGACTGAAGCGACTTAGCAGCAGCAGCAACACACCTACATGGTCCCCTGAGCTGGCCCTGCCTTGGACGCCACAGCAGGTGCTTCCTCTCAGGGGACAGACTCAGAGCCGCGGCCCCCAGGCCTCCTCCTGGGAGTGAAGCTGCACCCAGGCCGAGCACCCAGAAGTGGAGGGGGAAGGGGTCAGGGGGTCATCAGTCCCCACCCTTGTCCCAGAAAGAGAGGGGAGGAGCCCCAGAGCCCACCCCCCGCACCCCTCCAGCTCTCCTCGGCCTGCGCCCGCTCCTCCTCATCTCTGCTCAGAGCCTGCCCTCCCGACCCTCATTCATGACTCTCCTCCCAATCCTCTTTCTACAGACCTCCAGTGACCATGTGCGTCTGCAGACCATAATCTCCATGGTCACGACCCAGCTCCCTCTGCCGGAAGATCATAGCCGTGTCTCCAGATCGTCCTGAAACACTCACTTCCTCGGCCCCGTCTTGAGCCTCTCTAGCCCTTCCTTCCCGAGAAGACTCAGATCTCTGGCTCTCAGGTGTGACCCCTACCCGTCCCCTCCCTGTTCCTCCCCAGGGCCCCCTCATTTCCCAGGGGACCTTGAACCCCTCTAGTAGCTGATTTATCCCCTGAAACCTCACACGCCGTCCTGTGTGCCCATCGAGTGAGGAACCAGGTGGGGAGAGAGCCCTGGTCCTGAGACCTGGAGATGACTCCTGGCTGAGGGGCGTCTGTGCTCAGCTGCTGTGGGACGGACTTCATGCACAGTGAGCCCGGGGGACGCTGCGGGGCCCCGGGCTGGGAAAGCAGCCCTGTCCTCGGCTCTGCCCCCGGGGCCGGCTCTGCTGCTCCGTCGGACCAGGTCTACGGTCACGTCTGAGATTCCTCAGAACAGCTGATCTGCCTTGTCCTGTCCTGTGTCTCATCTCAGAGCTGAGACTGACCCATGGCTCTGATAACTCAGCCTTCCTTGTTTCACAGATAGAACATCCTGCTACGACATGAAAATCCCCTAGTGGAGATGCCATACTTGTCAGAAAGTCTTTAAAATTATCTTATTTAGAGAACAGGGGCTACAAGGTAAATTATGTTTTAGAAATAGTACCATGGCAATGCAGAATTAAAACAGAGCCAGAGCTGGACACAGCCTAGTGACTGAACCACAACATTTTCTTCAGTTAAATATAGGCATCTGTTTTAAGTAAGGAGCTTAGATTTTTACTAGTCCATGAACACATTTTGGTTCATTTAAAATCTCAAAATCATAGATCCACTATGTACACTCACATGCACTACAGGATAAGCTACAGTTGGCTATTGTTTTCCAACCAAACACATCCTGATGGGTATAATTTCAAGACCAGTTGGGAAAGTTAACTCTAAGAGCGCTGATCACCAGGTCAAGATGTGTGTTTGGCCGGGACTCCAGGGGGCGCTCCGAGGCCTTTCCTGAGTGTCTGGAGGGATGAGAGCAGAGACCAGCCCCCTGGTGCTTCCTGGTGCTTCCAGCTCAGGGCTCCCTGCTGTTACTTCCCACCCCCAAGCCACAGGCAACCCTGCCCCTGATCACACACTGGCCCCCCTCAGGCACAGGAAGCTGAACCAGGTCCCAGAGGTGTTCAGAGCATTGTGGGGGTTGGGGGGTCATTTGCATGAGAGGCCCCTCCCCCTCTCAGGGTATGAAGAGGGGTAGGAGCCCTGTAGGGATGCTCTGCTCAGCTGTGGGGCCACAGACGGCAGGACGCCCTGACCGTGTCCACCATGGCCTGGTCCGCTCTGCTCCTCACCCTGGTCGCTCTCTGCACAGGTGACTGGATGTGGGGACAGGGGAAGGGCCCTGGGAAGACTCACAGGCCTTGTTCCCCGCTATCATGTCTGGACCCCTGAGTCACCATCTCTGTCTCTCCCCGTTCCAGGATCCTGGGCCCAGGCTGTGCTGACTCAGCCATCCTCCGTGTCCGGGTCCTTGGGCCAGAGTGTCTCCATCACCTGCTCTGGAAGCAGCAGCAACGTTGGATATGGCAATTATCAGAGTTGGTACCAGATGATCCCAGGATCGCCCCCCAGAACCCTCATCTATGGTACAACCAGTCGACCCTCAGGGGTCCCCGACCGATTCTCTGGCTCCAGGTCGGGCAACACAGCGACTCTGACCATCAGCTCGNTATCAGAGTTGGTACCAGATGATCCCAGGATCGCCCCCCAGAACCCTCATCTATGGTACAACCAGTCGACCCTCAGGGGTCCCCGACCGATTCTCTGGCTCCAGGTCGGGCAACACAGCGACTCTGACCATCAGCTCGCTCCAGGCTGAGGACGAGGCGAGTTATTTCTGTGCATCTTATGACAGTAGTATCAATGGTACCACAGTGCCCTAGGCCAGGGGGGAAGTGAGACAAAAA
>SJYV01017048.1:0-32361 GCA_006410875.1 Neotragus pygmaeus | reverse complement strand
CATTGGAAGGACTGATGCTGAAGCTGAAGCTCCAATACTTTGGCCACCTGATACGAAGAACTGACTCATCGGAAAAGACCCTGAGGTTGGGAGAGATTGAAGGCAGGAGGAGAAGGGGACGACAGAGGATGAGATGGTTAGATGGCATCACTAACTCAATGAACATGAGTTTGAGAAAGCTCCAGGAGTTGGTGATGGACAGAGAAGTCTGGCATGCTGCAGTCCACGGGGTAGCAAAGAGTTGTACACAACTGAGCAACTGAACTGAATTGAACTGATCTAATACTCAGTCTTTTGGTAATTCATTTTGCTTATCAAATGCTTTCATCTCCATTTTGACACCTGTATTTCCTTGCTCAAATAGCCTCACTAATGACTACAAAATTATGAGGTCCTGAACTACCAGGGAATTAGACTCTCTGCTCCTTCATTCTCATTACATCTTTTGTTTTGGGGCGCATGTGTGTGTGTGTGTGAACTCATTAAGCAGTCTGCATTGTAATTCTGTGTCTCGGGGATGTGACATTACTGAGTGACTCGACAGTTTCACTGATATATCTAACACTGCATCTCACGCCCCTTTTCCTTCCCACCCACCGCCACCATAAGTGACAGAAGTGACAAGCATCAGTGAGCCTCCGCTGTCGCGGGCAGTATGTCACAGTCCGGCCGACGAGACACGGCCGATGCTTCAGGGAGATTTTGGGGAAAGTCTTGACTCTCCTAAGAAGAAACGCTTCAGTTGACTCTGCCCCTTCTTCTCTGCCTGTCTTGAATGCAGATGTTATATGGTCAACAAGCATTAAGAAAATACATGGAGAGTCATAAAAATTGTAGTTGACATCTTTGAACTACTGAATCAATACCAGTAGCTGTGTGCATTATATAAGCAGGGTTATCTATTATTTATAGCCAGGGACATTTCCAACTATACAATTTCTTTAGGACAGGGCTCGGCAAATTACAGCCCATGGGCTAAATCCAGCTGACCACTCGTTTTTTTTGTTGTTGTTTTTTTACTTTATTTTACTTTACAATACTGTATTGGTTTTGCCATACATTGACATGAATCCACCATGGGTGTACATGAGTTCCCAAACATGAACCCCCCTCCCACCTCCCACCCCATATCATCTCTCTGGATCATCCCCGTGCAACAGCCCCAAGCATCCTGTATCCTGCATCGAACATAGACTGGTGATACATTTCTTACATAATAGTACACATGTTTCAATGCCATTCTCCCAAATCATCCCACCCTCTCCCTCTCCCACAGAGTCCAAAAGTCCACTCTACACATCTGTGTCTCTTTTGCTGTCTCACATACAGGATCATCATTACCATCTTTCTAAATTCTATATATATATGTGTTAGTATACTGTAGTGGTATTTTTCTTTCTGGCTTACTTCATTCTGTATAATTGGCTCCAGTTTCATCCATCTCATTAGAACTGATTCAAATGTATTCTTTTGAATGGCTGAGTAATACTCCATTGTGTATATGTACCANCATGATAGTATACACGCTTCAATGCCATTCTCTCAAATCATCCCACCCTCTCCCTCTCCCTCAAAGGCCAAAAGTCTGTTCTATACGTCTGTGTCTCTTTTGTTGTCTCACATATAGGGTCATCATTACTATCTTTCTAAGTTCCATATATATGTGTCAGTATACTATATTGGTGTTTTTCTGTCTGGCTTACTTCACTCTGTATAATAGGCTCCAGTTTCATCCATCTCATTAGAACTGATTCAAATGTATTCTTTTGAATGGCTGAGTAATACTCCATTGTGTATATGTACCACAGCTTTCTTATCCATTCATCTGCTGATGGACATCTAGGTTGTTTCCATGTCCTGGCTATTATAAACAGTGCTGGAATGAACATTGGGGTACATGTGTCTCTTTCAATTCTGGTTTCCTCAGTGTGTATGCCCAGCAGTGGGATTGCTGGGCCATATAATTCTTGGAGTGACGAAACATCAAAAGGAAATTACAAACCATTCACAGATTAATAAAAATAATATTTCTTCCTGTAGAATATATCTGAACCTGTACCACAGGAAAAGTTATGGCCTTAAATGTCTTTATTTTGAAGAAAGATGAAAAAGAAAGCACCCAGGTATTTATTTTAAGAACTTGGAAAAAAGAAATTGGGGAGATATTAGAGCTGAAATCAATAAAATAGAAAACAAGGGCTTTCCTGATGGCTCAGTGGTAAAAACAGCTGGGTGCAGGTTTGATCTCTGGTTGGGGAACTAATGTCCCACATGCTGTGCTGTGCAGCCAAGAAAATGTTTTAAAAATTGCACAGAAAATTGCATTGTGCTTTGTAATTCATGAGTATGGTCACATTAAGTACCTTATTCAATTCCCCTTCCACCCTCATGAGGTCAGCATTATTATCCCCACAATATGGAGGAAAAAAGTGAGATCTAGTTAAGATGTGGAAGGGGGCTTCTCTGCCAGTTCAGCAGTAAAGAATCCGCCTGCAATGCAGGAGCTGCAGGAGATGCAGATTTGATCCCTGGGTCAAGAATATTCCCTGGAGGAAGAAATGGCAACTCACTCCAGTACTCTTGCTGTAAAATCCCACGGACAGAGGAGCCTGGCAGGCTATAGTCCTTGGGGTCACAAAGAGTTGGACACATGCAAGTTCTGGAAAACCCCACTTTTCTGACACCATGAAAGCATTTTTCTTGGTGAAGGTTGAGTTGGCAGAGTTTTCAGCGTTGCATATTATGGTTACTTCCTCACAGCCTTTATGCTGCCTTCCTTCCACATCCATGTCTGGGTGATTTGAAAATTACCCTTGGGATTCCCTGGTAGTCCAGTGACTAAGACTTTGAGCTCTCAATGCAGGAGGCCTGGGTTTGACCTCTGGTCAGGGAAGTAAGAGTTTGCATTCTGCAACTAAAAAGTCCTGCTTGTTGCAACTAAGGCCCAGCACAGCCAGGAAAAAAAAAAAAAAAGGGCAAAGCAAAGAAAATTACCCCTTTACCTTCACACGTCTCAAAGCGGTAGCTGAAGTATTTCTCCCTGGATTCAGAATTGTATCCATGGTTGCAGGTACAGTGAGTAGCATTGACACAGAAAGCATTTTGGGGGCAATGGGTACAGATCCCTGCAAGGAGAAGAGAGTTAGGTCAGACGTCATTTGAGTCAAACCTGATGCTGGGAAAGATTGAAGGCAGGAGGAGGAGGAGACAACAGAGGATGAGATGGTTGGATGGCATCACCAACTTGATGGACATGAGTTTGAGCAAGCTATGGAAGGTGGTGATGGACAGGGAGACCTGGAGTGCTACAGTCCATGGGGTTGCAAAAGAGTCAGACACGACTGAGCAACTGAACTACATTTGAGTCAAAAACTCTCCTGCCATTATTTGGTTTTGTCTTTGAGCCAGGGCCTCTCAAGGGCGAGGAAGCTGCACCCTTTTCCTTTTGTGAAATGCTAGTACATCAAAGAATGAAAGACATCAAACCCAAGCTATGCACATGTGATTCTTGTGCATGATAAAGGACTGGGGTTGGCATTAAACCAGTTAATTTTTTGACACAGACGTTTCAGTGCAATATACCTATGCTGTTCTCAAGATCATTGCAGAATATAGAAAAGGGAGATGAGCTGGTTAAGAGCTTGGACAATGGATTTGATTCTGGCTCTACCTCTTCCTACCTGTGTGTCTTTGCACAAGTATCCTAACCTCTCTGTGCCTCAATTTCCTCATCTGTAAAATGGGCTATCATGAGGAATAAATGGATTAATCCATATAAAATGTTTTGGGCAGTGCCTGGCACATGACCAGTGTCAGCTGTGATTACAAAAATTTGAATTTGTAGGGTACCACAGAAGGTATATTCTGATAAGTGTGCATGTTATATTTGTAACCCTATGTATAACTTCATTTAGATGGAGATTGCTAAGGATCTTATTTGTGGCCCATTGAAAATGAGTGGAGGGGGCTTTCCTAGTGGCTCAGTGGTAAAGAATACACCTGTCAATGCAGGAGATACGGGTTCAATCCCTGGTCTGGGAAGATCCCATATGCTGAGGAGCAACTAAGCCCTGTGACACAACTACTGAGGCTGGGCCCTAGAGCCTGTGAGCCACAACTACTGAAGGACTTAGAGCCCATGCTCTGCAACAAGGGAAGCCACTGCAACGAGAAGCCCGTGTACCTACAACTAGACAGGAGTCCCCACTGGCCGTAACTAGAGAAAAGCGTGTGCAGCAACAAAGACCCAGCACAGCCAAAAAGGGATACAATAATTATTTTTTTTTAAATAAAAAGATCTTAAAAAAGAAAATGAATGGGAATAATGGAGCTGAGGAAGTATCTCAAGCTTTAGGTCTAGTAGAGACATCTGGGAGCTTGCCAGGGTTCCTTGCCAGGGAGTGGAGGCTGGGAATATGACGAAGGACAGCGTGCAGAGCCTTTACTCAGAATGCATCCTCTGGCTTTTGGCTAGAAATGCAGAATCTCAGGCCCCACCCTAGACTTGGTGACTGAGAATCTAGTGAGTCGGCCTAGGGATTAAAGTTAACCCGAAATGACCTTGCTCATTTTTTGTTGACTTGCTTGTGAATGGGATGAAATGATTATTATCAGGCTCTGTCTCTCCCCACCAGCATGTTCACTTCATGAGACTTGTGTGTTTGATTCACTGTTCTACTTCTACCTTGGGCACATAGTAGTAAAATAAAAAAGATAACTGAGGACTTCCCTGGTGGTTTAGTGGTTGAGAATCCACTTGTCAATGCAGGAGACACGGGTTTGATCCCTGGTCTGGAAAGATTCCACATGCTACAGAGCAACTAAGCCCGCACACTACAACTACTGAGCCTGTGCTCCAGAGCCCAGGAACCGCATCTGCTGAAGCTCATGCTCTGCAACGAGAGAAGCCACTACAATAAGCCCACGCATCACAATTAGAGAGTAGCTCCTGCTCACCACAACTTCAGAAAGTTCTCGGGCAGCAACGAAGACCCAGTGCAGTCAAAAAAAGATACCTAAATTTGATGAAATGTTGAATTAAAGAGTTACAGGAGTGAGGCTCCCAGTTCTGTTCCCAGAAGCAGCCTCCTTTCTCTATCCTGATGGAAGATGTGAGTGGCCTCAGGTGCGTTGTCGGTCTACACATTTACCGGTCTCTGGCTATGGAAAAGTAAGGCTTCGAGCACTCACCTTTGGTTTTCTGAGCCACGACTCCTGAAAGGCTTAGCAGAAAGCCGAGTCCTGGAACAGGAAAACATAAGGGAGACACGTGAAATGGTTGAGGAAAGATTCCAGGGCTGGGAAAGATACCCAAGGGCTGGGTATCAGTTATCGATTGCTGAATAATGATAATTATTGCTTTAAAAAACAACATTCCCATCATCAAAAAACCACAAACATTAAATGATGGAGAGGATGTGAGGAAAAGGAACACTTTTGCACTGTTGGTGGGAATGTAAATGGATATAATCAGTGTGGAGAACAGTAGGGAAATTCCTTAAAAAACCAGGAATAAATTGACTGTATGACCCAGAAATCTCACCCTGAGAAAAACCATATTTCAAAAAGTCACATGTACATCAATGTTCATTGCAGCAGTGTTTACAAAAGCCAGGGCATGGAAGTAACCTAGATGTCCATCAGCAAATGGATGGATAAAGAAGTTGGGGTACATATATACAATGGAATATTACTCATCCATAAAAAGGAATGAAATTGGGTCTTTTGTAGTGATGTGGATGAACCTAGAGTCTGTCATATGGAGTGAAGTAAGACAAAAAGAGAAAAATATTGTATATTGATACATAAGTATGAATCTTAAAAAGTGGTACTGGTGATCCTATCTGCAGGGCAGAAATAGAGGCGCTGACATGCAGAATGGACTTGTGGATACAGCAGGGGAAAGGGAAGGGGGGATAAACTGAGAAAGTAGCATTGATATATATATGCACTACCATGTGTAAAATAGATAGCTTGTGGGAAGATGCTGTATAGCACAGAGAGCTCAGCTGGTGCTCTGTGATGACCCAGAGGGGTCAAATGAAAGGAGTGAGAGGGAAGCTCAAGAGGGAAGGGATATATGTATACATATAGCTGATCCAGGACTTCCCCAATGGCTTAGTGGTAAAGAATCTGCCTGTAGTGCAGGAGCCATGCGTTCCATCTCTGGGTCAGGAAGATCCCCTGGAGGAGGGCATTGCAACCTCGTCCAGTATTCTTGCCTGGAGAATCTCATGGACATAGGAACCTGGTGGGCTATAGTCCAAAGGGTTGCAAAGAGTTGGACTTGACTAAAGCAACTTAGCATGCTTGCATAGTTGAGTCACATTATTTGTATGGCAGAAACTAACACAATACTATAAAGCAGCTGTCCTCTAATTAAAAAAAATATCCTATGATAAACCATAATGGCAAAGAATATTAAGCAAAGAATGTATATAAAAAGCAACATTTATTCTATTATTTCTCATGATTTCTGTGATTTGGGAATGTGGGAAAGACTCAGCTGAGCGTTTGTGGCTTGAGGTTTTTTAGGCAGTTGCTGCTGCACTGTGAATGGGTTGAAGCAGCTGGGAACTGGCAGAACATTGCTGTCCCTTCATGTAACTTCAGGACCTGGGATAGTTGGGCTTCCTCCCAGCATGGCAGCATTGGTCGGGCAGCTCCCATGGTGCCTCAGCGCTCTAAGCGTGAGTTTTCAGGCCAACCAGGCTATATATCCTCTCAAGATCTAGTCCAGAAAGTCATGCAGCTCCATTCCACCATATTCTCTTGGTTACAAGCAAGTCATATGCCCACCCAGATTCCTGTGGACCAGAACCAGAGTCTTCCACCTGATGGAAGATTGGCAAGATTCCAGAAATATATCTTGGAATGGAAGTCTTGTTTCTGTCTGTTTGGAAAATAAAGGCTGCCTCTATGTGAAGTCTGCTTCTACTGTGGCTGCTGAAGTGCTGTTTTTCTTCCCCAAACCTNTGGTTTTGTCTTTGAGCCAGGGCCTCTCAAGGGCGAGGAAGCTGCACCCTTTTCCTTTTGTGAAATGCTAGTACATCAAAGAATGAAAGACATCAAACCCAAGCTATGCACATGTGATTCTTGTGCATGATAAAGGACTGGGGTTGGCATTAAACCAGTTAATTTTTTGACACAGACGTTTCAGTGCAATATACCTATGCTGTTCTCAAGATCATTGCAGAATATAGAAAAGGGAGATGAGCTGGTTAAGAGCTTGGACAATGGATTTGATTCTGGCTCTACCTCTTCCTACCTGTGTGTCTTTGCACAAGTATCCTAACCTCTCTGTGCCTCAATTTCCTCATCTGTAAAATGGGCTATCATGAGGAATAAATGGATTAATCCATATAAAATGTTTTGGGCAGTGCCTGGCACATGACCAGTGTCAGCTGTGATTACAAAAATTTGAATTTGTAGGGTACCACAGAAGGTATATTCTGATAAGTGTGCATGTTATATTTGTAACCCTATGTATAACTTCATTTAGATGGAGATTGCTAAGGATCTTATTTGTGGCCCATTGAAAATGAGTGGAGGGGGCTTTCCTAGTGGCTCAGTGGTAAAGAATACACCTGTCAATGCAGGAGATACGGGTTCAATCCCTGGTCTGGGAAGATCCCATATGCTGAGGAGCAACTAAGCCCTGTGACACAACTACTGAGGCTGGGCCCTAGAGCCTGTGAGCCACAACTACTGAAGGACTTAGAGCCCATGCTCTGCAACAAGGGAAGCCACTGCAACGAGAAGCCCGTGTACCTACAACTAGACAGGAGTCCCCACTGGCCGTAACTAGAGAAAAGCGTGTGCAGCAACAAAGACCCAGCACAGCCAAAAAGGGATACAATAATTATTTTTTTTTAAATAAAAAGATCTTAAAAAAGAAAATGAATGGGAATAATGGAGCTGAGGAAGTATCTCAAGCTTTAGGTCTAGTAGAGACATCTGGGAGCTTGCCAGGGTTCCTTGCCAGGGAGTGGAGGCTGGGAATATGACGAAGGACAGCGTGCAGAGCCTTTACTCAGAATGCATCCTCTGGCTTTTGGCTAGAAATGCAGAATCTCAGGCCCCACCCTAGACTTGGTGACTGAGAATCTAGTGAGTCGGCCTAGGGATTAAAGTTAACCCGAAATGACCTTGCTCATTTTTTGTTGACTTGCTTGTGAATGAGATGAAATGATTATTATCAGGCTCTGTCTCTCCCCACCAGCATGTTCACTTCATGAGACTTGTGTGTTTGATTCACTGTTCTACTTCTACCTTGGGCACATAGTAGTAAAATAAAAAAGATAACTGAGGACTTCCCTGGTGGTTTAGTGGTTGAGAATCCACTTGTCAATGCAGGAGACACGGGTTTGATCCCTGGTCTGGAAAGATTCCACATGCTACAGAGCAACTAAGCCCGCACACTACAACTACTGAGCCTGTGCTCCAGAGCCCAGGAACCGCATCTGCTGAAGCTCATGCTCTGCAACGAGAGAAGCCACTACAATAAGCCCACGCATCACAATTAGAGAGTAGCTCCTGCTCACCACAACTTCAGAAAGTTCTCGGGCAGCAACGAAGACCCAGTGCAGTCAAAAAAAGATACCTAAATTTGATGAAATGTTGAATTAAAGAGTTACAGGAGTGAGGCTCCCAGTTCTGTTCCCAGAAGCAGCCTCCTTTCTCTATCCTGATGGAAGATGTGAGTGGCCTCAGGTGCGTTGTCGGTCTACACATTTACCGGTCTCTGGCTATGGAAAAGTAAGGCTTCGAGCACTCACCTTTGGTTTTCTGAGCCACGACTCCTGAAAGGCTTAGCAGAAAGCCGAGTCCTGGAACAGGAAAACATAAGGGAGACACGTGAAATGGTTGAGGAAAGATTCCAGGGCTGGGAAAGATACCCAAGGGCTGGGTATCAGTTATCGATTGCTGAATAATGATAATTATTGCTTTAAAAAACAACATTCCCATCATCAAAAAACCACAAACATTAAATGATGGAGAGGATGTGAGGAAAAGGAACACTTTTGCACTGTTGGTGGGAATGTAAATGGATATAGTCAGTGTGGAGAACAGTAGGGAAATTCCTTAAAAAACCAGGAATAAATTGACTGTATGACCCAGAAATCTCACCCTGAGAAAAACCATATTTCAAAAAGTCACATGTACATCAATGTTCATTGCAGCAGTGTTTACAAAAGCCAGGGCATGGAAGTAACCTAGATGTCCATCAGCAAATGGATGGATAAAGAAGTTGGGGTACATATATACAATGGAATATTACTCATCCATAAAAAGGAATGAAATTGGGTCTTTTGTAGTGATGTGGATGAACCTAGAGTCTGTCATATGGAGTGAAGTAAGACAAAAAGAGAAAAATATTGTATATTGATACATAAGTATGAATCTTAAAAAGTGGTACTGGTGATCCTATCTGCAGGGCAGGAATAGAGGCGCTGACATGCAGAATGGACTTGTGGATACAGAAGGGGAAAGGGAAGGGGGGATAAACTGAGAAAGTAGCATTGATATATATATGCACTACCATGTGTAAAATAGATAGCTTGTGGGAAGATGCTGTGTAGCACAGAGAGCTCAGCTGGTGCTCTGTGATGACCCAGAGGGGTCAAATGAAAGGAGTGAGAGGGAAGCTCAAGAGGGAAGGGATATATGTATACATATAGCTGATCCAGGACTTCCCCAATGGCTTAGTGGTAAAGAATCTGCCTGTAGTGCAGGAGCCATGCGTTCCATCTCTGGGTCAGGAAGATCCCCTGGAGGAGGGCATTGCAACCTCGTCCAGTATTCTTGCCTGGAGAATCTCATGGACATAGGAACCTGGTGGGCTATAGTCCAAAGGGTTGCAAAGAGTTGGACTTGACTAAAGCAACTTAGCATGCTTGCATAGTTGAGTCACATTATTTGTATGGCAGAAACTAACACAATACTATAAAGCAGCTGTCCTCTAATTAAAAAAAATATCCTATGATAAACCATAATGGCAAAGAATATTAAGCAAAGAATGTATATAAAAAGCAACATTTATTCTATTATTTCTCATGATTTCTGTGATTTGGGAATGTGGGAAAGACTCAGCTGAGCGTTTGTGGCTTGAGGTTTTTTAGGCAGTTGCTGCTGCACTGTGAATGGGTTGAAGCAGCTGGGAACTGGCAGAACATTGCTGTCCCTTCATGTAACTTCAGGACCTGGGATAGTTGGGCTTCCTCCCAGCATGGCAGCATTGGTCGGGCAGCTCCCATGGTGCCTCAGCGCTCTAAGCGTGAGTTTTCAGGCTAACCAGGCTATATATCCTCTCAAGATCTAGTCCAGAAAGTCATGCAGCTCCATTCCACCATATTCTCTTGGTTACAAGCAAGTCATATGCCCACCCAGATTCCTGTGGACCAGAACCAGAGTCTTCCACCTGATGGAAGATTGGCAAGATTCCAGAAATATATCTTGGAAGGGAAGTCTTGTTTCTGTCTGTTTGGAAAATAAAGGCTGCCTCTATGTGAAGTCTGCTTCTACTGTGGCTGCTGAAGTGCTGTTTTTCTTCCCCAAACCTTCCCAACATCTGGTGGTATCATCAGCCATGTTCCTGCTTCTGCAAAGACCTGAAAGTACTGGATAACTAGGTGGGGTTTTTCTTCCTTTCTTAATAAATCTTACATCATTCTCGTAGTTCTTCCCTTACCTCCTTTTCATTCTCTTATCATATACTAATGTCTAGAATAATTTTCCATTTGCAAGTACAATATATTTAACAACTGATATGACTGGAAAAGGTAAGTTTTCATTCCAATACCAAACAAAGACAATGCCAAAGAATGTTCAAACTACTATTCAGTTGCACTCATTTCATATGCTAACAAAGCAATACTCAAAATCCTTCAAGCTAGGCTTCAGCAGTATGTGAACCAAGAGCTTCCAGATGTACAAGCTGGATATAGAAAAGGTAGAGGTACCAGAGATCAAATTGTTAACATTTGTTAGATCATAGAAAAAGCAAAGGAATTCCAGAAAAGCATCTACTGTTTCATTGACTATGCAAAAACCTTGGACTGTGTGGATCACAAAGAACTGTGAAAAATTCTTTTTTTTTTTTTAATAAAAGAATTGTGATACTAAGCTATTTATTTATATGTATCATGTAATATTATTCAGTTATGAAAAATTCTTAAAGAGATAGGAATACCAGATCACCTTACTTGTCTCCTGAGAAACCTGTGTGCAGGTCAAGAAGCAGCAGTTAGAAATGGACATGGAAAATAAAAACTTACTGGTTCAAAACTGAGAAGGAAATACATCAAGGCTTTATATTGTCACCCTGCTTATTTAACTTATATGCAGAGTACATCATGCAAAATGCTAAGCTGGATGAATCACAAGTTGGAATCAAGATTTCCAGGAGAAATATCAACAACCTCAGATCTGCAGATGATACCACTCTAATGGCAGAAATTAAAGAAGAAGTAAAACCCCTTTTGATAAAGGTAAAAGAGGAGAGTGAAAAAACTGGCTTAAAACTCAACATTCAAAAAACTAAGATCATGGCATCCAGTCCCATCACTTAGTGGCAAATAGAAGGGGGAAAAGTAGAAACAGTGACAGATTTTATTTTCTTAGTCTCCAAAATCACTGTGGACAGTGACTGCAGGCTGGAAATTAAAAAATGCTTGCTCCTTGGAAGAAAAGCTGTTGCAAACCTAGACAGCATATTAAAAAGCAGATACATCACTTTGCTGACAAAGGTCTGTATAATCAAAGCTATGATTTTCCCCATAGTCATGTATGGATGTGAGAATTGGATCATAAACAAGGCTGAGCACCAAAGAATTGATGTTTTTGAACTGTGGTGTTGGAGAAGACTCTTGAGAGTCCCTTAAAATGCAAGGAGATCAAACCAGTCAATCATAAAAGAAATCAACCCTGAATTGGAAGGACTGATGCTGAAGCTGAAGCTCCCATAGCTTGGCCACCTGATGGGAGGAGGTGACTCATTGGAAAAGACCCTCACGTTGAGAAGGATTGAGGGAAGGAGGAGAAGGGGACGACAGAGGATGAGATGGCTGGGTGGTATTACTGATACAGTGGACATGAGTTTGAGCAAACTCTGGGAGATAGTGATGGACAGGGAAGCCTGATGTGCTGCAGTCCGTGGGGTCACAAAGACTTAGTGACTAAACAAAAACAACAATGGTTCAGAAACCAGCCAAGCAGAATGGACACCGGAGACCCTCTCTGAGACAGCAGGTGTCAATCTTTCAGCTGCTGAACTATGAGGCATTTGATGGGCACCCTGTGACCAAGAACACACAAAAAATAAAGCAGCAGCAATATTGCAACAAATTCAATAAAGACTTTAAAAATGGTTCACTTAAAAAATTTTAAATAATAATCATAAAAAAATTCAAGTCCAGTAACTAGTAACTTTATTGACAACTTTGGTTATCCCCTAAGAAAGTAGGTCCTGCAGATTAATGGATAAAAGATATGTGTCTGTGTATGTATATATGTCTGTGTGTGTGTGTATATATATACACAGACACACACACACACACATATATATACATGATATGCACACACAGGAATGTTATTCAACCTTAAAAATGAGGTAATCCTGTCATTTGCGGCAACATAGATGAACTTAGAGGGTATCATGCTAAGTGAAATTAAGCCTAATGCATACTGTGTGATTTCACTTATATGAAGTATCTGAAGTAGTCAAACTCACAGAAGCAGAGAATATAAAGGTGGTTTTCAAGGAATTGTTTTTCTATAGGTATACTGCTTTTGCTATATAAGATAAATACGTTCTAGAGATATGCTGTAAAATATAACATTCCCAGCTTTGTACACTTTAAAATTTGGTGTTGTACACAGAATAACATATTTAAAATACGCTAAAAAGATAGATCTCATGTTAATCATTCTTAAAAAAAAGAAAGAAGAAAAGAAAAACCTCTCCACCAAAGAACATAATGAATGTTTTAAGACTTCCCTGGTGGTTCAGTGGTTAAGAATCCGCCTGCCAATGCTGGGGACACAGGTTCGATCCCTGGTCTGGGGAGATCCCACATGCCGCAGAGCAATGAAGCCCACGCAGCACAACTAGGAACTCATGCTCTGGAGCCTGTGAGCCGCAGCTACTGAAGCCCGTGCACCTAGAGCCGGTGCTCTGCCACAGGAGAAGCCTCCGCAGTGAGAAGCCTGTGCGCTGCAACTAGAGAGTAGCGCCCATTCACAACTACAGCAGCAACAACAACAACACTAACATCACATCTGCCCCAACAACAACAACAACACTGACGTCACATCCGCCCCAGTGGCGACTCTAGCTTGCAGAGGCAGCTAGTCAAACACATGGCTGGACAGTATTTCCTGTTTCCTAAAAGGCAGGCAGTCTGGGCACCATCGAGTTTCCTCAAGGCTAGTCTTCAAGGGTCTCCTTTCAGCCCAGCTCGCAATCCTGTGCTCAGTAATATGCACATGAGACTTAATTACAGAATTGGAATTAGCCTCCAATTAAAATTAAATAAATTTATATTAAAAAAAAAAGGGTTCTTAAAGAGTCATTAGCATGTCAGAATTCTAGGAGACTTTAGAAATCTTCAGCTGACTCTTTCTGTTCATGAAGAAACAGGTCGCCGAGGGGTCAAGTACTTCTGACACCAGTTGTGCAAATTTGAGCAAGTTGTTTAACTTCTCTAAGATTCCATATATGGGACAGGGTGACAGTGTTGCCTGTCTCCTGGGTTTGGGGTGATGACATAAATGAGGGAATGTGTAAAGCACAATGTTTGGCTGAAATCACTCCATAAAGACTAGCTGCCTCTATTACCATTTTATTTGCAATAGATTTCTATTTCTTAACTTTTTATTTCATATAGGAGCAGAGTTGATTAACATTGTGACAGTTTCAGGTGCAGAGCAAAGGGACTCAGCAAACATATACATGAATCCATTCTCCCCCAAACTCTGCTCCCATCCAGGCTGCCACGTAACAATGAACAAAGTTCCCTGAGCTATACAGTAGGACCCTGTTGGTTGTCTATTTTAAATACAACAGTGTGTACATGTCCATTCCAAACTCCCTAACTACCCAATTCCCCCCATCCTTCCCTCTGGTAACTTTTAAGTGTAGAATTCTATTTTAATTCTTCACCTGATACTCATTCTATTATCTTGCCTGTTTCATCTAGGGATGAGGGCAGAGAGTTCATGGATAATTGACATTCACAAATGATCCATCTCAGGAGTTTCCAGAACTCTGCCTGCAGTTGCTGCAAAGCAGGAAACACCTTGTTTGAACTTCTCTCATTAAAATAACTTTTAAACTTTTCTAGGCATAATTGATGGGCTTCCCAGGTGGTGCTAGTGGTGAAGGAGCTTTCTGAAATACAAGAGGCTTAGGAGACTCGAGTTTGATATGTGGATTGGGAAGAGCCCCTGGAGGAGGAAATGGCAACCCACTCTAGTATTCTTGTCTGATGAAGGCCACGAACAGAGGGGACTCACTGGCTACAGTCCATGGGGCCGCCAAGAGTCGGACGTGACTGAAACAACTTGAGAAGCATGCATGCAGGCATAACTGATATATAAAAAACTGCACACTTTTTCACTTAAATTTCACTCCACAGATATATACCACATACCTCTTACATGGAAGATGGTGTAGAAGGGGCTGCAAGGGTAAGGGGACCTGGCATTTTCCTTCAAGTAGCTTATATTAATATTATACTATTTTGATAGACTTTATGGTCTGTTACCTGCCTCTGCAACTAAATAACTGTGAGATTTTGAGCAACCTCCCTGTGGTGCCATTTTGTATCTATAATATGGAGGTACTGTGTGATAATGTATATAGAACAATCTTAGCCTGATACCAACCTAAAGTAGGTGCTAAAATATATGTTAGTTTGGGCTGATATTGCAGCTATTGATATTGTTATTTGAAGTTGGAGAACCATCTGCAGAGGTGAAGTCAAGGAGTCTTGAGATACCTCTAGAGAGAAAGAGTAGAAAAAGAGACAGAGAGCGAGAGAAAAAATAACCAAAGGCATATTAACAAAAATCTGGAGTGAGGTGGCTTGGGTTCAAATCCCAGTTCTGCCATTTACAAGCTGTGTAACCTTGGACAATTACCATAACCTCTCTGTGCTCCAGTTTTCTTTTCCACAAGATGGAAATAATATTAGTATTCACCTAATGAGCCCATTAGGGGGGTTAATGCATTAACATACAAGGTGCATAGTGAGTACTTGAAAATGTTGGTTATTATTGTTAATATTCAGGAAAAGGGAAAAAGGAGAAGGGAAAAAGAATCCAGGAGAGGCAGAGGAAAAGTCAGGGCAGTGCTGGGTCACAGAAATTATCACGGAGGTGGTGGTGCTTGTTGTTGTTTAGTTGCTAAGTCATGTCCAACTCTTTTGCAACCCCAGGGACTATAGCCTGCCAGGCTCCTCTGTCCATGGGATTTCCCTGACAAGAATACTGGCGTGGGTTGTCATTTCTTGCTCCAGGGGATCTTCTTGACTCAGGGATTGAACTTGGGTCTCCTGCACTGGCAGGAGGATTCTTTCCATTTCCTAGAATGCCCTATCAAGCAGGCTATTGTTCAGACGCTCAGTTGTGTCTGACTCTTTGTGACCTCATGGACTGCAGCATGCCAGGCTTCCTTGTCCTTCATCATCTTCCACAGTTCTCCAAAAGTAGGAAGGAAGAGATACCTGGAGTAACACACAAGTTTGATCTTGGAGTACAGAATGAAGCAGGGCAAAGGCTAATAGAGTTTTGCCAAGAGAACACACTGGTCATAGGAAATACCATTTTCCAGCAACACAAGAGACAACTCTCACATGAACATCACCAGATGGTCAATACCAAAATCAGATTGATTATATTCTTTGCAGACAAAGGTGGAGAAGCTCTATACAGTCAGCAAAAAAAGACCAGGAGCTGACTGTGGCTCAGATCATGAACTTCTTGTTGCCAAATTCAGACTCAAATTGAAGAAAGTAAGAGAACTACTAGGCCTTTCAGATATGACCTAAATCAAATCCCTTGCAAATATATGGTGCAAGTGACAAATAGATTTACGAGATTAGATCTGATAGAGTGCCTGAAGAACTATGGGTGGAGGTTCGTGACATTGTACAGGGGGTGGTGATCAAAACCATCCCCAAGAAAAAGATGCAAAAAGGCAAAATGGCTGTCTGGGAAGGCATTACAAATAGCTGAGAAAAGAAGAGAAGCAAAAGGCAAAGGAGAAAAGGAAAGATATACCCATTTGAATGCAGAGTTCCAAAGTATAGCAGGGAGAGATAAGAAAGCCTTCCTCAGTGGTCAGTGCAAAGAAATTGAGGAAAACAATAGAATGGGAAAGACTAGAGAGCTCTTCAAGAAAATTAGAGATACCAAGGGAATATTTCATGCAAAGATGGGCACAATAAAGGACAGAAATGGTATGGACCTAACAGAAGCAAAAGATATTAAGAAGAGGTGGCAAGAATACACAAAAGAACTATACAAAAAAAGATTCTAAATGACCAGGAATATCATGATTGTGTGATCACTCACTTAGAGCCAGACATCCTAGAGTGTGAAGTCAAGTGGGCCTTAGAATGCATCACTACAAACAAAGCTAGTGGAGGTGATGAAATTCCAGTGGAGCTATTTCAAATCCTAAAAGATGATGCCGTTAAAGTGCTGCACTCAATATGCCAGCAAATTTGGAAAACTCAGCAATGGCCACAGGACTGGAAAAGGTCAGTTTTCTTTCAATCCCAAAGAAAAGCAATGCCAAAGAATGTTCAAACTACCGCACAATTGCACTCATTTCACATGCTAGTAAGGTCATGTTCAAAATCCTTTGAACTAGATTTCAATAGTATGGGAACAGAGAACTTCCAGATGTAAAAGCTGGATTTAGAAAAAGCAGAGGAACCAAGGATCAAATTGCAAACATTCACTGGATCATAGAGAAAGCAAGAGAATTCCAGAAAAGCATCTAATTCTGCTTCATTGACTATACTAAAGCCTTTGACTCTGTGGATCACAACAAACTGTGGAAAATTCTTAGAGATGGGAATACCAGACCACCTTACCTGCCTCCTGAGAAACCTCTATGCAGGTCAAGAAGCAACAATTAGAACTGGACATGGAACAAGGGACTGGTTCCAAATTAGGAAAGCAGTATGTCAAGGCTGTATATTGTCACCCTGCTTATTTAACTTATCAAGGAGGAGAGGATATCAATTAGAAAATAAGACCCATGAAGAGGAAGATGAGCAATTCATTGGACTGCACCATAAGGAAAATTTTAGGGATATTTGAGAGTACAGTTTGAATTGGCTGGTGAAGAAGAAAACCATAATCTAAGGGGGAAAGAGGAGTGTTCAAAGAGAACAGAAGATAAAGGAGAAGGAAAAGACAACTAATTATTCAACTAAGTAGCCCCTGATATGGGGCAGGTTAAGGAACGGTCATTGTCAAGTTTACACATACCTGGAAGAAGCGATGACCCTCGCATTCCTGTGTGCAGGTAACCCTCACCACGGCTCTCGAAGCTCCCTATTAGGCTCTCGACACTTTTCCTATTTCAAGGAAATTTCATGAGTCTTGACACATATCTTATGTCAGCTGACTTAGGAAACCACTATCAGAAAAGTGAACTTCTGTCTTTCACCATCAGACTCATGGTTCTGCTTTTCATCTGTTTATTTTATATACTTTTTCTTCACCTTTCTGTACATTTTCATATGCTCTCTGTGTAGTAGACTTTCCTAGATATTGTTAATCATCTTTGGGATTAAAGAATCAACTGGTCCTAGGAAAGGAATGCCCTTTAGTTACAGAGCATCATCTGAGGAGCAGGAAGTGACTTTGGTGTCAAAATAAACTTTAAATAACCGTGTGGTTTTGAGCTGGATAAACCAGAATTTAGAGTGTCTCTATTGCTACCTGAAGTTTCTGAAAGAGTAATTTTTTCCTAGCTTAATGCAGCTAAGTGTATTTCTTTTTCTAAAAATTTATTTTAAGTTGGAGGATAATTGCTTTACAATGTTGTCTTGGTTTCTGCTGTATAACAATGTGAAATCGGCCATAAGTATACATATATCTCCTCCCTGTTGAAACTCCTTCCCATCTCCTGATTCCACCGTTCTTCTTCTGCTGCTGCTGCTGCTGTCACTTCAGTCGTGTCCTACTCTGTGCGACCCCATAGACGTCAGCCCACCAGGCTCCCCCATCCATGGGAGCCGCTCAGTCATGTCTGACTCTTAGTGACCCCATGGACTGCAGACTACTAGGCTTCTCCATCCATGGGATTTTCCAGGCAAGAGTACTGGAGTGATCCCATCCCTCTAGGTCATCACAAAGTACCAGGTTGAGCTCCCTGTGTCATATAGTAACTCCCCACTGGCCATCTATTTTACATATGGTAGAATGTATGTTTGCATGCTACTCTCTCAGTTTGTCCCACCCTCTTCTTCCCCCATTGTGTCCACAACTCTGTTCTCTCTCTGTATCTTTATTCCTGCCCTGCAAATAGATTCATCAGTACCATTTTTCTAAATTTCATATATATATATATATATGTATATGCATTAATATACCATATTTGTTGTTTTATTTCTGATTTACTTCATTCTGTATAATAGGCTCTAGGTTCATCTACTTCAGTTCAACTGACTCAGATTTGTTCCTTTTATGATCGAGTAATATTTCATTGTATATATGTATCACAAATTCTTTGTCCATTCATCTGTTGATGGACAACTAGGTTGCTATTGTAAGTAGTGCTGCGATGAACACTGAGGTAGACGTGTCTTTTTGAATTATGGTTAACTCAGGTTATATACCCAATAGTGGGATTGCTGGGTCATATGGTATTTTTATTCCTAGATTTTTAAGGAATCTCTAAGAACATCACCATGTTCTTGATAGTGGCTGTATCAATATGCAATCCTACCAATGGTACAAGAGGGTTTTCTTTTTTCCTACATCCTCTCCAGCACTTATTGCTTGCAGATTTTTCCATATATTTACTTTTTATTGAATTTGTTAATGACAGAGAGTATTTGCACTGCCAAACCATGCCTAAGAATTCAAAGAAATAGTACAATGGACAGCCTCATCCACCCATCATACAGCACCTTGAAACTTGATTCTAATGCATTTTGATAATTCTACAGTCTTTAAAATAGTTATAACAAGGGTTGGAATTTTTAGGTCTCCTACAGGTTTTCAGATTTTTATGCCATTAAATAACATATTCATCTCAGTTCCTTAATGAAATAATCCCTGACAAAATTTTGCTGTAAAAAAAAATGCACTTTTCAGGGGAAATATGTGGCTCAAGGTCCAAGAGATTATTTGTTAAAAGATTTCTGCTTCCCAAATGAAGTCTTTAGATTAACCAAGAATCCTTTGTTTCTCAATAATCTGACTTCTCCTTGGCTTGACACGCTCTACTCGCCCAAGCACATCAGAATGTAGACATCTGCCCGCCACCTCAAATAACCCAACATTGTTGCTCAGATAGAGTTTGCAGGTCCCATCAGGTGATTCCGTAAGCCTCCCAGGAGTAGGATTCCTGCATTGACACTTTTATCAAGACTCAACTCCTAGAGGGAGATACTCCCACAACAGGATAGTTTTACTCACCCATTTGTTTCATGCTTGCCAGTAGCCAGTTGGCAACTCCTACATGTAGCAAAGGGTTTCTATTATAGAGAAACCCAGACTCCGCATCAAGTGGTCACACGCCACTTTGAAATGTTTCTACTGAACTGAAGATACAAAACTAAGAAATTACCAGATGGAAAGACTTTTCAGTAATCCTGGGCAGCGTCCTGGTGTCTGTTTTCAGGACTAAAAATTACTGGATAGTTGAAGCTGTACTTATTAAGGACAGAAGTGCTACATCACCTGTCTTTCACCCCTGATTCTCTGAACGGACTATGTAAAGACACCCCAGAAGGCTGATAACAAAGCTAGGCTGGGACAACCACTGCATCTACTGAAAACCCAATACCTTAAATGTTTGGGTATAAATGCATCCGGAATTCTCGTCAAAGATCATTCAAGATCTGTGAAACTTAAGTGTGTTTTAAGTTGAGGTTCTGCTCTCACTGCTTTGAATTTGAATGCACATCAGTGACTCCTTTGGCCTGAGCAGAAGCTATACAAACTCTTTCCACCAGCTTACTATGCAGTTGAGACCTGATTAGGGGAGGCTTTAGCAGCACCTGAACTAGAGCCCCCTTCATTTATTGCCCTTTATGTTAAAGCCATTTGGTTCTTCTCTAGGGATCTGCAAATTCACGAGACATTTCGTAGTTCCAATGCATACTTCAGGTTATTTAGCTAAGCGATATGCTCTGTCAAAGAACTATTCCAAGTGATAGCCAAAAAAAAAAACAAACAAAAAAAAAACCAAACCCCACAAAAAACACTTTAATATGGAACACAGAAAAGTACTACCCAAATGAAAAATTACTAAAAGAAATAAGATTATTCCCTCCTACCTCTTTCACCACTTGGTGACCCAAGTTTTGTTGAATTCAATTTGTGGTTACCTCAGGTTACAACTCAAAGTGTAAATCATAAGTCGGAACTCTCCACAGATTATCCAAACACATCAGTTCTTTTGAGAGTGGAATGTTCCAGGAAGTCTAATGCAGCCACAACCTACTACAGAGAATTTCTTATGGATGGGGCACAGGATAGGTTAATTAAGATCATTTAAATCTTCATATTTTATAGCAGATCAGAACCCAAATGGCCTACTTTCTGCAAGATTTCTGATAGGAATTCAGTAGAGCTGATTTCTAGTTTCACATCGACACTTAATATCTGCAATCTTTTTATCCAGAAGTTGTGATCCACACGAAACTGACAACGTGTGCAGCAAATCTGAGGTAGTCAACCCTTATGAAGTCTCAGTATTTCCTGCTTTCTACGTGCTTGGCAGTGGACTGCAGGGATGGGAATGCTGTATCACTGTAGATTTCTGGTGGTCCCTGTGGTGCTTTCCTTGCTGTGGTCAACCTGGCCCCAGGAGGTCTAGACACACCACTAGTCATTGTCGGTTCCATTTGCAGATTTTTTGATGGTGACTGTTCTGACTGATGAGTCACGTTACTTCATTGTAGTTTTAATTTGCATTTCATTAACAGTTACTGATGTTTAGCATCTTTTCTTATATTTACTAGCCATCTGTATGTTTTCTTTGGCGAAATGTCTGTTTACGTGTTCTGCCCATTTTTTTTGATTGGGTTGTTTGTTTTTCTGATATTGAGCTGCATGAACTGCTTGTATATTTTGGAGATGAATCCTTTGTCAGTTACTTAATTTGCAGTTGTTTTCTTCCATTCTGAGGGTTATCTTTTCATCTTGTTATAGGTTTTTTTTTTTTTGCAGTGTGAAAGCTTTTAAGCTTAATTAGGTCCCGTTTGTCTATTTTTGTTTTTACTTCCATTGAAACAATTGACCCAGGAAGTAGGTCAAAGAGGATCTTGCTGTGATTTATGTCTAAGAATGTTCTACCTATGTTTTCCTCTAAGAGTTTTATAGTTTCTGGTCTTATAGTTAGGTTTTTAATCCATTTTGAACTTATCTTTATACATGATGTTAAGAAGTGTTCTAATTTCATTCTTTTACATGTAGCTATCCAGATTTCCCAGCACTACTTATTGAAGAGGCTGTCTTTTCTCCATTGTATATTCTCTTCTCCTTTGTCAAAGATAAGGTGCCCAAAGGTGTGTGGGTTTATCTCTGTGCTTTCTGTCTTGTTCCATTGATCTATATTTCTGTTTTTGTGCCAGTATTGTACTGTCTTGATTACTGTAGCTTTGCAGTATAGTCTTAGGTTCTTCCAGCTGCTTTCTTCTTTCTCAAGATTACTTTAGCTATTTGGCATCTTTTGGGTTTCAATACAAATTGTAAAAATTTTTGTTTTAGTTCTGTGAAAAAGATCTTTGGTAATTTTATAGAAATTGATTGAATTTGTAGATTGGGTAGTATAATCATTTTCATAATACTGATTTGGAAGAATAATTTTTAAATTATTAAAAAAATCTTTATATTGGAGTATAGCTGATTAACAATGTTGTGATACTTTCATGTGGACAGCAAATGGACTCAGCAATACATATACACGTATCCATTTCCCCCCAGCCTCCTCTCCCATCCAGCCTGCTACATAACACTGAACGGAGAACAGTGTTTTTAAATGATGAAAGAAGAGACTGTCAACTCAGAATTTTACATCTGGTGAAAACATCATTGAGGGATGAAGGTTAAACAAAGATGTATCCTTATAAAGAAAAACTAAGAAAATTAATTGATCACAGAGATCCATGAAAAAAAATTAAAGAAGGGAAGTCTCTTAGACAGAAGTAAAATTGTGCCAGAGGGAAATCTGGTGGAAGAGTCTTTTTTTTTTTTTTTTTTTTTGAACAAATCTGAGGATTCCCCTTCTCCCTCAGAAGACAGCACTCATCAAATCTGACTGGAGTCTCAAAGTATAGTAGAAGGTGATGAATTATTTGATCTTTTGGGGCTGTCTAGACCAATGTAGGATTTGTGAATCATTCCCTTTCTCAGCAAATATTTATTAAGATGAAAATTTTTATTATTTTATATTTGTTTGTCTGTGCTGGGTCTTGGATCTTTAGTTGGGGCATGGAGAATCTAGTTCCCCGATGAGGTATTGAACTCTGGCTCCCTGCAGGGGGAGAGTGGAGTTTTAGCCAGCGGACCACCAAGGAAATGCCTAAGATGAATATATTGAATGAGAGGATCTGTGCTACTTTCTAGCAGTGAACAAAATTAACACAATGTTTTCTATATAGAACTATAGAGAAAGGATACATTTGAGGAAAAGCAGATTTGGGGGGAGAGGTAGAACTGAGTTTTGGATAAGTTGATTTTGAAGTGTTGTGATTTCAATATACATTGTATATGTAATCTAGATCACAAAATGGAGGGTTTTCCCCTTACACTCCTGGCCAATAGACGGTAATTATAACCATGAAGGTGAAAGTGTTAGTCACTCAATTGTGTTGGACTCTTTGCCATTTCATGAACTGTAGCCCTCGAGGCTCCTCCGTCCATGGATTCTCCAGGCAAGAATACTGGAGTGGTTTGCCAGGCTCTCCTCCAGAGGATCATCCCAATCCAGGGATTGAACACAGGCCTCCCACAGTGCAGGCAGATTCTTTATCGACTGAGCCACCAGGGAAGCCCAATCATAGCCATGATAATAGTTAAATCATTGAGACAGTGACTGTAGACTGAGATTAGAGTCCTGAGTAAGCGTTTTAAAAATCAAGGAGTAAAGGGACTTCCCAGGTGGTCCAGTGGTTAAGCATCTGCCTGCCAAAGCAGGGGACCCGGTTCAATCTCTGGCCGGGGAGGATCCCACATACTGTGGGGCAACTAAGGCAATGTGTTTTAAGTACCGAAGCCCTTGTGCTCTGGAGGCTGTGCTCCATAACAAGAAAAGCCACCACAGTGAGAACCCTGGGTGCTGAAATGAAGAATAGCCACCGCTGTCTGCAACTAGAGAAAGTCTGCAAGCAGCAATGAAGATCCAGCTCAGCCACAGCCCCCCTTTCCCCCAAAATCAGGGAGTGGAGGAGCTGCTAATAGAGAAAACAGGGCAAGAATGGCCAGATACATAGGGAGAGACGAGTAGAAGTACAGTTTCATGGAGGACCAAGGAGAGACCAAAGTGAATTGACTGAAAGCATTCACAGGACAGAGCAGTAAGGAGGCTGTTCTATTCTTGAGAAGAGCAGCTCCAGTGGTGAGGATGATGGTGGTGACGAGGATACTGGTGGAGAAAGACAGTACAGGCGGTGGCAGAGAAGATGGTGGCAGTGGGGACAATTGTATTGGTGGTGCTGGTGGTGATAATGTTACTGAAAAGAGTGTATGGGCCCGGCTGCTCACTGCTCAAAAGCCAATAAACAGGCCAGGTTGGTGGAAAGGGAAGTTGGCTTTATTTCAGATGCTGGCCACTGGGGCCGGGGGAGGATGGCTGACATCTCTCCAAAGGCCTGTCCCACTTGTGCTGAGAAGCAGGGAGTGAGAGCATTGTAGCGTCCAGGGATGGTGGGGGGTGGTGGCGGGGGCTCCATGCAGAAACAGCATAGTCATCTCTAACAGTTATCTTTAAATTGGTCATCAGTTGGGCTGATCAGCATCATCTTGGTTTTGTTTTAGATACAGTTATCTTCAGTTCCAGGGTACACTTGTTCCCATTTCTCTGCAGTCATTTCTCAGAATTGCGGCAGTTCAAGTCCTGGGTACAGTCTGGTCATCATGTAGTTAACTTCTCTACCTCGTGTTTCAGTATCTATAAGACAGCTCACAGGATATCGCTCAGAATATTATATACAGCCCTTGAGAAAGAACGAAAGGTCATTGACTCTGCTTAATGACCACATTATTAATATTTAGTCTCCTTTGGCAGTTTTCCATTGTTACCACATTTCTCACTTCCCTAATTAAACTTATTCTTTAACTAAAGTTTATCACAGACAAAAGGCAGGGAGAGGACATGTTGGTGGGGGGCGGGGCAAGGACCATGGGGTCCTGCTTCATTTCAATAAAGGTGGTGGTTGTGATGGTGATGGTACTGATAACAGTGGAGGCTGGTGGCAGAGATCATGGTGGTGGAGGTGATGATGGAGGCCAGAATGGAGTAGATTGAGGAAAAAATGGGAGGTGAAGAAGTGGAGACACCAAGTACAGTCAACATCAACTCTAGACAGAGTTGGAGACTAGTGTGTGAATGAGAGAAGATGAAGAGGGACTTCTTTGGGTGGTTGGAGTTTGGTGGAATTAGCCAGCTCTTGGGGTTGATTTCCCTGGTGGCTTGAATAATAAAGAATCTGCCTACAATTTAGGAGACCTGGGTTTGATCCCTGGGACGGGAAGATCCCCTGGAGAAGGGAAAGGGCTATTGACTCCAGTATTCTTGCCTGAAGAATCCTATGGATGGAGGAGCCTGGCTGGTGGCAGTCCCTGGAGTGATAAAGAGTCAGACAAGACTGAGTGACTAACGCTTTCACTTTTTCACTTGGGGTCAACAAGGCCGTGAATCTTGCACAGTAAGACTGTTGGGTTCTCAACATCTCACTGGCCCAGCAGCCATGAGGTGGGCCTTCTTGTTCTTTCTCCCTAGTGGCCCTCTGGAGGTGGAGTGAGAGTGGGAGGCAAGAGTTGATCAAGAAGGACAGACAGTGCCATCTAATGGTCAGGCCAATGCTGTTGCAGAGTGGTAGTTCTAGAGACAGACTGTCTAGTTTCAAATCTTGGCTTGGCTAGTTACTAGCTAAGTGACTTTGGGAAAATTATTCCACTTTTCTGTCCCTCAGACATTTCTGATCTGGAATAACTTTAACAGTCTTCAGAATGGTTGTTCTTTCATCCCATTCTTTTTCCTGCAGCTGAGAGAGCTTTCAGAAACGTGAATCTGAGCCCATCACAACATTGCCTCACAGCCCCACAGATACTTTGCAGGTTAAATGTGCATCATAGGCATATAAGTCCCACTCAATCTGGCCCCAGTTCACCTCTCCAGACTCATTTCCCACTCTTCTCCCTCAGGCTGCCCACCTTTCCTGAGCAACTTTGCTTGGGCATCCCTGCACACACGTTCGTGGCCCAGCCTCCATGTGGTCACCTCCACCTGGAATTTCCCTTTTTCCTCCACTGCTCTGCCCTTGGCCACAACTTCCATGTGTGCATTTTTAAAAATACATCCTTCCTTGACTCCCAAAGTAGATCCACCAGAGCTCTACTCTGCCTTCTTCCCTACTCTAACGTAGAGTTAACATTTCCCCTCTCTATACATTCTATATGTAAGCAAACCCAAAGCATTATCAACTTTAAGGGACACCACTATTTTGTTGTTCAATCACTAAGTCATGTCAGACTCTTTGTGACCCCATGGACTGTAGCCCACCAGGCTCCTCTGTTCATAGAATTCTCCAGGCAAGAATACTGGAGTGGGTTGCCATTCCCTTCTCCAGGGGATCTTTCTGACCCAGGGATCAAACCCAGGTTTCTAGCATTGCAGGTGTATTCTTTACCATCTGAACCACCAGGGAAGCCACGGTTATTTTACATGCCACCAAACGTAATATTTGAACTATGACATGATGTCTTTCTCATTCTTTATAGTTTTCATTTTATTCTTACTGAACAAGCTATTATAGATTTATTTGGAAATAAGGTTTTATAATATATCACTTTTGCATATATGAAAAGGAACCCAAGTCTCCTGCTTTACAGTTGGATTCTTTACCAGCTGAGCCACAGGGAAGCCCAACGTACTAAAATGAGTAGCCTATCCCTTCTCCAGCAGATCTTCCTGACCCAGGAATTGAACTGGGGTCACCTGTGTTGCAGGTGGATTCTTTACTGACTGAGCTATCAGGAAAGCCTAATATACAGAGCAATCCGCTTATTTACTTTATTTATGAATGAATAAGTAAATATTTATTTGGCTTTGCCAGGTCTTAAGTTCTGGCATGTGGGATCTTTAGTTGCAGCGTGCAAACTCTTAATTGCTGCATGTGGGATATAGTTCCCTGACCAGGAATGAAACCTGGGCTCCCTTCATTAGGAATGCAGAGTCTTAGCCACTGGACCACCGGGGAAGTTTCTTACTTGATGTATTTTGTTTATTGTCTCTCTCCACTACTGGAATGCCAATTCCACAGTGCAAGAATTTTTTTTTAATTTAATTTCATTTTATGTTATAATACTGTATTGGTTTTGCCATACATCAACATGAATCCGTCACGGGTGTACACGTGTTCCCAATCCTGAACCCCCCTCCCACTTCCCTTCCCATACCATCTCTCTGGGTCATCCCAGTGCACCACCCCAAGCATCTTGTATCTTGCATCGAACCTAGACTGGCGATTCATTTCTTATATGATATTATACATGTTTCAATGCCATTCTCCCAAATCATCCCACCTTTTCCCTCTCCCACAGAGTCCAAAAGACTGTTCTATACATCTGTGTCTCTTTTTCTGTCCTGCATACAGGGTTATCATTACCATCTTTCTAAATTCCATATATATGCGTTAGTATACTGTATTGGTGTTTTTTTTTCTGGCTTACTTCACTCTGTATTATAGGCTCCAGTTTCATCCACCTCATTAGAACTGATTCAAATGTATTCTTTTTAATGGCTGAGTAATACTCCATTGTGTATATGTACCAAAGATTTCTTATCTATTCATCTGCTGATGGACATCTAGGTTGTTTCCATGTCCTGGCTATTATAAACAGTGCTGCAATGAACATTGGGGTACANTCATTAGAACTGATTAAAATGTATTCTTTTTAATGGCTGAGTAATACTCCATTGTGCGTATGTACCACAGCTTTCTTATCCATTCATCTGCTGATGGACATCTAGGTTGCTTCCATGTCCTGGCTATTATAAACAGTGCTGCGATGAACATTGGGGTACACATGTCTCTTTCAATTCTGGTTTCCTCGGTGTGTATGCCCAGCAGTGGGATTGCTGGGTCATAAGTCACTTCTATTTTCAGTCACTGGGATGACCCAGAGAGATGGTATGGGGAGGGAGGTGGGAGGGGGGGTTCAGGATTGGGAACACGTGTACACCTGTGGTGGATTCATGTTGATGTATGGCAAAACCAATACAATATTGTAAAGTAAAAAATAATAATAATAAGATAAAATCTGAAAAAAAGAGTACTGTGTTCAACTCTGATAGGACATTTATAAAGAGATACGGACTAAACAGAAGTCACAGAGAAGGCTGCTTTCAATATTGTGATATGTTAACCATGAAGAGATTTTCTCTAATACATGGGAAAAGGGTGAGGGAAAAAATGACAATACTGTGCAGAGTTTTCCTATATATAATAAAATTAAGCTGTTATCAGATAGGGGCTGTTTTATTGTGAGGTTATTTTCTGACTTTTGAAGTGAAATTTATATTTTACTTCTGGAATAGTGTGAAATTAGATACAGGAGTGTGACTTTCTAATGCAATTATTTGAAAAGTCATTGATCTCATTTGCATGTGCTGGCACTTTCCTGAGAATTCATCCAAAAAAGGGCTATCAGAATATGTAGAAGTTGTATGTACACACAAACACACACACAAATATGTCATACCATGTACGGAACATTTGAAGAATCTGAGCTTAAAGAAACACAAAAGTTCTAAGCAAAAGGGAAAAAATGAGTTCCCAATTTCCTAGTTTGGGATCAGGGTCTGGGTTCAGTCCCCAGGTTAGGAAGATCCCCTGGAGAAGGGAATGGCAACCCACTCCAGTATTCTTACCTGGAGAAACCCATGGACACAGGAGCCTGGTATGTTACAGTTCATGGGGTCACAAAGAGTCAGACACGACTGAGTAACTAACACACACACCAACAAATATGTAGAACTTGTTTGGAGATGGTTCTTTTCTAATTCCCAATCAACTCCAGATAAAATGGCTTTCCAGATACTGTCTTAAAAATATCAGTGAAAAAAGTTGTCAATAAAGACTTTAAACAAAACCTGGATGGAAATGAAACCAGAAAGGAAACAGAGGATTGCTGTCCTTCATATGAAAGCTGAAGAAGTTGCTTCTTCATGATGTTTTCTTTCGAAGACTACATGATTTTCTAGTTAACTATTTTAACAAGAGTCTTTTCATATATGTCTCCTAATCCACTCACGTATTTTCAGTCTCCCAGTGTCTTCAAGAATAATATCTTTATATACTTAAGCTATTAGAAAAGTGAGAAGACACAGATATTATGGAATGATGGTAAGTAAAGTTCTCTTTCTTTTATTTTTGCTATTTTCCTTTTAGTTTTCATTTTTTCTGGGAGTTTTTCATGAAAAGATTTAAGTCTTCTGGTCAAGTGATATGCAGTAACACTCCTGTGTGTTTCCTTTGGTCATTGAATATAATCTCAAATCTCAGCTCTAAAATCGTTAAGTTTAGATAAATTATAAGGGCAAAGAGTTAAATGTGTTATACATTTCAGCTTTATACCAAAAACAAGGTATCTAGTTTCTTGTGAGAACCCTGAGGCTATAGAAATTCTCCAGGAGCTGTTATCACATGAGAGCTAATGCTCAAGAGATAAGATATTTTTAAATAATTTCCTGAGTAAATCAACTCCCTAAATCAAAAAGGAACAAAAAATCTTTAAAAATAACAAAGGCATTTTGTGTGTGTGTTGCCGGATTCTTCTGTGCGGGCTCTGTTTAGATCATATGACCCTCCCCACTCAGCCTTGTCCATGGCCCGCTTTCACTTTCTGAACAGAGGGTTAGCTTAGTCTCTGACCATTGCAGAAGCTAGCTTCCAATGTCTTCTCTCCACTATTTCCCTCAGTGGAACTATTTCCTTTCCAGGCTACACCATATTTGGTTTCTTGTCTTTGCTCACAGTGTTGCTTCCCATTAAAATGTGCTTGCCTTTTTCCTACCTGTTGGATTGCCACATATCTTTTAAGGTTCAATATCAATTTGTCAAAAAACAAAATGTCTTTTTCATTACCCCATCCAAAGTAATCAGGGGCTATTTTGTTACACGTCATATGGGTACAACTTCTGCTCAATTTATGTTGCACACTAGATTACAAATGCCTGGGAGGCCAGAATCGTTCTCCATCCACCTCTCTTAACTGCCACAGTTCCTATACGGAACTTGGTGGACAGACAAAACTAGTAGGGCTGCTCGAAACTGGGTCTAAGTCTGCCTGAGTGCACGCGTGCTTGCACACACGTGTGCAGACACAGGAGGAAGTGACAGGCTGCTGCAGACTGAGAACTGACCGGTGTCAGCAGGAAGAATTCCTCTCAGAACTCACATCTTCAGCAGCACCACCAGGAGCCCTTAGGAGCAATGGAAATCAAAATCCAGCAGATCCGCTTGGCCAAGATTTTTACTCATACACAACTCTGTGACAGTCCTGTAGATTTCTATATAAAATGTAGATCTGACCACTAAGAACAAAGGGGTCACTAATGAGAAAGGGCCTACTTTCAGGGATAAGAGCCCTACCAAACACAGAATATCTAATAAAATCTTGTCTTGTAAGTTATTAAAAACATACGTTTAATATTTCTTTGCAATATTTCATCTGTGTGACTCGAGAGTAAAATCTCCAGGTAAAATCTGAAGACTTTGTTATGAAAAATATTAAATTATTTTTCTAGGGACTCAAACTTCCTCAAAACAATGACAGTGTTTCATACTGAACACTGCTCATTGGGTCCAACTCTTTGCAACCCTATGGAATAGTCCATGGAATTCTTCAGAACAGAATACTGGAGGGGGTATTCTCCAGTTCCCTTCTCCGGGGGATCTTCCCAACCCAGGGATAGAACCCAGGTCTCCCGCATTGCAAGGCGGATTCTTTATCAGCTGAGCTACCAAGGAAACCCAAGAATACTGGAGTGGGTAGCCTATCCTTTCTCTAGTGGATCTTCCCAACCCAGGAATTTGAACCAGAGTCTCCAGCATTGCAGATGGATTCTTTACCAGCTGAGCAACAGGGAATGCCAGTGTTTCAAAGTGAAAGTGAAAGTGAAGTCACTCAGTCGTGTCCGACTCTTTGTGACCCCATGGCCTGTAGCCTACCAGGCTCCTCTGTCCATGGAATTTTCCAGGCAATAGTCCTGGAGTGGATTGCCATTCTCTTCTCTAGGGGATCGTCCCAACCCAGGGCTCGAACCCGGGTCTCCCACATGTAGACAAATGCTTTACCAAACCAAATATTAATTCTCATCAACAAAAAATACATTTCACAGAGATGGAGAATAGCCCTCAAACTTCAATATGCATAGAAAACTTTAGGGTGGGGTTCCTCATTAAAACTAAGTTTGATTAAGTAATTCAGGGCAGCAGCTGAATTTCACATCGTTAACAAGTTTCCCTGGGTGCTGCCAATGTTCCTGGTCAATGGATTGTACTTTGAGGAGCAAAGATGTATGGTAAGCAAAGATGCAGATTATTAGAATCAGTCATAATTAAGATTAAATTAGTTTAACGTCAACACATATAAAAATTGATACAGATGTATATATATACATATATATACTAGATATATTTACATAAAATCATGATAGAGGCTCCACATTTAACAAAAAATAAAATAAATGTTAGCCTGGACAGGCTTGACACGGTTTCTATATCCTCACAATTGTCATTTTAAAATGTTTGGCCCTATTCAACATGCATGCTTAACAATATTGAACACCTCCAGGGATCAGTCACCATTTAAATCATTCCCTGCAGCCCATAAACCATGAATGTCAATTTTCACAAGTACATCATGGGTCAGAGGCAATCCTGAAGGGGTGCAAAGAAAGAGGGCGTGTCAGCAGTGAAAGCAACAATTAACCTCAAAAGAAGATCTGCACTTTCTCTTTCACACAGTAAACAAGGACAGAAGGTTCAGTGCCTGTGAAATTAATTGTTCAGTCACATATGGAGGTTTCAGGATCTGATCGTGCTGTAACGACATTAGATGCACTTGTCACACAAATCCTCACAACTAGGCTCATGGGTTCTTTGATGCGTTGTTGTCAGAAGTTTCATTTCATAGGTTGGTATTCAAAGCTACAAGTCGATGTGTGCCTTAACTTCTAATTGTCCCTCATTATGAACGTCCATTCAACGGTACTTCGGGAAAGAAAAAAGAAAAGTTATATGCAGATGTGATTCCAAACTAAAGACTCATGTGAACACGAAAGCCCTGCCCTATTCAAGGTCTGAGGAGGCTGGAGACACCGTCCGCACCTGTGCACAAGCAGCGAAGTCAGGAGGCTGTGCATGCCAGTGTGCGGTGAGGACGCGGAGCGGAGAGAGGACCTCGGGAAGGTACGGGGCCTGCCTGACCCAGATGATGCGGGGAGATCACCGCTGTGGTTGCAGGAAGGAAGGCCTTCCGTGACTGTCCCCACTCGCGGAAGAAGACTGGGGACCAACGGAGAGGAAGACACGACCCAACGGAGGCTCCAACCCGGGCCGGATGACGAGGAGCATAAACACGTATTCGCCCGAGTATTTCAAAATAAACGAGGTACGGCAGGAGTGATGAGACGCCCAGCTCTCCCTTACCATCCATTGGACAGAATCCAGAGTGTTTTCATAGCTAGGGGCTGCGTGCTTACAGAGCTTTCGCTCCCTGCCCTTCTGGAAGACTTCCAACAGCATCTCTGAAGGAACAGAGGCCAAGGCCGCGGCTGCTAACGGGAGCGTGCAGCTGTGTCCGGGGCCCCTCTCCGCACACGCAGCCCGGCCGGCCGCGCCCTCCTCCCGCCGCGGGGACGCTCCGCGCGGCCTGCCTGCC
>SJYV01017041.1:0-45652 GCA_006410875.1 Neotragus pygmaeus | reverse complement strand
TCTGAAGGAGATCAGTCCTGGATGTTCTTTGGAAGGAATGATGCTAAAGCTGAAACTCCAGTGCTTTGGTCACCTCATGCAAAGTGTTGACTCATTGGAAAAGACTCTCATGCTGGGAAGGATTGGGGGCAGGAGGAAAAGGGGACCACAGAGGATGAGATGGCTGGATGGTATCACTGACTCGATGGACGTGAATCTAAGTGAACTCCGGGAGCTGGTGATGGACAGGGAGACCTGGTGTGCTGCAGTTTATGGGGTCGCAGAGAGTTGGACACGACTGAGAGACTGAACTGAACTGAATTGACATACACCATTGTGTAAGTTTGAGGTGTTATCATGTGCTGATTTGATAAGTTTATATACTGCAATGTGATTACCACCATAGAGTTAGCTAACACATTTATCACATCACATAATTATCATTTTCTTTCTTTCCTTTTTTGGTAATGAGAACAATTGAGCTCCATTCTCTTAGTAACTTGGAAGTTTACAAAACAGAATTGTTGCTTAAAATTGTTATGCTGTGCAGTGTATCTCCAGAACATATTTAACCTACTTGAAAATTTTTGTGTCTTAAACAGCCTCTCCCCAATTGCCCCATCTCCCAGGCTGTAGTAACCACCATTTTACTTTCAGTTTCCACAAATTTGGCTTTTTGAGATTCCATCTGTATGTAATGTCATTCTAGTCTCAAGCTATATGCTCTGTGATCCTGTACTTGAAGCTTTGAGAATACTTTAAATGCAGAGTAAAATTTTCTACAGTCATACATTATTTTGTTTCATACCTGGTCCTGAATTTTCCAAATTCCATATACTACACATATGTTATCAAACATAAATATCAAGCTTGAAATTCTTATACCTTAAAACTTACCATCTCAAAACCTTTGCTAAAAGCCCTGAATCTCTGTCTTCTTTAGGAAAAGATACCTCATGATTCATTTCAAAAACAAAAAGAATCACATAGTGAATTAATCAAATTAATATTAAAGTCCTCACGTAGCACCAGGAACATGTGATTATTATTATTATTATTATTATTATTTTTAGTCTGTATGATAAAAAGGATGATCCAAAATAAAACTATGTTTTTTGTTACGTGTATGCTGACCTTATATGCAGAGTACATCATGAGAAACACTGGACTGGAAGAAACACAAGCTGGAATCAAGATTGCTGGGAGAAATATCAATAACCTCAGATATTCAGATGACACCACCCTTATGGCAGAAAGTGAAGAGGAACTAAAAAGCCTCTTGATGAAAGTAAAAGAGGAGAGTGAAAAAGTTGGCTTAAAGCTCAACATTCATAAAACGAAGATCATGGCATCCGGTCCCATCACTCCATGGGAACAGTGGAAACAGTGTCAGACTTTATTTTGGGGGGCTCCAAAATCATTGCAGATGGTGACTGCAGCTATGTAATTAAAAGACGCTTACTCCTTGGAAGAAAAGTTATGACCAACCTAGATAGCATATTCAAAAGCAGAGACATTACTTTGCCGACTAAGGTCTGTCTAGTCAAGGCTATGNATGTAATTAAAAGACGCTTACTCCTTGGAAGAAAAGTTATGACCAACCTAGATAGCATATTCAAAAGCAGAGACATTACTTTGCCGACTAAGGTCTGTCTAGTCAAGGCTATGGTTTTTCCAGTAGTCATGTATGGATGTGAGAGTTGGACTGTGAAGAAGGCTGAGCTCCAAAGAATTGATGCTTTTGAACTGTGGTGTTGGAGAAGACTCTTGAGAGTCCCTTGGACTGCAAGGATATCCAACTAGTCCATTGTTAAAGAGACCAATCCTGGGATTTCTTTGGAAGGAATGATGCTAAAGCTGAAACTCCAATACTTTGGCCACCTCATGCGAAGAGTTGACTCATTGGAAAAGACTCTGATGCTGGGAGGGATAGGGGGCAGGAGAAGAAGAGGACGACCGAGGATGAAATGGCTGGATGGCATCACTGACTCGATGAACGGGAGTCTGAGTGAACTCTGGGAGTTGGTGATGGACAGGGAGGCCTGGCGTGCTGCGATTCATGGGTTTGCCAAGAGCTGGACACGACTGAGCGACTGAACTGAACTGAACTGAACTGATGGAGACCTTTGGGCTTTCCCCGTGGCCCAGAGGTAAAGAATCTGCCTGCAATGCAGGAGCCACAGAAGGTATGGGTTTGATCCTTGGGTTGGAAAGATACCCTGGAGGAGGGCATGGCAACCCACTGCAGTATTCTTGCCTGGATAATCCCATGGACAGAGCAGCTGGGTGAGTTACAGTCCATAGGGCCACAAGGAGTCAGACATGAGTGAAGCAACTTAGCACGCACACAGGCATGGTGACCTTTATGTATAAGATAAACAGATTTTTCCACATATTTATGTATCAACAGTAGTGTTTTAATAGTTAATCTTCAAATAGTTTAATACTACAGATAATTAAATAGCTTTATCAATCATGGATATTGACCTCAATAAGTCACTCATCCAAGAGATTAAAAAGAAAAAAATTGAATGCATCGTAGCACAAAGCCAATGTTTCAGTTTTTCACTTTTAGTGATAAAAACACCAGGCATTCAAATGAGGAGATATATTTTCAATCACATTTGTGAGTCTAAATATAACTTTACAAGAAAACTGGATGCCAGATAGCAATATAAAAAATACACCTGATATGATGTTTATGTTCCTATGAATAAAGTTCTTTTATTATGAAACTTAATTATTTTTATGTGAATATAAGATCTTGAGGCAGTGATAACTGTTTTTTAAAAAAATAATCTGACAGAACTTCCCCATGAAAAAGAATTATATGATTTTTAACCTAGTTTAGATCCTGGTTTTGACTGATTCTTGTCTCTGTTATTCTATGTAAAGTATTTAAACATTTATAATTTTGATTTTAGTTCATTTGTCTTGACCTTATTCTAAAGTAGGAGGATCTTTTTCTTCTCCATTCAAAATTCTGTATTGTTTTGTGTCAGTTAGTATTGTTGAATAATAAATCACTCTCAAATTTAGCATCTTCAAACCACAGAAAGTTATTATTTTATGCACATCTACATTAATTTGATGGTTTCATTAACTGGCCTGGGCTTGTCATGTATCTGTGGTCAGATGTCTGGGAGCTGGTTGCTCTGGAAAGACCAGGCTGGATCTGTGTGACTCTGCTCAGCGTTATACGGTCTCTTGCGGGCTTCCTAGGTGGCGCTAGTGGTCAAGAACCCACCTGTCGATGCAAGTAGAGGTAGAATCCGTGGGTCAGGAAGATCTCCTGGAGGAGGGCATGGCAACCCACTCCAGTATTCTTGCTTGGAGAATCCCATGGATTGAGAAGCTTGGTGGGCTACAGTCCATGGGGTCGCAAAGAATCAGGCATGACTGAAGTGACTTAGCATGCATGCATGTGGTCAAGAGGGTTTGCCCAGTCTGGTTCCTTATTGTGGGCAGGACCTCAAGAGAGATAACAGAAGTGAGCATCTAAGAGCTAAAGCAAGTTACAGAGTCAGTCCAGATTCAAAGGGAAAATTTGCAAAGTCATGGTGCGAAGGATGAGGGGACACAGGAAGGCTTGGAGAAATAGAGACCATTTTTGGACATTAATCCTAACACATAGTATATGGTTTTTAAATTTAGTTGTTTACAAATCATTCAGTAATTGAGAAGGGACTTTTTAAAAAGATAATTATCATTGGCATTAAAGAAGACAATAATAAATCATTATTTTTAACATTTTCTTTATTGTTAATTCTTATTGCTAGTTGCAAACTATGAAATGTCTTTTACGTGTTTTATATTACTTTTAATTTTCATGTTGATATCCTATTTATTTTTGAGCACCTATCAAGTGATATATTTTACAGCACTAAGATAAAGCACCATCTGCTTCACATTCAGTGAGTTCAGTTTGTCCAGAAGACAGTAAATATAAAAGAAAAAAAAAATACATCATGGTTGTTTAAAAGCTGTGCAAAATTCACTATAGAAATAATGGTGAAGGAAGAACTATCCCTTTCTGTGGGGATTAGGGGATGATTTCACTCGATGAAAAGACTTGATTACCAGCTAGAGAGGAACAGGAGTTCATTACACAGAGGGTGAAGGCAAGGGTGTATATGCTGCACACAGGGACCAGTAAATAAATCAGCATGTCCAGCAGTCAGGAGGAGAGGGCTGATGATGAAGTCAGAAGTTTGACAGGGTTTAGATGGTGAAAGTTCTTGTAGGCCATATCATTTCCTATCCCACCATGCCTTCACTATGAGTTGTTTATATATTTATTTTTTCCTCCAAGTATTTACTAATCTGACTTTGAGTTCTAAGAAAGTGATTGGGCAATATTTTCTGTTTTCTTTGTTAATTTTTGTGCCTCTTTCTTTTCACTTCTTTCTTTTCTTTCTTTCTTGTTTTGAGAAACAGCACAAGTTTTTGTAGATATCCATGACTTCTCTCTCCTGGGCTTCCCTCATAACTCAGTTGGTAAATACTCCACCTGCAATGCAGGAGACCCCGGTTCGATTCGTGGGTCAGGAAGATCCACAGGAGCAGGGATAGGGTACCCACTCCAGTGTTCTCAGGCTTCCCTGGTGTCTCAGCTGGTAAACAATCTGGCAATGTGGGAGACCTGGGTTCAATCCCTGGTTGGAAAGATCCCTTGGAGAAGGGAAAGGCTACCCACTCCAGTATTCTGGCCTGGAGAATTTCATGGACTAAATAGTCCATGAGGTCTCAAGGAGTTGGACAGGACTGAGAGAACTTTCACTTTCACTTTCTCTCTCCTATCTGTCACAACCACCAATCAAGCAGCAACATGGGTCAGTGAACTCATTTATGCCCATTAACCTTTCATTGCTTCAGTCTTCCATGTCATGCGGCTGGCTGGAAAGCAGTAAGACCCAACCTCCATTTGGGTTTAAGAAATTAATCAAAGGACATTTTAGGCCTATAAATGCATTCTACATTTCATAATTCAGTGTTTGCCAAGGCCTAACTTGGGAGTTGCAGGCATTAGTTCCATTAATAGAAAGTGTAAATTCACTTCCAGTTTGAAATTTCTTTAGTGCAAATAGATTTCAGAGTCTTACACCAGAAGAAAGCTTGCACTAGGGCAAATCTGGGCACCCTTGGTTCTTGGATATTATTTATAATACTGTCTCCTGTAATATCACCATTGCCATGAACACACGAATTAGCAGAATTTTAGAGCTAGAAGACAGAAAATTTCTAGATTTTCTCTCCTTGATATCAGAAAGGAGGGTTTTTTTTGGCTTGTTTATCATCGCTGTTTTTGCTATTTTAGTTCTAGGTTTACAGCCGAGTCCACAGTTAGTGCTCAAAAAATGACTGTCACATGACTCTAGTTTAATTTTCCTATCTTATCAAAATAGAAATATTTCTTAAAGGTCAAGGACACTATTTTATCATAATGTCATCTATGGAAGTTTAATTGCTGTAGTTTTCTCCAGATGTTTCCCCCCTCTCCTCAAGTTTATTTTGAACTTTATATGTCTTTCCTCTACCATAATGAATAGTCAGATGTTCTAATCCTAGTCAGTGATGTTATTTATGTCTCACTAGTTTCCAATGCTTTTTTGGTAATCCTTAAATCTGAGGCAAGATAACAGCTCATCCATAGGTATTTTCAAAATTAGACTGTTTACTTTGGAGTTCACATACTGTCCCTCATTAACGAAAATAAATTTAGCTCAATTGTTTGAAATTGATGGACCACTAATCTCTTTTCTACCCTTAATCTACATCGCTAATTTCAGTAGAAAAGCTAATAATTGCTTCCCTATGAAAGCTGTTAATTGTACTCTCTTTGCTGGTAATCTGTAGACAAATGAAGTGCCAACCATCCCTGCATGGTTTTATTTAGGTTTTTTTTTTTTTTTTGTAACTTGCAACTCCTTTAACACCATTAACAGAAGTAAAGTTTCGACATAAGGTACGTAATCTATGTGCTTTCGTGCTCATTCCTGTTCAACTCTTTGTGACTCCATGGACTACAGCCCACCAGGTTCCTCTGTCAATTGGATTTTCCAGGCAAGAATATTGGAGTGGGTTGTCATTTCCTTCTGCAGGTTATCTTCCTTACTCAGGGCTCAGACCCAAGTCTTCTACTTGGCAGGTGGATTCTTTATCACTACGCCATGTGGGAAGCCCCCAAATAATCTATATACAATACTAAGTCTGATTTCATAAGAATTGGAACCAGAAACCTTAGAATCTAGGCCAGTTAAATTAAGCCAGATGCTGAACTTGAGTTCAACCTTTTAGATGCAAAGCCACAGTGGACATTAAGACATATTAAAGTCTTTGAGGAACAGAAAAGACATAACTCATTGGGAAATGTGTGTTTGTAGAGAAGTAAGTGACTTAGCAACTTAGTGCAAACACATACACAGGCTAGTGCATTAGATAATACAGTGAAAAGCAGAGATGCATAGAAGAGATGGTTTTAGTTTCTAACATTCAAATTCCAGATCCATACTTCGGATGTGCGTATTTTCTATTCCCACAAATACTTAGATCATCTATGTACTTTAACAAAAGAAATTCCTATACCTACATTGGCATGAATGTCTTTCTCTTATTGTAATTAAACAAAAACTAACACAGTCTTTCCCGGTGTACGGGGATGATCCAGAGAGACGTTGTGGGGTGGAAGGTGGGAGGGGGACTCGGGATTGGGAGCTTGTGTGCACCTGTGGTGGATTCGTGTCGATGTATGGCAAACCCAATAGAGTATTGTAAAGTTAAATTTAAAAATAAATAAATTAAAAAAAAAAAAACTAACACAGTATAGCTTTTGAAGCTTCTAAGTCCACTATTAGAAATACCTTTTTTTGAAATCTTTGTAGCTGACATTAGCATTGCTAGAGTTGACTTTCTTCTAGCCACTCTACTTTCCAGTTCTTAATATGACCTTTGATTACAAAGGGCGGCCACTCCATCAGGCTCTGAAATATTGATAAGGGGCACTGTTAAGCTCGTAAACCAAGCATCAGTAGGCGAGTGCTTGAAAGCAGGCTTCCTGCTCAATTTTCCATTCTGCAAATGTGTGTTGGCTTTAAAGGTCAAGAATGGTACCACAGGGATGTTTTTATTGCATTAACCAGATTTCTCAGCTCTGAATCACCTTCTTTCCAAAGCTGTAGAAGCAGAGGGTCTAAAATAAATTTAGTCATTGCTTTTTATGGTATGACCTCCCCTTCTTTGCCTGTCTGGAAAAATGCATAATAATGGCTGAGAGTGGTAAAGAGCTTTTCATTTTTCCTTGGAAGAAAGGGAAGGGAAAAATCAAAGAGGAAACAAAATGCAACGGCCTTTAGAATACTCCTTTCTGCTTTGGTTTGCCAGTGACTGAACTGGCTCATGGTTTTCTAGAACTATGAGCAAAGCTGCTTATAAAGGCCAAATCAGAGCTCCTACACAATTTAATCTGTTAATTAATCAATCCACTTATTTTTTAATGAAGAGATATATGTAGTATTAGAATATTTATTTCCTCAAGACAAATAATTTATTTGTTTTTAAGAACCTTATACTTTATTTTAGGAAATATACATACCTAACCTGAAAATACCAAACGCATGCCTATATATATAGATCTATGTATTTAATAAAAGAGTTACTTAAACCATTAATATTGTTTATTATGACTTTAAGGGAAAACACACAATAATGGTGAATATATAATTAATTCACACATTTTTCATCCACAAAAATGTGTTGGTTTCTTTGGCTTAATGTGCTCATCACAAGTTTAACATCTCATGTAAAATGTGGTCTTTTGATTGATTTTTTTCCCTTTTAACTAGACTCTTCAAATTATGCCCAAGTTTTTTTTAATGTTTAAATATTAATCCTTAATATTCTGGGCTCCCTCCTTGTGTTGTTGTTGTTGTTTAGTCATTCAGCAGTGTGAACCCATGGACTGCACTCTGCCAGGCTCCTCTGTCAATGGGATTTCTCAGGCATGGGGTGGGGAGGGAGACAGGAGGGAGGTTCAGGATGCCGGGACACTTGCACCTGTTGCTGATTCATGTCTAGGCATGGCAAAACCAATACAATATTGTAAAGTAATTAACTTCCAATTAAAAAAAAAAAGAAANGAGTGGTAAAGAGCTTTTCATTTTTCCTTGGAAGAAAGGGAAGGGAAAAATCAAAGAGGAAACAAAATGCAACGGCCTTTAGAATACTCCTTTCTGCTTTGGTTTGCCAGTGACTGAACTGGCTCATGGTTTTCTAGAACTATGAGCAAAGCTGCTTATAAAGGCCAAATCAGAGCTCCTACACAATTTAATCTGTTAATTAATCAATCCACTTATTTTTTAATGAAGAGATATATGTAGTATTAGAATATTTATTTCCTCAAGACAAATAATTTATTTGTTTTTAAGAACCTTATACTTTATTTTAGGAAATATACATACCTAACCTGAAAATACCAAACGCATGCCTATATATATAGATCTATGTATTTAATAAAAGAGTTACTTAAACCATTAATATTGTTTATTATGACTTTAAGGGAAAACACACAATAATGGTGAATATATAATTAATTCACACATTTTTCATCCACAAAAATGTGTTGGTTTCTTTGGCTTAATGTGCTCATCACAAGTTTAACATCTCATGTAAAATGTGGTCTTTTGATTGATTTTTTTCCCTTTTAACTAGACTCTTCAAATTATGCCCAAGTTTTTTTAATGTTTAAATATTAATCCTTAATATTCTGGGCTCCCTCCTTGTGTTGTTGTTGTTGTTTAGTCATTCAGCAGTGTGAACCCATGGACTGCACTCTGCCAGGCTCCTCTGTCAATGGGATTTCTCAGGCATGGGGTGGGGAGGGAGACAGGAGGGAGGTTCAGGATGCCGGGACACTTGCACCTGTTGCTGATTCATGTCTAGGCATGGCAAAACCAATACAATATTGTAAAGTAATTAACTTCCAATTAAAAAAAAAAAAGAAATTGGAGTGCATTGCCATTTCTTTCTCCAGGGGATCTTCTTGACTTAAGGATCAAAGCTGCATCTCCTGCTTGGCAGGTGAATTCTTTGCCACTGAGCCACTAGGGCAGCCCTCCCTTCTTGTGCCCTCCCTTTTCCCAAATTATTTCTTCCTAGGTATATTTCCTTACAAGTTTCATTACCCTTTTCCCTCTTCCAGAGCACTGAGTTTTGATGAGAGCCCTGCTGGTCAGGCCTCTTGTCTGGCTGCTAAGTCTTTCCTTTGTCTTTTAAGGCTTTACGGCCAGCATGTTACAGAAACACCCTTTCCCCATTTCAAGTACTCCTGATGGGAAAATCAACAAAGATAATCACTCCCCTTGACCAAGGGATTGGCATCTAACCCAAGCCAGGCTAATGAATTTATTATTTTAGGTGCCTCTGTGGCATTTGGTTTCAAGGGAGTTGTAACTTCATCAGTTGGGTCGGGACTGTAGTAGAGAGAAGTGTGTGAATGTCTGTCATCTCACACACACTTTTCTCTTCCTGGATTTTTCCTGGGGTTGTATTAAAAAAAAAAGAGAGAGAGAGAGAGAAGAAGAAATGGAAAATAATGAGCTTTACTCAGGGAGTGGATGGAATTGTTCCTTCTTGTTTTCTTCTAAATCATTGTTATCCTACATAAGAAATCTCAGGTCAGGACTTTGAAATGAAAGATAGCAAGTCTGACTTAACACTCTACCTTGCNAAGAAATGGAAAATAATGAGCTTTACTCAGGGAGTGGATGGAATTGTTCCTTCTTGTTTTCTTCTAAATCATTGTTATCCTACATAAGAAATCTCAGGTCAGGACTTTGAAATGAAAGATAGCAAGTCTGACTTAACACTCTACCTTGCTCCCCACCCATCCATTGAGAGGAACTGGACAAAAAGGGAAGGGGGCTGAACACACTGCAAACTCTGCATCTCAAATGAAAACTGTGAAAGTGTTAGTTGCTTAGTCACATCTGACACTTTGCGACCCCATGGACTGTAGCCTGCAGGATCCTCTGTCCCTCGGATTCTCAAGGCAAGGATACCGGAGTAGGGTGCCATTCTCCTCTCCAGGGATCTTCCCGACGCAGGTCTCCTGCACTGCAGGGAGATTTTTTATCCTCTGAGCCAGCATCTCAAATGAGTGAGTCTCTATCTCTTCTGCTTTGCAATGCTCTTGATAAAAAAGTTGGGACTTCTGTTTGTCAGCTTTCTGGGTGATGTTGTATGAGATAAACACTGAGTGACCTTGCAAATTAAAGCAAGTAACATGCTACACACAATTTAAAAAGAAGACTATATTTATGAATGGACACGAAAATGAGAAATAATCAGATGCCCCAAATATAGTGAAAGTAGCATCCCTAGGACAAGAGGGATGGATCTAACTTTCTCTCAGAGGGTTTCTGAAAACCTTGGATTTTGACTTTAATACTACCTCTACCATATATGACAAGTGACATCAATTAGCATTTCCTTAACATGGCAAAGCTAATAGGATGAATAAAAATTAAACCCTCCCACTCAGAAGGGTGGTTTCCCAGGTGGCACTAGTGGTAAAGAATCTGCTGGCTAATGCAGGAGACACAAGAGATGATCTCTGGGTCAGGAAGATCCCTGGAGAAGGGAATGGCAACCCACTCCAGTATTTTCACCTGGAGAATCCCATGAATACAGGAGCCTGGTGGCCTAAAGTCCATGGGTTTGCAAAGAGCTGGATGTGACTGAGCAACTGAGCACCACCACTACCACTCAGGAAGATGATATGGATCCTTCAAAATCCAGATGAACTAGATAATCAAGAAAATGGATAAACTGAGATTTCAGGACAATACAAATTTAAAAAGTACATCCCAGACTAGACACTTTCCAGAGAAACTGTAAAACCCCAAAAGAGAAGATCTTAAAAAGTGGAGGATAAGTTTGGAAGGGTGGTCATCTTCAGAGTAAGGATAGATTGACAGTCTCACCATGGCAACAATGAGGTAGAGTTACATCTGTATCAAATTACATTTGCCTGTATCGAGTTATATCTGCATAAATTACATCTATATTGAATTCAGTGTTAACCTAGAATGCTATTCCCAACAAATGATATTTTAGGAAAGTAGGTGAATAAGGACATTTGTAGATAACAAAACAGAATTTGCTATTAACCACCCTCCTTGGACAGTATCTAACAAAAGAAGGAAGGTTGAATAAAGATCTTTTTTAATAATGAAAGTAAAATTTAGCAACTATTGATTGCATAAAAGCAAAAATTAAAATGATGGATAAAGTCATAATTTGATGTAGGTTAAATTTTTAAAATCTTTGCATTAAATGATTGTATCACAGACTCAATGGGCATGAGTTTGAGCAAACTCTGGGAGATAGCGAAGGAAAGGGAAACCTGGCCTGCTGCGGTCCATGGGGTCACAAAGAGTCAGACATGATTCAGTGGCTGAACAATAACAACAAGTAAGTATAAAGAAATAAGAGTATACAAGGCCTCAACAGGTAGAGAAGAAAAGCATAGTGCTTGAACAACAACATTCAATTCATACAGAAGCTAGAAAGGTGAGGAGGATGAGGTAGGTCCCTAACAGTGGTCCTGCTGGAATGACGGCTTTAAAAAGCTACCAGGTAGGCTGATCCTTTGAGAATGGAATACAGACTAATTAATACCTTAGCTCAGCTGTTAAACTCTTGTTGTCAACTCCAGGAAAACAGAAACAACTTGTAATACCACTCTTCCACTCTTCAAAATTAATTGAGATGAGGCAGAGTTCACCCAAAATAATTTTGAGGCTAGGAGGGAAGGTTAGAATTAATTCAGGTGGATCTCACATGAAGTGGGGGTTGTGAAACACTCAGCTGCAACTATCCTATTTTCTTTGGTACAAAGTATAGAGACTGATTAATTGAAAAGCATTTCCTATTGAAAAGATGTACAATATCCTCTTATTCTGTTCTTTACAGAGTGCATGTCACAAAATAAAACTTACTGGAGAGGGAGATAAATTAGGAGTTTGGGTTTAGCATACACATTACTACAAATAAAATAGATCAAGAACAAGGACTTACTGTATAGCACAGGGAAATATAGTCAATATCCAAATATATCTACAATGGAAAAGAATATGAAAAAGAATATACATGTATATATAAAACTAGACCACTTTACTGTACAAGTGAAACGACACAACATTGTAAATTCACTGTAATTCAATAAAAAGTGGTTATAAAAATTAGAGAATTATATTTTCGTGTAGAGGTCAAATATACTGCAATGTAAACTGCAAAGGCTTGTTTCAGTGTGTTTCAATAGTGTTACTATTTTCAAATGTAGATGCTCCAAATGTCAGCAAGAATATATCAGGCCAAAAAGAATAAGAGCTATTTTCCTCAAAAATTTATGCTTTCAATATGATTATGTCATCTTGGAAAAGTTTTTAATTTTCATTTAATTAACATATGATAATATATTTAGGGAAATAAACTTACTAAAATGTGCTTTCATGCTTATTTGTTTTTGTAGACAGGTAATATTAATTGATTATAATGAAAATTATAAATTACTCTATAATTTAAGGATCTAATCAAAATAGTTAGAACTCTGAGTGATTCAGTTATTTGATTTGATTAATTTAATGCATAATAATGTTTTTATATAGAGAAATCAAAAAGTTTGGATGAAATTATAACAAGATAAAGGATATAAAAAAAGTAAATCACAATTTTTATGAACATGAAGGACCAAAATCATTTACATCTTGATATGATGTTAAAAGTTTCCAAACTTTCTAATATATTGAATTATATAAAATAAGGAATAATGACCACTTACAGGTATTTCTAATTAAACTAATTTATTTTTTATAAACAGAATTTCTGTTATAAGTTTGTCATCTTTCTCATTTGGCCTTGTAAATAATATTTATTTGTTTTGGATTTTGTTCAGTGTGAGATATTTTCTCTACACATTAAGCCTTATATTAAGAAATGTATCTGTTTAATATTAGAATGTTTAGAAACTCTTTGTCACACATTGCTTTTCTCAATATTAATTGTCATTCAAGTCCCTGATTTTCTGAATTGTATCTGTCATCTTGTTCTGTCTTTGAAAAGACATTAACAACTTCCTTTGTAACTTTTGATTTCACAATGCATTTCTGGCCCCACAGAGCCTCAGGATAACTTAGTGAATGTGTGATTTATTTACTCCCTTCTTATATCCAGTTGCTAACTTCTTTGCTTCTCTTTTGACTAAATAATTCAAGTAAAAAACAAAAAAACAACTTTGTTACAAGTGAAATAAATTAAGTTTTGGTTTGAATTTGCACAATGTTCAGCATTAATTAAAGAAAGTACACACAAGTGATTCTTTCGCCTAGTAATTTTTATCTGGTTAAGTTCTGCTAACAATATAATTCATCATGTGAAAATGGTTTGATTCCTGCATCATTTATTATTACAGTGGTCTTTAAATACTGTCTGCCTCAAGAATCTAGAACTCAGTTTGCATTATATGGCTGCTAAACCCTTATATTCCCAAATGAGAATAAAAGAATACCATCAAGAAAGAGAAAGATGACTCTGTGAGGATTGGAATGAGACAGAGACAAGGCCGTTCCACAGCCATAGAAATGCACAAACATTCCCTCTTCTGTTTGCCATGAACAATGTTTGCCTTTCTTTTGGCCATAACATTGATAAGCATACTTCATTCCTCAGTGTCCTAGAGAAATATTATTAAAATATTAGTAATTAGGTGTTGTTGTTAATTGCTAAGTCATGTCCGACTCTTGTGCCACTTGATGGAATATAACCCACCAGGCTCCTCTGTCCATGGGATTTCCCAGGCAAGAATACTGGATTGGATGGTCATTTCCTCCTCCAGAGGATCTTTCTGACTCAGGGATTGAACCTTTGTCTCCTACATTGACAGGCAGATTCTTAACATAATCATTATGTTAATAATGGATCATACAATACTAATTTTACATTGTATGTTATAATACATATAACATAATTATATGATATATTTTCATATAAATTTATATAATATAATATACATTGCAATATGTACTAGTAAAAAATAGTATATACTTTTATTTATGTAATTTTACTTATATATGTTATATAATTATAGTTATATTTCTATTTTATAATTAGTTGTATAATATCAAAATAGTAACATTATTAATATTTATTGTAATCATAAAATTGTCTCTCTTTTGGGCATGGAACAACAGACTGGTTCCAAATAGGAAAAGGAGTACATCAAGGCTGTTATTGTCACCCTGCTTGTTTAACTTATATGCAGAGTACATTATGAGAAATGCTGGGCTGGAAGAAACACAAGCTGGAATCAAGATTTCTGGGAGAAATATCAATAACATCATTATGCAGATGACACCGCCCTTATGGCAGAAAGTGAAGAGGAACTAAAAAGCCTCTTGATGAGAGTGAAATAGGAGAGTGAAAGAGTTGGCTTAAAGTGCAACATTCAGAAAATGAAGATCATGACATCTGTTCCCATCACTTCATGGCAAATGGATGGGGAAACAGTAGAAACAGTGTCAGATTTTATTTTGGGGGGCTCCAAAATCATTACAGATGGTGACTGTAGGCATGAAACTAAAAGATGCTTATTACTTGGAAGGAAAGTTATGACCAACTTAGATAGCATATTGAAAAGCAGAGACATTACTTTGCCAACAAAGGTCCATCTAGTCAAGGCTATCGTTTTTCCAGTGGTCATGTATGGATGCAAGAGTTGGACTGTGATGAAAGCTGAGCACCGAAGAATTGATGCTTTTGAACTGTGGTGTTGGAGAAGACTCTTGAGAGTCCCTTGGACTGCAAGGAGATCCAACCAGTCCATTCTAAAGAAGATCAGCCCTGGGATTTCTTTGGAAGGAATGATGCTAAAGCTGAAACTCCAATACTTTAGCCACCTCATGTGAAGTGTTGACTCATTGGACAAGACTCTGATGCTCGGAGGGATTGGGGGCAGGAGGAAAAGGGGACAATAGAGAATGAGATATCTGGATGGCATCACTGACTCAATGGACGTGAGTCTGAGTGAACTCTGGGATATGATGATGGACAGGGAGGCCTGGTGTGCTGCAGTTCATGGGGTCGCAAAGAGTCGGACATGACTGATCAACTGAAATGAACTGAACTGAATTCAAGACTGATCTCTGCTTTCTTACGCCACCAACTTTAGAATTATCCAGTAGAGGTCCAAACGCCCTATGAGTTCCTTTCCAAGCCCTTCTTCTGAGATGCCCAACAGCTGCTCTGGAGGGTGTTCACCCTTGCTGTGCCAAAACTAACAGACCTGACTCTGTTATGCAGCCATCTGAGGTCTTACTACAGGCCTAGCATCATTTCCTGCCACGTGTCTTTATTTCCTAGTCGGAAGGGCAATTAGTAGTGCCCCTGTGATCTTAGACTATCTACACTGTGGGAACACAACGGCAACCATGTCATTTCTATTGCTTTGATGATCAAAAGAGAAGGTAATTGTGTGTGAATTATAAAATATCACTCAAATTGTAGTTGCTAATGCTATCATATCCCATTTCCCTACTATTTAGGCAGAATTCCATTTTTGTCACCCAATATCCACGGCCACTTGTACTAGCTTTCACTGATAGAAAATTCTACTTTCTGCACTGCACTTAGAGGTAAGTCTGATTGCTTAAAATGTGTCCTCAACAGTTTATTAATTGAAGATGCAGGGCTCAAAAATACATTTTTGAAGTTTCTCTACTTACTTCTGTATATCTTATAACTGATGTTTATTTGGTAGACTCCATTGACTCTGATTTTAAGTAATTCATAAGAAGCAGAATATAATTGGCAATTTCTCTAACAAGAAGAGCATTATGCTTCCTGAATACTGTTTGATTGTAAACCAAGTAATATACCAAACATGTTAGACTTTTGTAGTCATGGTGCTTAAGCAAAAAGCAGGATCCCATTTCAAACCTAATATCCAAATCTCAGGGCTGGAATGCAAGCATCCTAACATTTTAGAAGTACCCCAGCTCCTGAGCACACTAAAGTAGGATTCCAAAGGAAAGTCTAGATAACTATGCTCTTGAGAAATCTTAAATACACCTTAAATTTCTAAAAAAGTTTCATCTTTCAAATCATAGAAGGGGGAAAAAAGTTCATGAGTCAAAACCATTTTCAAATAACCTGAACATTTTATTTTAATATTTCCAAAAATACTACAGTATTTCAAGGAAAAGAAAGTCAACAGGCATAGTAAAATTTTCTTACTTCAAAAACAGTGATAGCAATCATAGAGAAGAGACCTGTGGTTGCAAAGAGACCTGTGAGAGGGGAGGATTGGAAGTTTGGGATTAGCATATGAAAACTATCAATATTACATATGGAATGGATAACTAGCAAGATTCTACTGTACAACACTGGAAACTATATTCAAAATCCTGTGATAAACCATATTGGAAAAAAATATGAAAAAGAATGTATATGTATAATTGAATCACTGCTCTGTACAGTGTAAGTTAACTTTGTAAATCAAGTATACTTCAATAATCTTTTTTTAAAGGGATATAATAAATTATTCGGTTGTCATTTATGACATCTCTAGTAGATTGAAAATTCTCTAATTCTTCATAGCCTTACCATGATTTACATCAGGTTTAAAAATTATCATTAAAGTACATGTGTCTCTTTCAATTCTGGTTTTCTTGGTGTGTATGCCCAGCAGCGGGATTGCTGGGTCATAAGGTAGTTCTAGTTCCAGTTTTTTAAGGAATCTCCACACGGTTNCATAGCCTTACCATGATTTACATCAGGTTTAAAAATTATCATTAAAGTACATGTGTCTCTTTCAGTTCTGGTTTTCTTGGTGTGTATGCCCAGCAGCGGGATTGCTGGGTCATAAGGTAGTTCTAGTTCCAGTTTTTTAAGGAATCTCCACACGGTTCTCCACAGTGGCTGGACTAGTTTGCATTCCCACCAACAGTGTAAGACGGTTCCCTTTTCTCCACACCCTCTCCAGCATTTATTGNACCACTGGCACCCCTTGTGAGGCAGATGGTGATTGTCCAGAACCCCCAGAAGTCTTAGCAAAGAAGCCTGCTTGCAGTTTGGTAGGTAAAGTCTCTCCGGGGCTGCGATTGTCCCTTTCCAGCCCTTACGGCTCTGGCTGCCTGTCCCCGGCGGGGGATGGTCTGCAGCCGGCTAGTTCTGTTCCACCCTCTGTTCTGCGTGAGGTCCTGGAGGTGTCTTATATTCGAGCTTTTCTCGTGGTAGATATCCCACAGTATGGTTTACTAGCCCAAGTTAGTTCATTCTCTAAAATGCTTATATTTATAGAGGTAGCTTCCCTCTAATAATCATCTGGTTTTTATTCTTCAGTTTGTTAATATGGTGTATCACATTGATCGATTTGTATATATTGAAGAATTCTGTGTCACTGGTGTAAATCTGGTTGATTATGGTATATAAGCCTTTTTTTTTTTTTACNTATTTATAGAGGTAGCTTCCCTCTAATAATCATCTGGTTTTTATTCTTCAGTTTGTTAATATGGTGTATCACATTGATCGATTTGTATATATTGAAGAATTCTGTGTCACTGGTGTAAATCTGGTTGATTATGGTATATAAGCCTTTTTTTTTTTTTACTTATTTATTTTTTTAAATTTTACTTTACAATACTCTATTGGCTCTGCCATACATCGACATGAATCCACCACAGGTGTACACAAGCTCCCAATTCTGAATCTCCCGCCCACCTCCCACCCCACAACATCTCTCTGGATCATCCCCGTACACCAGCCCCAAGCATCCTGCATGAAACAACTGACAAACAACTAATCTCAAAAATATATCAGCCTTTTTATGTGTTGTTGGATTTTGTTTGCTAGCATTTTGTTGAGGATTTATATGTATATCTTCATCAGTGATATTGGCCTTAATTTTCTTTCTACCTCTGGTTTTGGTATTTTAGCCTCATAGCATGAGCTTAGCAGTATTCTTCCCTCTGTGAGTTTTTTTGGAAGAGTTTGAGATAGATAACTTTTATTTCCTTTCTAAATGTTTGATAGAATATACCTGTGAAACCATCTGGTCCTAGATTTCTGTTGCTGGAATATATTTAACCTCAGTTTTAATTTAATCATTTATGACTGAATGTTCATATTTTTTATTTCTTCCTGACTCAGTCTTGGAAGGTTATACCATTCTGAAATTTGTCCATTTCTTCCAGGTTGTCCATTGTTTGGAATATATTTGTAGTAGTCTCTTAGAATCCTTTGCGTTTCCTGGCGTCTTTGTTGCCTCTCATTTTTTTATTTTCATTTTATTGATTTGAGTCCTCTTTCTTGTTTCCTTAATGAATCTGTCTAAAAGTGCATTGATTTTAACTTCTAGAAGAACCAGATTTACCTTCATTGACCTTTGCTATTGCTTTGTTTCTATTTTATTTATTTCTTATCTGCCTTTTTGTTTTCTTCTACTAACTTTGGGTTTTGTTTATGTTTCTTTCTCTAGTAGCTTTAGGTGTAATGTTAGGTTGTTTATTTGAGATTTTTCGTTTCTTGAGGTGAGACTATATTTCCATAAACTTCCCACTTAGAGTTATTTTTGCTGCATCAAGCAGTTTGGGGTCATCATGTTCTCATTGTCATTTATTTCTAGGAAATTATTTTATTTCTTCTTTAATTTCTGCAGTGAACCATTGGTTATNTTGAGATTTTTCGTTTCTTGAGGTGAGACTATATTTCCATAAACTTCCCACTTAGAGTTATTTTTGCTGCATCAAGCAGTTTGGGGTCATCATATTCTCATTGTCATTTATTTCTAGGAAATTATTTTATTTCTTCTTTAATTTCTGCAGTGAACCATCGGTTATGTAGTATGACACTGCTTAGCCTATATGTGTTTGTGTTTTTGCAGTTTTTTTCCCTATAATTGATTTCTAATCTCATAGCATTGTGGTTGGAAAAGATGCTTGATATAATTTCAGTTTTTGAGTTTTCTTAAATTTACTTAGATTTGACTTGTGGCCCAAGATAAGATCTATCTTGGAGAATGATTTGTGTGCACTGGAGTAGAAAGTGCTTACTTTCTACTCCTATAATGAATGAAATGTTCTGTAAGTATCAACTAAATCTATTTGATCTAATGTGCCATTCAACGATTGTTTATTCTATTTGAATTGATGCTTTTAAAGGCATCAAATTGATGCTTTTGAACTGTGGCATTAGAGAAGACTCTTGCAGTCCCTTGGACTGCAACGAGATGAAACCAGTCAATCATAAAGAAAATCAGTCTTGAATATTCATTGGAAGGACTGAAGCTGAAACTTCAATATTTTGGACACTTGATGTGAAGAACTGACTCATTGGAAAGGACCCTGATGCTGGGAAAGATTAAAGGTGGGAGGAAAAGGAGATGAAAGAGGATGAGATGGTTGGATGGTATCACCAACTCAATGAACATAAGTTTGAGCAAGCTCTTGTAGTTGGTGATGGACACGGAGGCCTGGCATGCTGCAGTCCATGGGGTTGCAAAGAGTTGACTGAGTGACTAAACTGAACTGTCCGTATTTATTTTCTGTCTGGATGATCTGTGCTTTGGTGCAAGTGGGGTGCTATATTCTCCTACTACTAAAATCTTACTGTTGATTTCCACTTTATGACTGTTTACATTTGCCTATGTATAGAAGTACTCCTATATTTGTTTTGTAAATATTTACTATTTTTATATCTTCTTTTTTGGTTGATCCCTTGATCATTGTTTACTGTCTTTCCTTGCTCTTGTAATATTGTTTAAAGTTTATTTTTTTCTGAGATGAGTCTTTCTACTCTGCGGGGGGTGCTCCGCAGAAAGAGAGAGGCAGTGGAACTTCCCTCAGCAAAGCTGNAAAGTTAGAGCATTTCCAAAGCCTTGAATTTTGAGATTGGCCTTTTAGGACCAAAGATTTTTTTTTTTTTTCCCCACTAAAAGTGATTCAAATGTGTCCAAATGGAATTATTGTTGACAATATCAAAATCTCAGCTATAATTACGACTTTCCCGCTTTATGCTTCAAACCAGTTGTTCTGAAAGTTAGACTCCCTAGCACATGATTTCCTATTACTACAAAACTGTCACTCAGTGCTCAAAAGTTGTCCACAATTTTTTTCTTTAAAGTCATGTAATGTACTGATCTCAGCAAAACAGCAGTGAGTGGCGGCAGGAAGTGAGATCTTAATTCCCTGCCCAGGAATTGAACCTGGGTAGCCTGGATGAGAACCAGGAATCCTGGCCACCAGGCCAGCAAGGACTGGAGGCTAAACTGGATCTTTACCCCCAGTGAAAAGTGCATTTATCACAGAGGCAGAAACTGTAAATGCAGGTACAAAGCTTACTGTTAGAGACATAGAGCAGCAACAAGGGCGGGAGCACAGACAGGAAAGACGGAAGCAAGGCAGAGATGACACCCGGAGAGAAAGTGGGCGGGGGCCCCCCTAGTGAGGAGGAGTGTCGTCAAGAGTGGTTTAAATTATTTATACGGTTCAGTTCTTCCAGGTCTTTGTCTTCCTTCAGGCCAATTATCTGTTCTCTTTTTCCACACCTGACCTATTCTGGGACCCTCTCCTGGCTGAGGCACCCCTCAGCCAAGATGGAACTCGAAGTGAAGGCTTCTGGAATGAATTAGACTCATTGTGGCCTGGAATTATCACCTGATTTTGACCCACTGGGAGCCTTTCTGCACATGTGTAGTATCTCCCTTGTTGCAAAAGAGCAGAGAGGGAGATCCCTTAATCCTTTACTCAAACAGGGTTTTGCCCCTATTTGTCCATGCCATGACTACTACCTTATGGTGTTTGCAAGAGACAGACACCCTGGCTATTTGCTCTATTTCTGTTGCTGTTTCCATTTCAGAGGGTGAACAGGAGGCTGATTACAAATGCCTTAACTGGAGCCCAACTGTCTCTTGTCTCAGGAAATGCAAACAGGAGGCTGGTTGTCAGTATTCAACCTGGAGCCCATCTATCTCCTATGTCAGTGCTATCACATACCAGATAGTTCAAAGTGGCAAATGCTTGAGACAGACACTAGTATTTTCAACTCTAGGGCAACTTTCAAACCTGCAAAAGTTCATGCTTATGAAAAGTGTATCATTTATGACCTCAGTTTTATGCCCATTAGATGCTTAATTTCACTTGATTGAGACAAAGTGGACACTAATTATATTCCAACAATCTGTTTTCAATGAAGGGGTTTGAGGTAGAAATTCCTGTTTTATCCAGGGGGAAATTCAAAGAAATTACTACTTTTCTTTTTCATTCAAGAAGATCAATTGATATCATTATATGTATATCTGATAGTGAATATCATTGACTTACTTTTTAATGAATGTGCTAAGTGGCTTCAGTCACGTCTGACTCTTTGTGACTACCTGGACTCTAGCCTGCCAGGCTCCTCTGTCCATGGGATTCTTCAGGCAAGAATACTGAAGTGGGTTGCCATGTCCTTCTCCATTTTAATGAATATTTGACTATAAAAACAATGTACTTGTATATAAGATTTATTTCATTTTGATTATGCAATACATTTTTCCTAAGTGTCAAATATGCACCCAGCACTCTCCTGAGGGTCATGAACTAAGCAGACAGAAATCCTTGATTATTATGAATATTATGTAGAAATATCATGTAAAAAATACTAGCAAACAATTCAACAGTTCATTTANGTGGAGAAAGGGGAACCCTCTTACACTGTTGGTGGGAATGTAAACTAGTACAGCCACTGTGGAAAACAGTGTGGAGATTCCTTAAAAAATTGCAAATAGAACTGCCTTATGACCCAGCAATCCCACTGCTGGGCATACACACCAAGGAAACCAGAATTGAAAGAGACACATGTACCCCAATGTTCATCGCAGCACTGTTTATAATAGCCAGGACATGGAAACAGTTCATTTAAAACAGAAGACATTATGACCAAGTGAGATTTATTCCAGGAACACAAGAATGATTTCAATATTAGGAAATTCAAAACTATCATCCACTGTGCTGATAGATCTAAGTTTAAAAAAATACAGGATCCTCTCCACTGATGCAGAGAAGGTGTGAGAAAAAAAATCCAGTGGGCTTTCTGATTAATAACAACAACAAACACAACTTAATAATATAGAATAGCACAGACACTTCCCTAATACAAAGTGTGTATAGAGAAACCAGTAGGTGAGAATGAAATACTGTTAAGGAAACAGTATGTAGCTGGTGAAGCTGGAATTCAGGATGTCAATGTGAAGAAGGGAGATTAGATAAGCAAAAAGGAGTTTGCATGGTTTGTAGAGAAAATTTATTTTATCTTGATGATATTAGGAAATGAAGAATTATGGTCAGCAGGGGATTTGATTAACTTTAGGTTTCATAAACAGCATTGTTTTCTATACATTGGGTGCTAAGTTGCTTCAGTCCTGTCCGACTCTGTGCCACCCTGTGGACTGCAGCCCTCCGGGATACTCCAGTAGAACAAATTTGAGTCAAGGAGACATGGAGGTGATTATAATAAAGAACAGCGGGGATCTGTGTGCAGGGAGGTGTGGACAAGATACTGAACACTTAGTCGGACTTTGATTAATGCAGTACTTAATTCACAGACAGAAAAAATAACCCAAATAATGTAATAGGGAAGAACAAATCTGACTCCATACGAGATATCTTTCTTTTAGCTTAACCTTTGTATTTTATTGCTTTTTCTACAAGTTAATCACAAAGGCATGTGGCTTGTAGTTTAGAGTATGCATAATGGCTCATCTCTAGTCTCCCAGGCCTTACAGTTAAAGTAAAATACCTTTGTTTAGCTCACAGGAAACATTCTTACCTGCTCTCCTATGAATAGGTATAGAAAAGAAGACATGAACATATCTCCTTTTCAATCTGGCATAACCAGGAAATATTTGAGACAAATTTTTGCCTTTGTTACTGTATTGCTTCACCTCCTCTTCTTTGCTTTATAAAAGAAATTAGCATCCGAACTCAGGTAAGATGGATCTTTTGAACACTAGCCCACCATCTTCTTGCTCTGCTGGCTTCCTGAATGAAGCTGCTATTTCTTGTCCTAACAACCTGTTTCTACATTTAATGGTTCATTGTGTGGCGAGCAGTACAAGCATGGATTCAGTAATGATAAAATTTACTCATCTTATTTTATTTAAAAATCTTTGAGGATCTTGAAATAACAAGGGGTCAATGTTTTTGGTTAAAATAATTATTTCACAATTCTAGGGATTAATAGAATATGACATAATGGGAAGTTTATGTTATGACTTCTATCTTTTATTGAAGTCTAAGATGTGGTTTTCTTTTTGGCTAATATTTTCTTGTTTTTACAATATTTAAAATGTTTGTTAGATTATTTTTATTTGTATAATTTAAGTAAGTGTATAGACAACATACAGAAGAAGCTCTCTTAACTAAAAAGCAAACAAATAAAGCATATTGCACTTATTGCAAAAAAAATATGTAATATGTGAGAAAAACTTCTCAGAGATACAGACTGTGTGGCATGATTTTTTTTCTAGCATCTGTACACTGTTATTTTCTAACCTCATGTATTTAATGACAGGAAAGAAAGAAATAACATATGCTTCTTCATATATTTACATTTTAAAATTATCCATACAAGGTTAGCGTGTTGTCATTCTCCACTAGGCAAATTCTTTTATTTTCCTTTGATTATGGACAATGTACATAATTTAGGTTTCAAGTTTCTCATCATCTCGGTGGTTTCTACTATAATCAGAATCTTTAAAGAATGCAATTAGAGACAAATGCAAGAAAGTATGCTATGAACTGTTAAAACGATGTGAAGTATAACAGAATTTTAAGTGGGATACCATTGGATTTATGGGAGTGATGCAGTTGCACTGTGTCTTGAAAAATGTGGAAAATCTGGTTCAGCAGAGATGAAGTGTATTCTAGTCTTTTAGTTCAGAGCCTGAGTAAGCTATCCCCACCAAAGGAATGAATATTTATGTTAAATTAAAATGCTAGTAGGGATTCCATCCTCCATCCTTATAACTGTTACTGATCCAGAATTTTTTTGTCATCTGTATAATGTTGGGCACCAAAAAATTAACTGCTTACTTTTATATTAATTTATTTTGAATGTTTGAGACTTGTTAATACTGGATTATATTTTATGTATAAAGCCTAATCTCTTTGTTATCATTCTTCTCCATTTATTAAATAAATAAAGTTTTGAAGTTCTGTCAATATGTTGTTATTGTTATTCAGTTGCTAAATCATGTCTGACTCTTTGCAACCCCATGGACTGCAGCACATCAGGCATTCCTGTCCTTCACTATCTCTCAGAGTTTGTTCAAACTCATGTCCATTGAATTGATGATGCCATCCAACCATCTTATCTTTTGTTGCCCACTTCTCCTCCTGATCTTAATCTTTCCCAGCATCAGTGTCTTTCCAGTGAGTCAGCTTCAGGTAACTTCAACATCAGTCCTTCCAATGAATATTCAGGATTGATTTCCTTTAGAACTGACTGGTTTGATCTCCTTGTAGAGATCATTTAATTCATCCATTTGGTGTTTACAGGAGAAAGGAGCTTTCCAGAAGAGCGTGGTGGTTCAGCCTAAAATGTCCAATTTATTAAGAGCTGAGAATAGCAGACAATCAGAAGCTCTGATTCCTAAGAGTCCTCTTACTTCTTTTTTTTAATCTAGTATCCACTTAGACAGATGCTTGGTAATTTCTCTGAAAGGTAAAATATTGAACATAACTGTGAAAGAAGTCTTAAAGAGTGCAAAAAGCATGGATTATTTTTTAACTAATAATAGCTGTGAGTTAGCAGAGGTTCATTTTGTGGTATGTCTTGTTCTGATGAATAAATATATTGTAATTGACAAATACAATTAAATAAGTAATTTTTCTTGGTCAATGTTAATATAAATTGTATATGAGTGGAATTTTTTTTTTAAAAATTGGTAGTTTGCTGTTCCAAATATAAATAATACCTCTCAATAAACACTTAAATATAGTTTTAAGCATAAGAGCTTTTTGACTTGGAAATTTTCCTACAAAAATGGCATTATTAAGCTTCATTTTCAAGATAAAGCAATTGAAGCCAGAATAATGATGTAAATTATGAAGATAATACAGTCCAGTAGTGATAATCTAAGATTCTAAATCCACTTGTGTGGCTCTCAGGTAAGCATGTCCATATTAATATGTTCCCTCACTTCACTTTTTAAAATTAAATATGACCTTTTGTTTCTATAGATTGATATTGAAGTTCAGCTTGTTTTTGCCTAAATGAAGTAAAAATATCAAGTCAGTGGATAAACTAGATTATTTTTCAAATGCATATATTTTATATTTTGCAGCTAAAGGTAGATACTTTTAAAGGAAAATGATGGAAACAATGAGGAAAAACTATAACCATTTTATTTACAAACTCATTGTTCTAAAATTGGAATCACAGTTTACTTTGGCAGTAAAACCTTGCATTCTTGAAATTAACTTAATTTTTCCTATGGTGTTTAAGAAATGATTATCATTCTACCAAAGCTTGGTATCTTTTTGGTATGCAAAAGTTGAGATATTATCAACATTAATAATGAAAATATTTCCAACACACTCAAGGAATTGTCTGGAGATATCACTTCTATGGTTGACTGATTTTAAACAGGAAACTAAAAATTTGTGTTGATGCCTTCAATGAAGCATCTCAGTGATTCACTTAGAGAAAGGAAAATCTTTTTCTAAACCATTTAACTCTTAGTTTTAAATAATAGTTACTAGTTCAGTTCCCCTTCCACTAATAATAACCTCTATTTCTAGTATAGTTTTCATTTAAGGTGATTTCTTATAAACACTCTCTTGTTAACTCATCACACTCACTCTTGGAATTAGTGAGATGACCACACTTGTGAAACAGGTTGAGTATGTAAAAATATGCTGAGAATGAATGATGTTATTTAACTCTGATCTTTTCACTCTAAACTAATTGAGATTTCCCCACCACACACTTATGACTCCATAGTGTAACTCATCACAGGTTTTACCACTGTGATAAAAGTCACGAACTTTAAGATTATTTTTCAACCAACAAGTTAGTTGAGTCTGTCACACATAAAACAAGAAAGTAAAAAGTAGAAATTTCTCTGGTGACTGCATTGGTCAAGGAAGGCTTAATATAAGATTCAAAACTTTGGTCTGTGTATGCCCTACACATTCTCAAGGAGAACTCTGAAGATTCATCTAGCTCAGATTAGTCTCGCTCTCCTCCATGACACTGGGCTGTGTTTCTTGAGCCTTAATATTACACTCATCAAGGCACATCTTCTCTCTCAGTTATGTATGTTGTGATGGTTCTGCATTCACCCGTACCTCCTATCATACCTATCAGAGTGGTCCTCGACAAATTTGTGTGTTGAACTGAAAATGTACAAAAAGATAGAAGGAGAATCTGTCCTGATTTTCAATGGTGGAAGGGAAATACTATATTTAAACAGCCTATTGTGGGTCAGGCATTCAGCAAAGTGCTTTTCCATCTCTTAAAGTAGAAATCACTTAAAATAGATGTTATAACCATTGATGTATTTAAAAATGAGTAAGAGAGAGTACTGCAACATTAAGAAGATTTTCTGAGGATTATAAGTGACTCAGTCAGTAAGCAGTCCAGTCTGATGTGTCTGCAAATACCTACTGCTTTCCACTTCTTTCTGGGAACTTCCCTTAGAAATATTCTTCAGTAACAAAAGGTAACCCATATTCCAAATGGGAGCACATTGGTTTATAATTGGGTTAGAAGTGTAGGGATCCCTTGTAAAATGTGTTCAGGCAATTATGGGCTTGACTCAGGGTTTCTGTTTAGAATTCAGAGAACTGAGAATTTCACACTGAGTTCAGTGACAAATGACCCTATCCTTAAGAAATGAATTTCCCTTAACACGTTCATCATAGCACAGTTCTGGCTCTCAGTTTTGCTAGGCTAAGGAATAAGCCACTCACCTAGGTCTCCAGTTGGAGTAAGAAGTCTTGAAAAGTCAGTGAATTCAAAGGAAATGATTAAAACACCAACATCACAGTTCAACTGATGTTTTTGAACTGTGGTGTTGGAGAAGACTCTTGAGAGTCCCTTGGACTGCAGGGAGATCAAACCAGTTAATCCTAAAGGAAATCAACCCTGAGTATTCATTGGAAGGATTGATGGAAGGCTCCAATACTTTGGCCACCTGATGCAAAGAGCTTATTCATTAGGAAATACCCCGATGCTGGAAAAGATTGAGAACAGGAGGGGAAGGGGACATCAGAAGATGAGATGGAGCATGGGATCACCAACTCAACAGACCTAAGTTTGAGTGAGCTCTGGGAGATGGTGTGAGACAGGGAAGCCTGGTGTGCTACAGTCTGTGGGGTTGCAGAGTCAGACATGACTAAGCAACTGAACAGCAACAAAAGAATTTTGTTCTTTATGTTCATTCATAAGCATTTATTTGTTACGGACTTATTTCGCAACAGATAAATTGTCCAGACATAAAAATATAAGCTGAGAGATACTGACCGATCTGGGCAGTTCACAATCTACTTAAGTTACAATTGTATTGTTGAAAATATAATTGTAACAAAGAAGAACAGATGAAATACAGAATTTAATGACATCAAGCTTTCCTTGCCTAAAATCTTTTTTCCGTCCCCTCACTGCATTAAAAATATCACCTCAACAGTGTTTTTGTGACTATCATTTCACTATGCTTCTATTGATGACCAACAGCTCTTACAATTCAGAGGTGTTTTCTACAATGTAGCAGGTTTTCAATGAACACATGTTCACCAAGCCTGCTAGTGATGATAAATGGACCTGGAGAGGGTTGGTTGGTAGATTTGAAAAAAGTTTAATTTAAATATGAAAGGAGTGCCAGTTGAGACTGAGGGAAATGTACACAACGCTTTCTTTACTTGTTGATCAGTTGCTCAGTCATGTCAGACTCTCTGCGAGCCCTTGGACTGTAGCACACCAGGCTTCGCTGTTCTTCACCATCTTGCAGAGCTTGCTCAAACTCATGCTCACTGTGCTGGTGATGCCATGCAAGCATCCTCTGTCATTCCCTTCTCATCCCACCTTCAATCTTTCTCAACATTAGTTCAGTTGAGTTCAGTCACTCCGTTGTGTCCAACTCTTTGTGACTCCATGAACTGCAGCACACCAGGCCTCCCTGTCCATCACCAATTCCCGGAGTCCACCCAAACCCATGTCCATCGAGTCAGTGATGCCATCCAACCATCTCATCCTGTCATTCCCTTCTCTTCCTGCCCTCAATTTTCCCCAGCATCAGGGTCTTTTCAAATAAGTCAGCTCTCCGCATCAGGTGGCCAAAGTATTCGATTTTCAGCTTCAACATCAGTCCCTCCAATGAACACCCAGGACTGATCTCCTTTAGGATAGACTGGTTAGGTCTCACTGCAGTCCAAGGGACTCTCAAAAGCCTTCTCGAACACCACTGGTCAAAAGCATCAATTCTTTGGTGCTCAGCTTTTTTATAGTCCAACTCTCACATCAATACATGACTACAGGAAAAATCATAGCCTTGACTAGATGGAGCTTTGTCAAGAAAGTAATGTGTCTGCTTTTAATATGCTATCTAAGTTGGTGATAACTTTACTTCCAAGGAGCAAGCTTCTTTTAATTTTATGGCTGCAATCAGTCCTTCCAATGAATATTCAGGATTGATTTCTTTTATGATTGACTGGATTTTATCTCCTTGCAGTTCAAGAGACTCTCAAGAATCTTCTCCAACACCACAGTTTAAAAGTTTCAATTCTTCAGATCTTAGCCTTCTTTAGGTCCAACTCTCACATCCCTCCATGACTACTGGAAAAATCATGGCTTTGACTAAACAGAACTTTGTCTGCAAAGTAATGTCTCTGCTCTTTATTACACTGTCTGAGCTTTTCATAGCTTTTCTTTCAAGGAGTAAGCATCTTTTAATTTCATGGCTGCAGTTACCATCTTCGGTGATTTTTTTTTTACCTAACTGTATCAATGATTTCCCACAATGCAACCTGCCAAAGACCTGCAACATACTTCTGAGAACCTTTGCACACTCATCTAGGGTTCCAATCAGACTGAAACAAACAAACAAAATGTATATGTATTAACTTCTACAGGTATATGTGTTTAGTACTTTCTTAAATAGGCTCATGCTACTATAGCAATAAATTGGTTAATTACCAATGTAAATAATAAGTGGAAGCTATTTGGAGGAAAACTCATTTTCCTTTAGTGGCAATTCAATAAACAAATGCTGCTGAAACATGAAGAAAATTTCATGTTTTCTCTCTAGTGGTGACATAAGAGAGCAAGGCAGGTAATAACCAGGATTTTATTCCATGAAAGCTGGCACACAGATTAGTGGGAAATAAACTGTAAATTCTATATATAAGATTTGTGAGACTCCATGTATTTTATTTTTTTATCCTTTAAAAATACTTAGCATACCTGCTTGAATATAGTAAGCTTGAGGACAAAGGTAAAATTTGTGAAGACAATGAAAAGACTCAAGCTGACCTCTTGGATTTGAAATGAAAGATTATCAGCTTTAGGCATATGACAGCACCCTTCTCAGAGTATGTTAGAAACAATTAATGGAAAATTCCTTTGGCGTGCGAAAGGCATGGATATTTATGTATAGAACTGTGCCTCACGGTGCAGGGAGATGATAATTCATGGGACTTCTGAAACACTAAATATCAACGGGACTTGATTCTCATAATTACGTTCACACACACACACACACACACACACACACACACACACACACACACACACACACAACTACTTCCCTTGTTCAAATATCCCTAGAAGCCCAGTCTTTCTCCTGGTTGTGAGCCACTTGAGTTGAGAAAGTAGCTGAGTGGAAAGAAAAGACTTATTTCCATCTTAATGAAGGCTTTCATGTTGGTAAAAATTGTGTTTTGTATTATTTTTTGCACTCAAGCAACAAAAGTCAACTCTAGCTCTCTGAGGGGAAAGGATAATTAAAATATTTTTATCAGAAGAACTATTAAAATCATTTAAAAAGTGAATGAGGGTTAGAAATTAATGCTCTGCTAGAGTTTTGGAATCTTTTTACTATTTTTGTTGCTGCTGCTGCTAAGTCACTTCAGTTGTGTCCAACTCTGTGTGACCCCATAGAGAGCAGCCCACCAGGCTCCCCTGTCCCTGCGATTCTCCAGGCAAGAACACTGGAGTGGGTTGCCATTTCCTTCTCCAGTGCATGAAAGTGAAAACTGAACATGAAATCACTAAATTGTGTCTGACTCTTTGCGACCCCATGGACTGCAGCCCACTAGGCTCCTCCGTCCATGGGATTTTCCAGGCAAGAGTACTGGAGTGGGGTGCCATTGCCTTCTACTTTATAAGATAATTTGTCCCCAACTGGGTACCTGATTGCCTCTTATCATACTTCAAATCCCTAGCAGAATGTGGTTGGCTCAGTTCTGCTCATGAGTCACTCACTCAGGAGTCTCTCACCTGAAGAACCAGGGAGTTATCTTAGAGGGTCTACTGGAGAAGCACTGACGTGTACAGTGCCTTGTAACTGATTTAAGTTATCTACAAATAGACATGGGAAAATGTCTTATTGGAAAATACCTCATTGGAAACGACCCTGATGCTGGGAAAGATTGAAGACAGTAGGAGAAGGGGACAACAGAGGATGAGATGACTGGATGGCATTACTGACTCAATGGACATGAGTCTGAGTAGGCTCTGAGAGTTGGTGATGGACAGGGAAGCCTGGCATGCAGCAGTCCATGGGGTCACAAAGAGTAGGACAGGGCTGAGACACTGAACTGGACTGAAATGAACCACTAGACATATTTTACTCAACCTTTCCAATATTTTAAATTGACTTAGGTGCCAATATTTAAAAATCAGAAGTCTCCAAATAAACATTTGGATATTGCTACCAAGTTGATCTACTAGACCCCCTCTAGGTTTCTTCCTCAGATCAAGACCCCTTGTCCTGGCCAGGGAGGTCTTCTGATGTATTCACATAGCGAGTAATGAAATCAATGCTGAGATTGGAAGATCACAAGCTTCATTCAATGGTCAAAGAACCTAGTTTGAAAAGCAGCTTCTCAAGCAAATTCATCTGGAGATAAAAATATAGGAGATTGGAAGTAAAAGAGAGGGGTTTGGAAAGAATGGTAGGAATATTCATGACTTATCCAAGAACAAGCATGTGGTTAGAACCTAAAAGTGATGTAACACTTCTTTTTAGTCCTTATGTGGGCTGAAAAGTGTTGGACCATAAAGAAGACTGAATGCTGAAGAATAGATGCTTTTGAATTGTGATACTGGAGGAGAATTTTTTTTTTAATTGTTTTTACTTTACAATATTGTATTGGTTTTGCCATACATCAATATGAATCTTCCACCAGTCAGTCCTAAAGGAAATGAACCCTGAATATTCATTGGAAAGACTGATGCTGAAGCCGAAGCTCCAATACATTGGCCACTTGATGCAGAGAAATGACTCGTTGGAAAAGACCCTGATGCTGGGAGAGATTGAAGGCAAAAGAAGAAGCAGGCAGCAGAGGATGAGATGATAGCAGAGGTTAGTTAGCATCACCAACTCAATGGACATGAATCTGAGTGGAACTCTGGGCGATGGTGAAGGATAGAGGAGCCTGGTGTGCTGCAGTTCATGGTGTCTCAAAGAACTGGACACTACTTAGCAAATGAACAGCACCGATAACAATGGTTCTTCTGGTTCTTGTTATGACAGTTGCTGACTGTCATGACACTGGTTGGCGCATCATTCAGCAAATGCTAATATATTACAATGAGTGTATAGTGAGGATCAGGGTCTATTGGAAGTCAAATCTTCTGCCATCTTGGGCCTAGTTTTTGGTTCTAACCAGTTTTATTTTTTCTCTTGGCAGCTTCCTCCTGAAACTTAAATAAGAATAATTGTTTTCCATTTGAGGGAAGTGCAGAGGTATGATTCTGGGCCAACAACCTAGGTAACAAATATTATTTTATAAACTCAGTGATCAAGCAAAATTGAGTCTATTTCCTCATGTCCTCCAACTACTTAAGCTGAAGACTGGTTGCCTTTTAGATGGGGAGCCCATTCTCATGTAGGAGAGTGCTTCTTATCTAATAAACTCCAGTCTTCTAAGTTACTTACCTGCTTCTTCCAACATCTGAGTCTGTGACTCCCCCATATGTGAATGAAATGCATCTTAGAAGGGTCATTCTTCTGGGACAGACAAAAGAGCTCTCTAAGAGAAACTAGCTGTAAACTTCATATTAAGAGCAATGCAAATTAAATAAAAAAGTGCAAAGATGATGTATAAACCAGGTTGCTTTAAGTTTTCTGTGTTACCATTACTTATATAGATAGGAAAAAACCCTACAATTTCTTCTAAATGTAGAAGGAAAGGAAAATATGTTGATTTTTTTTTTTTTTTGCAGATCTTTTTTTTTTTTTTAATTTACTTTATTTTACTTTACAATACTCTATTGGCTTTGCCATACATCGACATGGGAGGTGGGAGGGGGATTCAGGAAAATATGTTGATTTTTAATAAAGAGTTATCTTCTATTTATAAGGCCTTTAAAAGGCAAGTGGGTTCCTAGAATGTGCTGACTACCATTTTTTCCCAGCTTCTCTGCTGTTCATTAGCAATTTCACATAAAGTAATATGAGATTCCCTGCTGTACCTATTAATTCATTAGAGAACTGATTGCATTTTCTTTTTCACCTTTTTGAGCTATCTGATGCATACTCACTCCTCATAAAAATGTCTTCACTTGCCTACTTCTCTTTTGAATTTTATTTTAAACAAAATACTATTTTTTTCCCTTTAGATGCATATTAACTTGCTGCTGCTGCTGCTAAGTCACTTCAGTCGTGTCCAACTCTGTGAGACCCCACAGACGGCAGCCCACCAGGCTCCCCAGTCCCTGGGATTTTCCAGGCAAGAACACTGGAGTGGGTTGCCATTTCCTCCTCCAATGCATGAAAGTGAAAAGTGAAAGGGAAGTCACTCAGTCGTGTCCGACCCTCAGCGACCCCATGGACTGCAGCCTTCCAGGTTCCTCTGTCCATGGGATTTTCCAGGCAAGAGTACTTGTTCAAATCAGCTAAGTAGAATAGTTTTTTTTTTTTTTTTTCTGTTCTTTTCCAACTTTGTATCAAGTTCAAAAAGCTGATAAAGATATTTCTTTCAAGAAATGAACCCAGGGATCAAACCCACCCCTGCTGCTTGGAAGGTGGATTCTTTACCACTGATCCACTGGAGAAGCCCATATAAAAGTGTGAATACCAAGAAATGTGGACACTTGGGACCCGTCTTAGTGTCTACCTGCCACATTGTTGTACATATTATAGTTCAGTCCTTGTCAATCTTCAATCTATTGATCCATGCAAGATAAAAGTTTAAAGCATACAAAATGCAAAAATAATGCAGATTTTTCATATTATTAAAATTTACCCTTAAAAATATACACTGAATTCAATATACTATTACATTTGACTTCAAGTAATTCTGCATTTGAACTTCACGATGGAGAACTATAATATGGAGAACTGTGATTCTGGTAATCATATCTTAAACAGTGTTTAAGTTAATAAGAGATGGTGATGAACAGGGAAGCCTGGCGTGCTGCAATTCATGGGGTTGCAAAGAGTCGGACACAATTGAGCGACTGAACTGAACTTAAGTTAAGTCAATGTTGTGAGATGCAACATTGACTCCTAAATTATTTTGTGACAATGCTCTGTGTGGTTATTTTCGTTCAGTCACTAAGTCATTTCGACTCTGTGATTCCATTTATTGCAGCATGCCAGGCTCCTCTGTCTTCCACTGTCTCTAATAGTGGATGTTGCTCTAATTCATGTCCATTGCAGTGGTGATGCTATCGAACCATCTCATCCTCTGCAGCCCCATTCTCCTTTTGCATTCATTCCTTCCCAGCAGTGCCCATAGCGTTCCTGAAAAAATTTACTAGGAATTTTCTAATTTATGCACAGATTTATAGATGTTTGGGTTAGAAATTGTGACCAAAGAAAGGGACATGGTAGCTTCCCAATCTCCAAATTCCATGGCTGTGCTTGGATAAATTGGGAACTTCATTGCAAAATGAGGTGAATTAGGATACCATATATTATCCCTTGGTGATGTGCTGAAATGAATGAACTTTTACCAAGGCTCTTCTGATTTGCAAAGGGAAAAGCTGCTTTCTAGGGATCAAATTATGTATCATCATTTAAAGGACAAATCAGCTAAAGTTAAATGGACAGAATTAAAATTTTCTATACAATAGATAAATTTTCAGGATCAGCATTTTATTTTATATTAATATAGAATATATAAGCTTTAATCAAAAGCAATAACAAATACTGATTAGACAAGGTAATCCTTTCTGAAAATATATTGTAATCTCATTATAGCAGCTATTAGATTAACTATTTCACAAATCACAAATTTTCATGTTTACGAAATTTCCTCATGAGCTCTGCTAACCAAGTGATATTTTGTATCTGTGTGCTTCCAAAATAAGCATTTTGTCCTGTGACTTTGAATTTTAATGTTATAGTCCATGTATTTGCTTGGTTCCTTTATTTGCCACAATCTGAATTTATATAATTTATTGTATTCTCTAGTTTATACTCTCCAGGCTCATTTATTCAATTTTTAGAGTCCATTTTAAAGGTAAATAAGAGGTTTGCATGTGAAGTTTTCTTATCTTTGTGTCCCAGTTTGCTGTTATTGTGTCCAACATTGAATCCATAATGTGGAAATATTGCTAAAATTGAAAAGCTAACATTATAATTTAGAAATGGTAATTCAGTTCTTAATTCTACCTTACGATCGTTAACTGCAACATGTCTTTGGAATCTTCTGAAAGTATCCGTCTATCAATTGCTGTATTTTCTTATACCTTTAGTGAGAAATACAGTTTGTTTATTTATTTATAACTTTATGTGCACTGTTGTGGATTTCCCTGGTGGCTCAGATGGTAAAGAATCTGCCTGCAATGCAAAAGATTTGGTTTTGATCCCTGGGTAGGGAAGATCCCCTAGAGAAGGGAATGGCTATGCACTCCAGCGTTCTTGCTTGGAGAATTTCATGGAGAGAGGAGTCTGATGGGCTACAGTCCATGGGGTCATAAAGAGTCAGACACAATGGAGAGACTAACATATGTACATATACATATATATATATATATAAATAACTTCTTTATGTGTACTATTATAGTCACACATGATTTAAATAACATGCTTTCACAATTTTTAAAATAAAATACAGAATGAGAAATTTCACAAACAGATGTTCTAATATTTTCTTTCCTCACCCTACTGTAGTGTTTTTCATATTCAATTTTAGGAATCTAAAACTACTTTATTTTATTTTATTTTTTTTTCAACTTAAAATTTTATTTTATTGAAGTATGTAGTTCATTTACAATGTTGTGTTAATTTCTGCTCTACAACAAAGTGATTCATCNGGGTGGTCAGAGATGTGTATAAGAGACAGCAGATGTTCTAATATTTTCTTTCCTCACCCTACTGTAGTGTTTTTCATATTCAATTTTAGGAATCTAAAACTACTTCATTTTATTTTATTTTTTTTTTCAACTTAAAATTTTATTTTATTGAAGTATGTAGTTCATTTACAATGTTGTGTTAATTTCTGCTCTACAACAAAGTGATTCATCCTTATATATGTATTCTTTTTCGCATTCTTTTCCTTTATGCTTTATTATAGAATATTGAATATAGTTCCCTGTGCTATACAGTAGGACTTTGTTGTTTATCCATTTGAGATATAATAATTTACATCTGCTAATCCAAAATTCCCAATCCATCCCTCCCTGACACTGTCCCCTTGGCAACCAAAGTCTGTTCTCTATATCCGTGAGTCTATTCCCATTTCAAAGATAGGTTTTTTTGGTGTCATATTGTAGATTTCACATACAATTGGTGTTGTATGATGTTTGTCTTTCTCTTTCAGGCTTACTTCACTCAGTATGATAAACTCTGGGTCCATTCATGTTGCTGCAAATGTCATTATTTCATTCTTTTTTGTTGTTGAGTATTATTCCATTGTATATATAAGTACCAAATCTTTTTTATCCGTTCATCTGCTGATGGCTATTGAGGCTGCTTCTCCATATCTTGGGTGTCGTGAATAGTGCTGCTATGAACACAGGTGTGCACTCATGTGGGATTGCTGGATCATATAGCAGCTCTATTTTTTTTCCTTTTTTTTTTTTTTTTTTTACTTTATTTTACTTTACAATACTCTATTGGCTTTGCCATACATCGACATGAATCCACCACAGGTGTACACGAGCTCCCAATCCTGAATCCCCCTCCCACCTCCCACCCCACAACGTCTCTCTGGATCATCCCCGAGCACCAGCCCCAAGCATCCTACATCGAACATAGACCGGCGCCCCATTTCTTACATGATAGTATACATGCTTCAATGCCATTCTCCCAAATCATCCCACCCTCTCCCTCTCCCTCAGAAGCCAAAAGTCCGTTCTATATGTCTGTGTCTCTTTTGTTGTCTCACATACAGGGTCATCATTACTATCTTTCTAAATTCCATATATATGTGTCAGTATACTGTATTGGTGTTTTTCTTTCTGGCTTACTTCACTCTGTATAATAGGCTCCAGTTTCATCCATCTCATTAGAACTGATTCAAATGTATTCTTTTTAATGGCTGAGTAATACTCCATTGTGTATATGTACCACAGCTTTCTTATCCATTCATCTGCTGATGGACATCTAGGTTGTTTCCATGTCCTGGCTATTATAAACAGTGCTGCAATGAACATTGGGGTACATGTGTCTCTTTCAATTCTGGTTTCCTTGGTGTGTATGCCCAGCAGTGGGATTGCTGGGTCATAAGGCAGTTCTATTTGCAATTTTTTAAGGAATCTCCACACTGTTTTCCATAGTGGCTGTACTAGTTTGCATTCCCACCAACAGTGTAAGAGGGTTCCCTTTTCTCCACATCCTCTCCAGCATTTATTGCTTGTAGACTTTTGGATCGCAGCCATTCTGACTGGTGTGAAATGGTACCTCATTGTGGTCTTGATTTGCATTTCTCTGATGATGAGTGATGTTGAGCATCTTTTCATGTGTTTGTTAGCCATCCGTATGTCTTCTTTGGAGAAATGTCTATTGAGTTCTTTGGCCCATTTTTTGATCGGGTCGTTTATTTTTCTGGAGTTGAGCTGTATAAGTTGCTTGTATATTTTTGAGATTAGTTGTTTGTCAGTTGCTTCATTTGCTATTGTTTTCTCCCATTCAGAAGGCTGTCTTTTCACCTTACTTATAGTTTCCTTTGTTGTGCAGAAGCTTTTAATTTTAATTAGATCCCATTTGTTTATTTTTGTTTTTATTTCCAGTATTCTGGGAGGTGGATCATAGAGGATCCTACTGTGATTTATGTCAGAGAGTGTTTTGCCTATGTTCTCCTCTAGGAGTTTTATAGTTTCTGGTCTTACATTTAGGTCTTTAATCCATTTTGAGTTTATTTTTGTGTGTGGTGTTAGAAAGTGATCTAGTTTCATTTTTTTACAAGTGGTTGACCAGTTTTCCCAGCACCACTTGTTAAAGAGATTGTCTATACTCCATTGTATATTCTTGCCTCCTTTGTCGAAGATAAGGTATCCATAGGTGTGTGGGTTTATCTCTGGGCTTTCTATTTTGTTCCACTGATCTATATTTCTGTCTTTGTGCCAGTACCATACTGTCTTAATGACTGTGGCTTTGCAGTAGAGCCTGAAGTCTGCATTGCAGGCAGTTTCTTTACCAGCTGAGCTACCAGGGAAGCCTAGCTCAGGTATGATCAGTCTCAATCAGAAACTTTCACAGTTAAATAAGTCTAGCTTTTCCTAATGAAAGATAAACGTGATGCATTAAGATTGTTAATTATTTATTTTGGGGTTAAATTAATTTGACAAATCCTTTTTAAAGAGTGACTTTTGAAAGCAGGGCAACTTAACAGAGTAAATTGCACTGCGTGTATGGGATACAGTCGTAGGTATCATTGAGGGTTAAGAACAGGCCTGAAAGGGAGGGGATAAACATGCCCAGTATATTTGTTTTTCATTTAAACTCACAAATTTGTAAGTAAACGAGCCCCTTTCACTTAAAATATGTGTTCACTTAGTAGCATAGTATCATAGGTGAATACATTTTCACTCTCTATGAAATGTATATTCTTCCTTTTTGAATGGAGTTTAGTCCTTTAGATTTATTTGATTCTGGGGTTGATACTTGGGGGTTGATAAATCAGTATAAATTTGTCTACAATGCCCACGGCTTTTGAAACTATATAAGGTGCTTGGTTTGTGCGTTAATAATAGTGAAAGGAAATTTAGGTATATAACACTAAATGACAGCCCACAAAATTGATCTTATTACTTAGTGAATTTTAAACAGCACTTGCAGCTTGGATATCTTTGATCTTCTGGGGAAGAAAATAATTTGATTAGGCATAATGAAATCCAGGTTTTTAACGGCAATCTAAGTTAACAGTTGATAGTTAATTGGAGCCAAGATTGAATCTGAGCTAGGAGTGTGGTTATAGGTACTTGGGTAATCTTTATATCAGTGCTGTTGTTCAGCTGCTAAGCTGTATCCAACTCTTTGTGACCCCATGAGCTGTAGTACTCCAGGCTTCCCTGTCCTTCACTTTCTCCTAGAGTTTGCTCAGATTCCTTTCCATTGAGCCAGTTATGCTATCTCATCCTCTGACACCGCTTTCTCCTCTTGCCCTCAGACCAGGGTCTTTTCCAATGGGTTGGCTCTTCGCATCAGGTGGTCAGACTACTGGAACTTCAGCTTCAGCCTCAGTCCTTCCAATAAAAATTCAGTGTTTATTTCCTTCAGGATTGACTGGTTTGATCTGCTTGCTGTCCAAGGGACTCTCAANCAGACCAGGGTCTTTTCCAATGAGTTGGCTCTTCGCATCAGGTGGTCAGACTACTGGAACTTAAGCTTCAGCCTCAGTCCTTCCAATAAAAATTCAGTGTTTCTTTCCTTCAGGATTGACTGGTTTGATCTGCTTGCTGTCCAAGGGACTCTCAGGAGTCTTCTCCAGCATCACACTTTGAAAGCATCAAATCAGTGGATATTAATTCATTCAAATTTGCAGAAGAAGACCTCATATATATATGAGAAAGGTTAACAAATTTGCATTTCATAGGTTATTTGCCTTTTTGCAAAAATACTCATTTAAAAACTATGTGAAAAATATAAAAATAAATTTTGATTAATTAGGAAATTCTTGGTCTGCTTGCCATATAATTTACTTTCTACATAATCTGATATGTGTTTTCGTTATCTTTATGACATAAAAATTCATTGTTATTTGAACCATCAGTTGTGGTCTTAACTGGAATGAAAAATGCACAAAGATCTTTACATTCTTAAAAAATAAAAACATATACTCGATAGAAGGAGCCTTTGCCTTGTGGACATATGGAGCAAAGAATGCATAATTTAGGAAGAAAATATGCCTTTAGCTTAATACACATATTTAATCTCACAAGCAAGATGTTCAGCTGAAATTTGTCTGGAAATACAAAGTGAATACTTTGATAGTGTCATGCATAAGGTGACTTACTATATGTGGTAGGATGTGCTCCCTGCTTCTCCAGCATATGATAATTCAGGATCTTGACCTGTACTTAATTATCAAGATATTATTGAATAATTTTTTTTCTTTATAATTCACTTTGTGTTTAATACTTGAATCCTACAATCTAGATCTCTGTACACAAACTACAAGTTTGTTATTTCAAGGCTGATTTATGCATTTTAAAAATGTCAGCTACACCTAGTTTACTGTGATTCAGTAAAAAATTTCATATAGGCTGCACAATAGAGTTATAGAAAAATGCAGATAAAGCACTGCCACTTAACACATCACTACACTGGTTAAACTCTGAAACATTAATCAAAGCACATTAAGAGCTGAATTTGTTGTGTGTGGAAGGAAAAAAGGGATCTCTGAAAATTGACTGAAAGAAGAAGAGTCTGGCACTAGAAACCTGTAATCACAGGGGTTCATGCTTGCTGGAAGATGCTGATCATTGCCATAGCAACAGACAGTGTGTGTTACATCATGGAAACAGGAGTGTGAGACTGCTTGAGAGCAACATCCAACCCAAGGGATGAATACAAAGCCATTATAGGAAAGGGTAACATAAAATGTAGTCACAGGTAAAGCTGAGTGTTTTGGAAAGGGCAATGACAAAGCATATGAAGATGGATGTGAAGCTCACGAAAATTAAATTCTATTTTTATGTTGGGGTATCTATCTGTAACCATTCTTAATCTCTGTTATCATGGCTTATTTTCTTTCCTCCTTGGCTTTCTCCCTTCCTTCTTCTCTCTCTCCTTCTCTACCTTCCTTACTTCCTTTATCTTTCTTTCTTTCTTTTACTCTCAACAAAATGGAGCTTCAAAAAGAAAGCTCCGATTTTTACCTATTTTATTTTCTGAGATGCTGTACTTGACACTGTTGTCAAGAAATAAATAAAGATTTAATATGATATATTGTAAATATTATTTTCATCCAAATGTATGACTGGCTTTATAATGTAGAGTCATTATGTTAATGTTAAATGTATATTTTCCAAATATATGTACCTCTATTCTAATACTAGGAAGCATATTAAACGCAAATGTGTTGATACATTACTAAGCAAAGTGTTCGTTTGTATAACACACCCATATTTGTTCAAAACTCTATAATATGCAGAGCTGTATTTTCCATAGTGATGGAGTAAGGTCCAAGTGGACTGATGTTGCCACCGAAAGCAGTGATGAATATGGACGTAATATAATAAGCAGCTGTCTGAAGGGCCTGAGTGAATATGAGCAGGAGGGTATAGAATACTGTTTCTGAGGGAAGACTTATGGTAAGTTCTCCACTGTTTTTCCCCAACAGCAATGCTCACATATGTTGCTTGGGAGTGGGGCGATAATAGAGGGTCCATCGTGTTTCTGGCCTCAGGAACCACACTTAGGAGTCAGGGTGAGTCAGCTACTTTGAAGAAAAGGTAAGGTACCTATGACAACATTGTGAATTTGCTCTGAAAAGGCCAGAGAAAGGATCTCAGATTTCTGTCTGATCACGTTTTGGCTAATCCTTGAACCACTCCCGAGTGGAGCATACTCAGAGTAAAATCAGACAGATCTGAACTGAGATTGAAGCTAATATCCAAAAAACAAATTTCATTTTGGAAATTGTCTGCTAAAACAAAAGACACATTACCGACAGACAATAATAATGGATTTTAGATTTCTCACATCTCAACATTCATAACACTTAGGACACTCTCAAAGACAATTTTCAAAAGAGAAGGTAAAATTATGAGCCTCATACAGGTAAAAAGATGAACATGTTTGAAATATTTTGTTCTGTTTATTTATCAAGAAGGGATCAGATACAAGTTATAACCATTTCAAAAGATATACAGCAGGGATATTGAAATGAGTGCTCAAATGGGAGCAAAATTATTTTTTTTCCTGCAGCAGAGAGAAAAGTGAGTTGAACTTTTTACCAGAGAAAGCAGAATTTGCAGATTTTTAAGTTAATTATGACTTACTAAGCTTTAGCTCAGAAGACAAGGACCTAAATCAAATTATCTGAAGATTGTCCTCTAGACAATGCACTGTGTTCCATTGAAATGAAACATAATCTAAAATTTCCTAACATAAAGAGGACCAGGAAATTGGGTAACATTCCTGATTGTCTCAAAAAGGCAACAACATGAAATCAATCTTGAAATGACCCATAGATTGAAATAAGGAAATAAAGACTTTCGAGAGCCATGATAAATATTCTTAGAGAAGTAAAAAAAAAAAATTACTTAACTTTTTTTAAGAAATAGGAAATCTCATCAGATAAATAGAAGCAATAACAAAGGAAGAAAGGAATTTCTAGAACTGAGAGCTCAGTTCAGCTAAAATACCTAAAATAAAATACAAACAAATACAAACTAGATGAATTTAAAAATTGAAGAGAAACAACAAAGAAAAGAAAAATCAGTGAACTTGGATACAGATCACTATTAATTATCAAAGTACAAAGAGATAAAGCACTGAAAAAAAGAAAATGCAGAGACTCAGGAACTTTGAGATTGTATCAAATAGCTGAAAATGCATGAAATTAGAATCTAATGCGTTCAGAAAAATGTTTGAAGAACTAATGTCTCCAAATTTCCCAAATTTTATGAACTATACAAAATTATTGATTCAATATTCTCAATGCAAACCTAGAATAAACACCAGAAAAGGTCACACATAGGCAAACCATTGAAAGTCAGATGTTAATAGTGAATCTTGAAAGAATCAAGAGAAAAATATTATAATAAACTGAAAAAATGATTCAGCCAGAGACTTAAAGGAAGGAATCATGAACACCAAAAAACACTCAAGTAACACTGGTAAGGAGCTGAAGGGCTAAAAAATGTTACCTCAAGATTCTGGATCAAGCAAAAGCTTTCTTCAAAGATGAAAATGAAAAATATGTTTCTAGATATAAGAAAGTTAAGAAAATTAATTGCAAGAAGAATGTCACCACAGAAAGTTTGTAAAAACTTCTTCAGACTGAAAGAAAATTATATCAGATTGAAACCTGAATCACCAGGAAAGTATGAATAATATCAGAAATGGTACATATAAAATATAATTTCTAAAATTTTTCATCTTTATGTTAACTTCTTTTTAATTTACGTGAATATTTAATAAAAATATGAGATTGTACCATGAGGTTTATAGAATGTGTGTGTGTGTGTGTGTGTGTATATATATATATATATATATGTATACAATAATATAGTCATTAAATGGCTATGGAGCTATTAGATATACATATGAAAATATTTGTTAAACAAGATACAAAAGCACAGGTCATAAAAGAAAAATGTATAAAATGTGAAAACTCTTTCTTCAGTATTAAAACACGCTTTTTTGAAGGCACAATTAGGAAAATAAAAGGTCAACCCAAGCCTGGAAGAATGTATTTGCAAATATCTTATAAAAGTTCTTTACCAAAAGTTAAGGACTCAAGTCTTTCAACTCAATACTAAGATGATAACTCGATTTAAAAAAAAATGAGCAAAACATACAGAAACACATCACACAATAAGTTATACAAATGAACACAAAATATTTATGAAAAGATGATCAATATTGCTTGCTCTTAATTAAGAAAACAGAAGCACACTCACAAGAATGGCTAAAATGAAAAAGCCTGGCAGTTTCAAGTGATGACAAAGATAGGAAAAATTGTGATCTCATATGTTACAGGTGAAAATGCAAACTGGTTCATTCAATTTGGCAAATAGTTTGACAGTTTCCTATAAAGTTAAACATATACCTACCACATGACCTGTCGATTTAACTCTGAGATATTTATTCAAGTGAAGTGAAAACAAAGACATATGCAAATATTCATTCAGTCTTATTTATAGTATGCCCAAATTGCAAAGCACCCAGATGCTTATTAACTACTGAATGAATGAATAGATTCTGGCATATCCATGCCTTAGAAATCAAATCAGAAATGAAAAGAATGAGCTACTGAAACACACAAAAGCGTGGATGAACCTTGAAAGTATTATGCTAAATGAAAGAAGCCAGACACAAAAGACTACATGTAGTATGACACAATTTACATTACGGTCTATAAAATCAACATTTGAGTGACTATAAACAAACCAGTGGTTGACAAGGATTAAGGGTGGAACAGTTTTCAGTGCAAAGTAGTAGGAGTAAACCTTTTGGGGAGATATAAATATTCTATATTTTTATAGTGAATCCACAATAATATACATTTACCAAAATTCAACACACAGTGCAATTTAAGAGGGTGTGATTTATTGCATATAAATTGTACTTCAATAAATCTTATTTTGAAAAATCTTTGCAGATTTATGATGTGATTGGTGAAACAATATACTATTCAATTATAACATCAAACACATAAAAGTTGATGAATTATGTTATGAAAATTATTGAGACCAGTTGAATTTGTACTAACAATTATCAATGAGATTATCTTAACTCTTTCAAAATATTTATTTAATATACGTGATAGTTTTAACATCCATTCCATCACTTTTAATGATGTTTATCTGAACATAAACATTCTGTTTGAATTAGTAAGAAAGCTGAATAACTACTATTATGTTACATAGGTAACATTTTGATTCTACCATTCACCCCAGAAATGCATATTAATCAATGAAACTTACTGAAAGTTATTTATTTGCTGTCCTCCATTTTATTTAAAATGACTAAAGTAATACAGAAAAAGTATTTTAGTACCAAACACACAGTCCAGTTTTCATAAAATTGTCTCATGGTGATAACTGTCATAGTTAAGTAAATCTGACAAAAATAGCATAGTGTTTATGGTCAGAAAAATTTCATTTTGTATCCTAATTGTATTTGCATGTGATCTAAGAAAAATTACCTTAATGTATAAAACCTGAGTTTACAATGGTGAAACTTATTTATTAATGTCTTAATTGTCNTGATTCCAGCTTGTGCTTCATCCAGCCTGACATTTCACATGATGTATTCTGCATATAAGTTAAATAAGCAGCATGACAATATACAGCCTTGATGTACTCCTTTCCCAATTTTGAACCAGTCCTTTGTTCCACATCTGGTTCTAACTTTGCTTCTTGATTTGCATACAGGTTTTGCAGGAGGCATGTAAGATGGTCTGGTATTCCCTTCTCTTAAAGAATTTTCCACAGTTTGTTGTGATCCACACAGTCAAAGCCTTTAGCGTAGTTAATGAAGCAGAAATAGATATTTTTCTGGAATTCTCTTGCTTTTTATATGATCCAACGGATGTTGGCAATTTGATCTCTGGTTCTTCTGCCTTTTCTAAATCTAGCTTGTACATCTTTTCTAAATCTAGCTTATACAGCTTTTAGTTCATGTTATTATGTTGAGGCTAGCTTGGAGGATTTTGAGCATGACCTTGCTAGTATGTGAAATGAGTTCAGTTGTGTGGTAGTCTGAACATTCTTTGGCATTGCCCTTCTTTGGTATTGGAATGAAAACTGATCTATTCCAGTCCTGTAGCCACTGATGAGTTTTCCAAATTTGCTGGCATATGGAGTGCAGCACTTTAATAGCATCATCTTTTAGGATTTGAAATAGCTCAGCTGGAATTCCATCACATCCACTTGCTTTGTTTATAGTGCGGCTTCCTAAGGCCCACTAGACTGCACACTCCAGGATGTCTGACTCTAGTTGAGTGATGACACCATCATGTTTATCCAGGTCTTTAAGATCTTTTTTTGTGTAGTTCTTCTGTGTATGATTGCCACATATTTTTAATATCTTCTGCTTCTGTTAGGTCCATACCATATCTGTCCTTTATTGTACCCATCTTTGCATGAAATATTCCCTTGGTATCTCTAATTTTCTTGAAGAGCCCTCTAGTCTTTCCCATTCTATTGTTTACCTTTATTTCTTTACATTGTTCACTTAGGAAGGCTTTCTTATCTCTCCTTGCTCTTCTTTGGAACTCTGTATTCCAATGGGTATATCTTTCCTTTTCTCCTTTGCCTTTTGCTTCTCTTCTTTTCTCAGCTATTTGTAAGCCCT
>SJYV01017040.1:0-11770 GCA_006410875.1 Neotragus pygmaeus | reverse complement strand
AAAAAAAAAAAAAAAAGGTTAGTTGTCGTGTCTGACTCCTTGTGACCCCATGGACTGTAGTCCATCAGGCTCCTCTGTCCATGGAATTTCCCAGAATACTGGTATGGGTAGCCTTTCCCTTTTCCAGGGGATCTGCCAGACCCAGGGATCGAACCCGAGTCACCTGCATTACAGGCTGATTCTTTGCCATCTGAACCACTAGGGAAACCCAGAAACTGGGATTCAAATCCAGTTTGACTTGTGTGGTCTCATCTTACCCTTTAGTGACCCCTCAAAAATTCCTTGATGAGCGTAGAAAAGAGAAAAAACGGAGGACTCTTATTGTGCTTCTAGTATGGCATGTCCTAGAGGTGGCTTACTGTATTATTCTCATGCTAAAAACGAGATATTGTGGTCTCTGAAAACTGAGGCTCAGTTTAAATAATTTCCTCAAGGTCAAAGAGCTAATAAGTGAGACATCAAAATTAAAGCCGGTCTTTGGTCCCTAGAAATACCACCTCTGTGCATGATGAGCTCCTACTGTATGTCCCGTTTTTTATTCTCTGCAGGATGTTAGTGAATGTTTTTGATTAGATCGATTGACTGAAAGCAGCATTTCCTTTTATTCTGTTAGAAGGGAGCGTGTGAGAAATAGTCCTCTGGGGAAGAGTAGAACCTGCAAGGAATATTAGTTTTAGAGAAGGGACAGTGTAGTAACAAAGGTGAGGTGGAATAGCTTCTCAAATGGCATGGTGCAACTGTAGAATTTTGTTTATCTCGAGAGATTGATTTTAAACCTTCCTGAAGTTTACCCTAGTGAAGCAGGGTTGTCTGAAATTAAAGGAGGGGAGAGAATGATTTCGTATTTCTGTTCTGATTTTTTTTTTTTTTTTTAAAAACAGGTTTATTTGAGATGTAACTCACATTCCATACAATTCCACTCATTTAAAGAGTGTAATCAGTGGTATTTGGCATATTCAGAGTTGTGAAGCCATGAGCACAATTTTCGAATATCTTCATCACCCCTGAAGAAACCTTGTCTCCACTAGCAGTCACTCCCCATTCCTCCCAAGTCCGTCCCCACCAGCCCGAGGCAACCCACCACTAGTCTGTGATAGTGGATTTTGCCTCTTTTGGACATTTCATAAAATGGAATCATACAGTATGTGTTCTTTTGCGACGGACTTCTTGCACTGAGCATCATGTTTTCAAGGTCATCCATGCTCTCGCACGTATCTGTACATCATTCCTTTTTATTGTGGAATGATATTATATTATGTGCATAAACCACACGGATAACATTCTTCAGCTGATGGATGCTTCACTTGTTTCCCACTTCTTGCTGTTGTGAGTAACACTGCTGTGAAGAGTTGTGCACAAGGTTTTGTTCGGAAGATCCTGTGTTGTTAGCTTTCTCTAATCAGCTGACTTCCTGCCCCCTCAAGTACCCGAATTAAACGCTAGTGGCCAGTTACCCTGGTTTCTTTCACTGGTAGACTCGGAGACTTTTGAAATTCTCCCTAGAGCTCAGCTTTCAAATTAACAATTAAAAAACTAAACAAGAAAGGATCCATTTATGTTCTAAAAATATGTTACAATATGTTAGAATTTTGTTGATCAAAACAGGCATCCTCTGACTACCCGATACATCTCGTGGTTAGTTCTTGTTTGCCTGGGGCTTCCCTGGTGGCTCAGATGGCGAAGAGTCTGCCTGCAATGTGGGAGACCTGGGTTTGATCCCTGGGTTGGGAAGATCCTCTGCAGAGGGGAATGGCTAAAGCTCTTCGGTTCTTGGTGTTAGGATAAGTAACCCAGCGTGCAGCAGATGTAGCTCTTGAGTCTTGGAGTTTGTCCTCCACGTTTGTTTTTCTCAGCAGTTTCTGCTTTCTGCTGACTGCGCCGCACGCCAAGGGCACAGTTGGTGGTGGTATTCTCAGAGATGTGTGTTAGCGTGAGGGACAGAGGAGACTCAAGTGTGGACTCTTGAGCGATGGGCACCCCATCTGCCCTCCACACATGGCCCTTTGTACTCTCAGTAACTGGAGAAAGGCTGGCTGTGTCGCTGGGTTTTCTCCAAGCCTGCTAGGGGTGGCATCTCCCAGGGCTGGATGTGAGCTTCTTAGCACTCTATGTGGTGGGCGAGCTCTTCCATAATGAACCGCCAGGGCTCACATCACCATGTCTTTGTCAGTGGCTTCCATCTCTTGCTTGCTGTGACCATGCATGAGGTTTAAAATGCTCTGCTCTGTCAGTTACTAGTTGGGTGACTTGGGGCCAGTTCTGAGCTCTGATTTTTTATCTGTCAAGGGAAAATACTAAAACTTATCTCCTGAGGTTGCTGTGATGATTCAAAGAACAAATTCTCAACACATGGTACTTGGCCTCTGTGTGTGTGTGTGTGTGTGTGTGTGTGTGACATGAGTAGTAGCTGTGTTTTGAGCTGTGGTGGCCCCACTGGAGGAGCTATTTTTAGACAAGAGTGATCTGCTCGCTGTCTCCAGGCCCATCCGAGCCGGGGACCTACATCTGTCTCTGTCACTAGTCTGGGAACATACCTCTTGGCTGATACAACCTTCCTTCTGCCAGTCCTCTGAGTCCTCTTTGCACCCGCAACTCAGGCAGTGCCTGGAGACTCCCTGCTGTACACAGGGTGTCAGTGGTCCCACCCAGCCTGGTGCTGGTCGCTTGTTGATGGAAGGTCTTGGGCTGTCTTGCACTTGGCTGCCTGGGTAGCTGCAGCTCCTCTGAGGCTGTGGTCCCCTAATCACATATGTTTATCATCTTATATGAGCCATCTGGGGACTCCTGTAAGCACTGTGACTTTAATTTGAGAACCAGCATGTGATGTGGCATGGTGTCTTACCTCTTGGTAGAGATAAAATGGGAGAGAAAGAAAAAGGGAGAGAGTGAGTGAGTGATAGAGAGATAGAGGGTGACATAAAGGCTGATTCTCCTTAGAAATAGGAACATCTTAGGGTGAAGATGCTTGGTCCGCAGGGATATAGTTTGGAAAATATATTTATGAACATTATTTTCATTACATCAACTAAAGGAAAAGAGTAAAATCTTTCCAACCTTTGGGGGAGTACAGGAGGCCGAATGAGAAGGCGGTATACTGGGACACTGGGTATCCCAGTGAACTGAGGGTGAACTGAGGCATTAAAACTTCTTAAGGACTTTAAAAGGCTTTTTAAGTTTTTTTTTTTTTTTTTTGCCGGGCCAAACAGCATTATGAGATCTTAGTTATGAGACCAGGGAATGAGCCTGTATCCCCTGCACTGGATGCATGGATTCTTAACCTTTATAAGGTAAGAAATGCTGTGCTATTTTCTTCATTCATTCATCCAGCAAGTGTTTATTATCCAGCACATGTGGGCTGCAGAGGACACGTGGGCTGTGGAGGGCCTGGTCTCATCCTTCTGCTTACATCCCTATGTGATAAGAACAGCGACCCACACCATGACTTGAACCTCAAGGCCACAGTGAGGCTCCTGCTCTTCCACCTCCTGGTCTGGTGACCTCGGGCAAGCTCCATAATCCCTCTCTGCCCTGGTTTCCTCGTGTGTAACTAGAAATGATAATAGCACCTATTTCAGAAGGAGTGGAACATGTAAATACCTAGAGCAGTGCCTGGCATGAGGAACAATCACCGTTAGTTATTATTTGAGTCTTCTTTATTTGTTCCCTTCTTTCTTATCATTCCCTCCTCTGTCATCAGAGGCAGGGAGAGACCTCATTTTTCTTTTCCTGTTGTAACTAGTGTCTCTAGTTCCCAGGATCCCTGAAGTGAAGTGAAAGTGTTAGTCACTCAGGTGTTTGACTCTTTGTGACCCCATGGACTGTTGCCTGCCAGCCTCCTCTGTTCATGGAATTCTCCAGGCAAGAATACTGGAGTGGGTTGCCATTTCCTTCTCTAGGGGATCTTCCCGACCCAGGGATCAAACCCTGGGTCTCCTGCATTATGGGCAGATTCTTTTCCAGCCGAGACACCAGGGAAGTCCCATATAACTACATATTACAACCAGTTGGAATTTATTGTGGCTACAGGTCCATGAGATTCCCCAGGCAAAAACACTGGAGTGGGTTGCCCATGGTAGGAGCTTGGTAAATATCCGAGCTCAAGAAATGAGTGAATGGATGAACGAATGAACACTGGGCTGGGCTGGATGCTGCATCTACACTGGTGAGCCACATGTGGTGCTGGCCTTCATGGAGCTGGGGGTTAGTATAGTGAAGGGGAAATTGGAGATGTATGATAACAGATGGTGACAGGGGGCATGCAGGCTGAGGCCCAGGTGGGCTATTTTGCATTATGTGGTCAGGGAGGAAGTAGCATCTTCAGACTATGTTGCCTGTGGCTCAGTGGTAAAGAATCCACCAGCGATGCAGGAGACCTGGGTTCGATCTCTGGGTCCGGAAGATCCCCTGGAGGAGGGCATGGCAACCACTCCAGTATTTTTGCCTGGCTTCGAAGAGGAGGAGTCTGGCGGGCCACAGTCCATGGGGTCACAACAACTCACACACGACTTAGGGCCTGAGCACGCACGCACGCACGCACGCACGCACGCCTGGTTGACTAATAAGCGGGACCTCTTTTTCCCTTCCTCCATTTGGAGACCTAAAATAATCATTTGTGGCTTCATTTCCTAACTTTTAAAACATTTCTACTCAATTATTCCCTCTTCAAACAGATAAACTATTATCTGCATGTTCTAAAGTTTTTAAAAGGACGGCAAACAAGCTTTTATGATTTAAGAGATTTTAAAAAGTCAACCCGTGTAACTGAAAACATTATGGAACACTCACTTGTTTACTTTTGGTTGCTTGGAATTAGTTTTTTTTTTTTTTTTCTATTTTGGTATACGGGATATTTGTTGGTTTTCCTTCATCTTTCCTTTGTCTGTTTGGATAAATTCAGCTAGCAAAATTCTTTCCGGGTGCAGTAATAATAAAGATTTTGCTTAGTCTTAGGGTGAAGTTTACATAGTCTTAGGGTGAAGTTTAGATATTTACAAGTACATTTCTTTTTTTTAGAATTTAAACTTTTTATTTATTTTTGGCTGTTGTACCTTTTTCTCTGTTGTGGTGTGTGGGGGCCACGCTCTAGTTGCAGTGACGGGGCTTCTCCTTGCGGAGGCTTCTCTTGTTGCGGAGCACCGACTTTAGGCTTGCAGGCTTTGGTAGTTGTGGTGCATGGATTTCCTTGCCCCGCAGCATGTGGAATCTTCCCAGTCCAGGGATCAAACCCATGTCCTCTGCGCTGGCAGGTGGATTCTTGGCCACTGGACCACTGGGAAAGCCCACAAGTACATTCTTGAATGTTAGCGTTAAACGTTCTTTGGCCCGTTGGATAGTGAGGCAATTGAAAAACATTCAACCAAAATATGCCTGATGGGCAGCAAGCATCTTCTTTTATTAGATGGGAGTCCTCATTAGGGCGGACTCTTCCATTCCTGTCCTGCCTTGGTAATGACTGATGGTGGGCAGCAGAGAGTCAGTAGGAGCGCTTACTGCGTGCTGCGTCTCCATCACCACCAGCAAGAAGCACGAAATTCTCTGCTGCAGCCAGTACTTTTATAGGTATGGAGGCTAGCTTCAGCTCTGCGCCCCCAACTGGTGAAGACTGACCATTGTATGGCTTAGCTTCTGGCAAGCAGGAGATGTGTGTGCGGTTAGCTAAAGAAAGAACCACGCTGGGGAGGGCTTTTCATTCATCTGCTCTGCATACAGAAGGTTCCCTCTCCAAGCTGGAGGAGACATTGCTCTGTAGCACAGACCTACCAAACAGAAAGCTGTGCATGTGTGTGTTTGGGAGGCGAGTACAGCGCCGTCTCAGTCCCGCGGGTAAGAATCATCAGGCAGGGATTCTCAAAGTTTTGCCCGGGGCGGATGATTTTCAGCTTCTTGTGTTGACTATCAGCACAGTTTCTTGAACCTTGCCCAATGCCTTGGAACAGTTGCAGATCACTTTGTGCTCAGGGAGTCCATTTAAATTGAATTGAAAGATTGAATCTATTTAAATGGAAAGATACAGAAACCATTGCCTGGTCTATATTTAGGTAAATTTATATTTAGGTGTTTACATTTTCTTTCTCTCTCTCTCTATTTACGTTTTTCTTGAAATGCTTGCAGGAACCCTTTCTGGCTGAAATTAGAGAAAGAAACTGATTACTAAGCCCTTGAGCATATGCCTCTGGTGAGATAGCAGGAAATCTGCTGGGAAGTTCAGAGGGCGCGAGGATAATTAGCAGAAGTTGAAGGAGGAAAACCCCTGTGATGCAGAAGAGTATGACATCGAAAGTAACGAATAAGAATGCATTTTTATTTTTGGCAGTGGATTTACCTCCCATGTTCAGCCTGGACTAACATTGGAATTAGTCCGCATTCCTGAAGCACATGCTGATTGCGCGCTCAGTCGCTCAGTTGTGTCCGACTTTTTGCAACCCTATGGACTATAGTCTGCCAGGCCCCTCTGTCCGTGGGGTTCTCCAGGGAAGAACACTGGAGTAGGTTGCCACGCCTTCCTCCAGGGGGTCTTCCTGACCCAGGAATCGAAACCCTCCTCTCCGGTGTCGTAGGCAGATTCTTTACCACTGCCCACATGCTGATTTTGGCTGAAGTCTGAGACATGCCAGCGACCAGGGGAAGGCCATCTGGGTTTTAGACATTTACCACGGACTTTGTGTTCATGTAACTTCTCCTTACGCCAGAGAAATGAGAACTGAAAGGCATTTTCAGCGAGGTTCTCATGCACAACAGCCTGTTTTAATAATAGTGCTTCCTTAGTGTCAGCTTTAAATGAGAACATTGTTTTTCCTCTTCTGTAGGATTCAGGTTGTCCGTGTAAAACTTGTTAGAATTCCCCAGTGATCAGTCAGTTCAGTCGCTTAGTCGTGTCTGACTCTTTGCAACCCCATGAACCGCAGCACGCCAGGCCTCCCTGTCCATCACTAACTCCCGGAGTCCACCCAAACCCATGTCCATTGAGTCGGTGATGGCATCTAACCATCTCATACTCTGTCGTCCCCTTCTCCTCCTGCCCTCAATCTTTCCCAGCATCAGGGTCTTTTCAGATGAGTCAGTTCTTCACATCAGGTGGCCAAAGTATTTGAGTTTCAGCTTCAACATCAGTCCTTCCAATGAACACCCAGGACTGATCTCCTTTAGGATGGACTGGTTGGATCTCCTCACAGTCCAAGGGACTCTCAAGAGTCTTCTCCAACACCACAGTTCAAAAGCATCAATTCTTTAGCACTCAGCTTTCTGCATGGTCCAACTCTCACATCCATACATGACTACTGGGAAAACCATAGCTTTGATTAGACAGACTTTGTCAGCAAAGTAATGTCTCTGCTTTTTAATATGCTGTCTAGGTTTGTCATAGTTTTTCTTCCAAAGAGCAAGCATCTTTTAGTTTCCTNATCCATACATGACCACTGGAAAAACCATAGCCTTGACTAGACGGACCTTTGTTGGCAAAATAATGTCTCTGCTTTTGAATATGCTGTCTAGATTGGTCATAACTTTCCTTCCAAGGAGTAAGCGTCTTTTAATTTCATGGCTGCAATCACCATCTGCAGTGATTTTGGAGCCCAGAAAAATAAAATCAGCCACTCTTTTCCCATCTGCTTGCCATGAAGTGATGGGACCGGATGCCATGATCTTAGTTTTCTGAATGTTGAGCTCCCCAGTGATAGATTACTTTAAATGCCCTTCTGATAACCTGGAAGTTGTGGTTGGTTTTGAACTCGACAGGAATCATTGCATTCTTTTATGCTTATTCTCTATATTTCAAGACCCAAGAGGGTTTTCACTACATGGTCACAAGGCTGCTGTCGGTTAGAGCTCTGAATTTTAAAAGGTTATTAAACTTCCCAGGTCACTAAGATGGTAAAGAATCTGCCTGTACATAGGAGACCTGGGTTTGATCCCAGGGTTGGGAAGATCCCCTGGAGGAGGACATGGCAACCCACTCCAGTATTCTTGCTTGGAGAATCCCATGACAGAGAAACCTGGTTGACCACAGCCCACGGGGTCTCAAAGAGTCAGACACAACTGAGTGACTAACACTTATACTTTCAAGTTTGAAAAAGTTGGGGAGCAGCCTGCTTGTTCTCCACTTTGCCAAACCAGAATAAGAGGCTCCTTCACTGCTGCTGCTGCTAAGTCACTTCAGTCGTGTCCGACTTTGTGCGACCCCAGAGACGGCAGCCCACCAGGCTCCCCCGTCCCTGGGATTCTCCAGGCAAGAACACTGGAGTGAGTTGCCATTTCCTTCCCCAATGCATGAAAGTGAAAAGTAAAAGTGAAGACACTCAGTCGTGTCCGACTCCTCGCGACCGCATGGACTGCAGCCCACCAGGCTCCTCCGCCCATAGGATTTTCCAGGCAAGAGTACTGGAGTGGGGTGCCATTGCCTTCTTCACTGGTCCCATTGAATTCTGTACTTACGCTTTATCATATACATAAATATACATACCTCCCTTTGTTCCCCTTCTCTGTTTCTTTGTCCCAACACCCCAGCCGAGTGCCAGGCCCACATGGGCATTTGTTTCGATTTTCTGTTGCTTCATAAGAATTTGCCACAAAAGCGTAGTGGCTGAAAACAGCATGGATTTATTATCTCACAGCCTCCCTGAGTCAGGAGTTAGGGCACGCTTTGCAAGGTCCTCTGCTCAGGGTCCAATAAGACTATAATCAAGGTATTGGCTGAGGCTGCTCTCATCTGAGTCTCCGACTTGTCTTCCAGGTTCGTGTGATTATTGGCAGAATTCAGTTCCTTGAGGTTGCAGAACTATAGAACTCATGGTGACTTTTTTTTTTTTTTTAAAGAGAGGCACTTCTCTGGTGGTCTAGTGACTAATACTCCATGCTCCAAATATGAGGGTCCCAGTTCGTTCCCTAGTTGCAGGACTAGATTACACATGCCGCAACTAAGAATTTGCTTGCCACAATTAAAAAAGACCCTGTGTGCAGCAGTGAAGATTGAAGACCCCACGTGCTGCAACTAAGACCTGGCCCAGCTGAAGAAAGAAATACAGATAAATAAATAAGTAAATATTAGGGGAAAAAGGGGGCCAAGTCTCTGTTTTAAAGGCATCACCTGATTAGGGCTGCTGCTGCTGCTAAGTCACTTCAGTCGTGTCTGACTCTGTGTGACCCCATAGACGGCAGCCCACCAGGCTCCCCCGTCCCTGGGATTCTCCAGGCAAGAACACTGGAGTGGGTTGCCATTTCCTTCTCCAATGCATGAAAGTGAAAAGTGAAAGGGAAATCGCTCAGTCGTGTCCGACTCTTCGTGACCCCATGGACCACAGCCTACCAGGCTCCTCTGTCCATGGGATTTTCCAGGCAAGAGTACTGGAGTGGGGTGCCATTGCCTTCTCCATGATTAGGGCTAAATAAAAATAAACAAATATTAAGGGGAAAAAAAGGGGTCCAAGTCCCTGTTTTAAAGGCATCACCTGTTTAGGACAGGCCACTCTAGATTACCTTCCAGTCGATGAATTAAAAAGAACCCACTTGCCACAGTGCAGGTGACAGAAGAGACATGAGTTTGATCCCTGGGTCGGGAAGATCCCCTGGAGGAGGGCATGGCAACCCATTCTAGTATTCTTGCCTAGAGAATCTCGGACATGACTCAAGCAACTTCAGGCAGGCATGTGAGTCTTTCTCTGATCCCCTCTAACCACATGCACGTGCTCTTCTTGTTGTTTAGTTGCTAAGTTGTGTCCAACTCTTTTGTGACCCATGGATTGTAGCCTGCCAGATTCCTCCATCCATGGAATTTTCTAGAGAAGAATACTGGAGTGGGTTGCCATTTCCTCCTCCAGGAAATCTTCCTGAGCCAGGGATCAAACCTGCATTTCCTGCATTAACAGGTGGATTCTTTATCATCTGAGCAACGGGGGAAGGCCATGCACATGCTTTATCCCTTTGGAATCCCTGGGCTGTGAGATGCATTAGGTGTGGAAAGAAAGACTTTCCTCCAGATCTCCTGGCTTCATTTCAGATCAGTTGGCTGTAAGAAATCACACTGAACTGTGGTCGTTTGTGTTTAATTTGGAAGAGCACGAAGGATGTGTGCTGTGTGATGCCCATGTGGTATGAGAGTCTCCATGACCTAATACCGCCCTGCCCAGCCTTAGAAGCTTCCCCTGCAGACAATGGCCCTGCTTCCCTGACAGTTCCCAGGCGTGGGTGCCACCTTGTGTAAACATGGCTGCTTTTAGTGCCTGCAGAAGCTAAAGGATGACACATTAATTAATAACAGCTGGGGGATCTCATTCAAACTCGGAGGAAAATATATGAAGGCTAGAGTCTGGTAATGTCCAAACATAAGAGAGTCTTTGTCTCATCTCGTTAACAATCGGATACATTCTGAGTGCTTTTCTGGATGGTAAGAGCCAGCGTTTCTGCTGGAAGGACCACATCATTCTTCTTCCTAATAACCTACCCCTGTTTCTCAACTCTCCTTTCTTTTCCAACATATGTTGGTCCTTTGGACTCCCTTGAGAACTGAAGTAGCTTGGTGGCTGGTCCCCACGAGCTGGTGCAGAATTAGCAGTCACTCGGTTGGCTTTGGGAACGTCTGGAGTATGCGGTCAGATGCTAACATCCTGGGAGCTGGAAGCATAGGGCTCGGCCCTCCTGCCAGCAGGGAAGCGCACTGCGGGGGAGCTCCCCAGGGAGAAGGGGTTGGCACTTAGACTTTTATTAGTGATTTTAATCGAGGGAGCCACACCACACCCTCCCAACTCTGCAGGGACAAAACCCTCATGCCGGCAAAAATGCCCTTGTTCATGAGCATGCTGAGACATTTTCCCTAGGATGAAGGTGGGGCCTTGCCCTGTGCAGGAGAAGGACAGTGTTTTCAAGAATTTGTATGTAGAACTTAGAATAAAAAACAAAATACACAGAAGGACTGTTCTTTTGAAACCCTGGTCCGGTTGACTCAGATGAACAGGAATGTCGTTGTATGCTTGCCTGCAGCATCTGATTATGGGCTGAGTTTGCAGCCCGATTGGCTGGCCACCTGATGTGAACCTGCAGAGCACAACTTAACTGCCAGCCCTCATCCAAAGCAATGTGAATATTGAAATAATTGTCAGTTAAAGAAGATCCAGTTTCGGAAAGAGCCGTCCAGTTGTTCATCATCTGGCAACTTAAAATGCGAAATACGAGGTGCTTGATCTTAAGATGCTCAGCATTGAGGAGAGGATGTGGAGAAAAGGGAACTCTTTTGTACTATTGGTGGGAATGTAAATTGATACATTCACTGTGGAGAACGGAATGGAGGTTTCTTAAAAAACTAAGCATAGTGCTACCATATGACCCAGCGAACCCATAGAGAAAGCCACCATTCCAAAGATACGTGCAACGCAGTGTTCATTGCAGCACTGTTTACAATAGCCAGGCTCTGTATCAACCTAAATGCCCATCAGTAGAGGACTGGATAAAGAAGAGGTGGTACATATACACGATGCAGTATTACTGAGCCACAAAACAGAGTGAAATTGGGTTATTTGTAGAGATGTGGGTGGACCTAGAGACCGTCATACAGAGTGAAGTAAGTCAGAAAGAGGAAAACAAGTATTGTATGTTAACGCATACATGTGGAATCTGGAAAAATGGTATGCTGCTGCTGCTGCTAAGTTGCTTCAGTCGTGTCCGACTCTGTGCGACCCCATAGACTCAGGCTCCACCGTCCCTGAGGTTCTCTAGGCAAGAACAGTGGAGTGGGTTGCCATTTCCTTCTCCAATGCGTGAAAGTGAAAAGTGAAAGTGAAGT
>SJYV01017028.1:335903-353433 GCA_006410875.1 Neotragus pygmaeus | reverse complement strand
GGGCTTTGCTCCTCTCTTGGACACAGCAATGGACTACATTTCCCAGCCTCCTTTGCAGCTGAGTGCAGTCATGTGACTGAAGTATAGGTCAGAAGGGAAGAAGATACTAGAACCACTTCCAGGTCTGGACATACAAGCCATCTCACTTATTGCTCCTCCAGGCTCAATCTCCTTTCAAAGTGTGACCTTGGATAAGGCTGTAGAATTATTCTTAACCTGGTCCCTGAATGACTGAGTGCAGCAGACATCTTCCAAAAATAACAAAACAAAATCAACCATCAAACCTCATCTCTGTTTAATTATTTTACATTTTATTATCATCAGGCTTCCCTGGTGGCTCAGATGGTAAAGAACCTGCCTGCAATGCAGGAGACCCAGGTTCAATCCCCTGGAGAAGGGAATGACTACCCACTCCAGTATTCTTGCCTAGAGAGTTCCATGGACAGAGGAGTCTGGTGGGCTACAGTCCACGGAGTTGCAAAGAATCAGACATGACTAAGCAACTAACACTTTCACTTTTTTTCATTTTCATCTATGCTCTTGAAGTTACATCTGTCGTATCTGTATGATGGGAATTCTATATAATGGCATGCTAGTGTGCATCTGTGTGCTCATAGCATGAAATGAGCTGTAGTGGGAGTATTTATAACACAGAAATTGGCAAATGCTACAAATCAGGGTTCTTTTTTCTTTTTCCTGGAGAGTCAGTTGTTAATATTTACCACTGCTGTTGAGGAAAAGTGAAGCTTTAACATGATCTTCTTAATTATTTTAAATGGACATAAAGACATTAGGCCTTTGGGTTAACGTGAAAATACTATCATTTTTAACTTGTACATTTACTTCATTAAGTTTATTTCAAAAATTACTAAGTTGCTTTAAGAAAATTATTTAACATTCCTATTACCATGCTAATAACTCAGATAGATGCCACATGGAGCCTATTAGTGAAAATCTGAACTCATCATCTACTTTCTATTCAGAGTATACACTTGCTAATCAGAATTTCTCTTCCTTAAGTTATACATAATCTCTTAAAACTAAAAACTAACATGATGGGGGAGGGTGGGGAACTGTAGTGGTTTATAGGATATCAATTCTTTTCAACTGATCTATAGATTCCAAGCAATTCTAGTTACAATCCTGTCAAGAACTTTATAGCTATTGAAAAAAAAAAAAACCTGATTTTAAAATTTATATGGAAATATATAGAGGACTAAAAGAATCAACTGATTTTTTAAAAAAGAATGAATTTAGAGGACTAACACTATCTGATCTCAAAACTGCCATATAGTACATACTATCTCCAGTAAGCAACACGGTGAAGTACTGGCCTAAAGTCAGACAAACAGGTCAATGGAACAGAGTTCAGAAACAGACAAAAACGGTTACTGATTTTTGGCAAAGGTATCAAGGTAATTTAATGGAAAAAGAACACTCCTTTCAACAAAACAGTGCAGGACAGTTGGTTATCCATATGGAAAACATTTCAACTCTCTTTTTTAATCTACATCTTGTAATATGCCATCTGCATAAGTGGAAGGACAGGAGAGAGGCTTAAAAATGTATCTTCCCAGGTGATATGAATTTATTTTCAATCAAAACATTCATAGATATTTTCTAATTATTGAAATAAATTGATCGAATGCAGGACTTATCAGGACCTGTTAAACCTGTAGTCAAAAGTCTAAAATAAAGCAAAAATCCTAATAAGAATTATATCTTTTCACTACTAAGGCAGATGGCCCTGCCCACCAGAGCAAGATCCAGTTTTCGCCACAGCCAGTGCCTCCCATCAGGAAGCTTCCACAAGCCTCTTATCCTTATCCATCAGAAGGAAGACAGAGTGAAAACCACAAACACAGACAACTAACCAAACTGATCACATGGGGCACAACCTTTTCTAAATCAGTGAAACTATGAGCCACCCTGTGTAGAGCCACCCAAGATGGATGGGTCATGGGTAGTGGTGGTCCACTAGACAAGGAAATGGCAAACCACTTCAGTATTCTTGCCTTGAGAACCCCACGAACAGTATGAAAAGGCAAAAAGATATGACACTGAAAGATGAACTCCCCAGGTCAGTAGGTGCCCAATACGCTACTGGAGAAGAGAGGAGAAATAGCTCCAGAAAGAATGAAGAGACAGAGCCAAAGCAAAAACAAAGCCCAGCTGTGGGTGTGACTGGTGATGGAAGTAAAGTCTGATGCTGTAAAGAACAATACTGCATGGGAACCTGGGATGTTAGGTCCATGAATCAAGGTAAATTGGAAGTGGTCAAACAGGAGATGGCAAGAGTGAACATCAACATTTTAAGAATCAGTGAATTTAAATGGACCAGAAAAGGAGAATTTAATTCAGATGACCATTATATCTACTACTGTGGGCAAGAATCCCTTAGAAGAAACGGAGTAGCCCTCATAGTCAACAAAAGAGTCCAAAATGCAGTACTTGGGTACAATCTCAAAAATGATGGAATGATGTCTGTTCATTTCCAAGACAAAACATTCAATATCACAGTAATCTAAGTCTATGTCTTAATCACTAATGCCAAAGAAGCTGAATAGTTCTATAAAGATCTACAAGACCTAGAATTAATACCAAAAAAAGCTGTCCTTTTCATCATAGGGACTGGAATGCAAAAATAGGAAGTCAAGAGACAGCTGGAGTAACAGGCAACTTTGGCCTTGGACTGCAAAATGAAACAGGGCAAAGGCTAACGGAGTTTTGCCAACAGAATGCACTGCTCACAGCCAACACCCTCTTCCAACAACACAAGAGATGACTCTACACATGTACATCACCAGATGGTCAATACTGAAATCAGATTGATTATATTCTTTGCAATAGAAGATGGAGAAGCTCCATACAGTTAGCAAAAACAAGATTGTGGGCTGACTGTGGCTCAGATCATGAACTCCTTACTGCAAAATTCAAACTTAAATTGAAGAAAGTAGGGAAAACCACCAGGCCATTCAGGTATGACCTAAATCAAATCTAGATTATACAGTGGAAGTGACAAATAGATTCAAGGGACTAGATCTGATAGACAGAGTGCCCGAAGAACTATGGACAGAGGTCCATGACATTGTACAGGAGGGGGGACCAAAATCATCCCCCAGAAAAAGAAATGCTAAGAGGCAAAATGGATGTCTGAGGAGGTCTTACAAATAGCTGAGAAAAGAAGAGAAGTGAAAGGCAATAGAGAAAAGGAAAGATATAACCATATGAATGCAGAGTTTCAAAGAAGAGCGAGGACACATAAAAAGCCTTCCTCAGTGACCAATGCAAAGAAACAGAGGAAAACTATAGAATGGGAAAGACTAGAGATCTCTTCAAAAAATTAGAGATAAAAAGGGAACATTTCATGCATAGATGGGCACAGTAAAGGAAAGAAACAGTATGGACGTAACAGAAGCAGAAGATATTAAGAACAGGCAGCAAGAATACACAAATGTATACAAAAAAGATCTTCATGACCCAGATAACCACGATGGTGTGATCAAGCCAGACATCCTGGAATGTGAAGTCAAGTGGGCCTTAGGAAGCATCACTATGAACAAAGCTAGTGGAGGTGATGAAATTCCAGCTGAGCTACTTCAGATGCTAAAAGATGATGCTGTGAAAGTGCTGTACTCAATATGCCAGCAAATTAGGAAAATTCAACACTAGCCACAGGACTGGAAAAGATCAGTTTTCATTCTAAACCCAAAGAAAGGCAATGCCAAAAAATGTTAAAACTACCTCACAGTAGCATTCATTTCACACGCTAGCAAAATAATGCTCAAAATTCTCCAAACTAGACTTCAACAGTATGTGACCCAAGAACTTCCAGATGTTCAAGCTGGATTTAGAAAAGGCAGAGGAACCAGAGATCAAATTGCCAACATCCTTGGATTATATAAAAAGCAAGAGAGTTCCAGAAAAACATCTACTTCTGTTTCATTGATTATGCTAAAGCCTTTGATTGTGTGGATTACAACAAACTGTAGAAAACTCTTAAAGAGATGGGAATACCAGACCACCTGACCTGCCTTCTGAGAAATCTATGTGCCAGTCAAGAAGCAACAGTTAGAACTGGACATAAAACAACAGACTGGTTCCAAATTGGGTAAGGAGTACATCAAGGCTATATATTGTCATCCTGCTTATTAAACTTCTATGCAGAGTACATCATGCAAAATGCCAGGCTGGATGAAGCACAAACTGGAATCAAGATTGCTAGGAGAAATAGCAATAAGCTCAGATATGCAAATGACACCATCCTTATGGCAGAAAGCAAAAAGGAACTAAAAAGCCTCTAGATGAAGCTGAAAGAGGTGAGTGGAAAAGGTGGCATAAAACTCAACATTCAGAAAACTAAGATCATGGCATCCAGTCCCATCACTTCATGGCAAATAGATGGGGAAACAATGGAAACAGTGAAAGACTTTATTTTCTTGGGTATCAAAATCACTGCACATGGTGAGTGGTGCCATGAAATTAAAAGACGCTTGCCCCTTGGAAGAAAAGCTATGACCAACCTAGATAGCACATTAAAAAGCAGAGACGTTACTTTGCTAATAAAGGTCCGTACAGTCAAAGCTGTGGTTTTTCCAGTAGTCATGTATGGATGTGAGAATCGGACCATAAGGAAGGCTGAATGACAAAGAATCGATGCTTTTGAGCTGTAGTGTTGGAGAAGACTCTTGAGAGCCCCTTGGACTGCAAGGAAATCAAACCAGTCAATCCTTAAAGAAATCAGTCCTGCATATTCCTTAGAAGGACTGATGCTGAAGCTGAAGCTCCAACTCTTTGGCCACCTGATGCATGGAGCCAACTCAATAGATAAGACCTTGATGCTGGGAAAGATTGAGGGCAGGAGGAGAAGGGAATGACAGAGGGCTAGATGGTTGGGTGGCATCACTTACTCAATGGGCATGAGTTTGAGCGAGCTCCAGGAGATGGTGAAGGACAGGGAAGCCTGGTGTGCTGCTGTCCAAGGGGTTTCAAAGAGTTGGACATGACTGAGCAACTGCATGGCAACAACCAAGGCAGATAGTCATTTCTTTGCAAAAAAACTCTCAGAGATTATGTAGAAAACAGTGTTGGAGAAATAATCTCATTTAACCCACTCACCGATTTGGAAAATTATTTCTGAAGCAATAAAGGCAAAGAACCCAAAGTCTCAGGGCCAGGTGTCTGGGCTCCTGCTCCAGAGTGAGACTCATGGAATTTCTCAGAGTGTCTGCCACCGCATGCTCCACCTGCATCAGAGGCACCCGGGGAAGCCCTGTGACAGGTGGACACCTAGGCCCCATCCCAGGCTCCTGAGTGACAGTCGATGGAAGCGGGCCCAGCTTTACTGAACAACCGCACTCTCCAAGGAGGACTAATGCACATGGAATTTAGTACCCCTGTGATCATATCCTCCTTCATGGATCACAGCCCTGTCATGGTGAAGGAGTTTGTGTAACTCAATGAATCTGTGAGCAATGCTGTGCAGAGCCACCCAAGACAGATGGGTTATAGTGAAGAGTTCTGATGAATCGTGGTCCCCTGGAGGAGGGAATGACAAACCACTCCAGTATTCTTGCTGCGAGAATCCCATGAACAGTGTGAAAATCCAAAATAGATATGACATGGGGAGATAAGCCCCCTAGGCTGGAAGGTGTCCAATATGGTTTTTCTAGTAGTCATGTACGGATGTGAGAGTTGGACCATAAAGAAAGCTGAGCACCAAAAACTTGATGCTTTTGAATTGTGGTTCAGAGAAGACTTTTGACTTTTGACTGGACTGGACTCTCCTTGGACTGCAAGGAGATCAAACCAATCAGTCATAAAGGAAATCAACCCTGAATATTCACTGGAAGGACTGATGCTGAAACTGAAGCTCCAATACTTTGGCCACCTGATGGGAAGAGCCAAGTCACTGGAAAAGACTCTGATGCTAGAAAAGACTGAAGGCAAAAGGAGAAGGGGGCGGTAGAGGATGAGATAGTTAGGTAGCATCACTGACTCAAGGGACATGAATTTGAGCAAACTCTGGGAGATAGTGGAGGACAGAGGAGCCTGCCATGCTGCAGTCCATGGGTTTGCAAAAAGTCGGACACAACTTATTGACTATTGAACTTATTGACTTACTGAACAACAAAATGATCATACCATGAAAGCTCCAAGAAAAGCACATAAAAACAAGACAAAGCTATGGGAAAGCAACTTTTGGAAATGAGAAAACAGTGTTTCTTATTAGAATACAAATTATCCCAGACTTTTTTCTGACAATTTTTTACATGTTGAAATGTCTTCTCAGGAGACCCAAGGACATTCAGTAAAGAATAAGGACACTGAAGGTAATTTCTAAAGATATTATAAAACTAAAAATAAGTTTTGAGGCTTTCTCTTGACATCCTGAAAGTGGCTAAGAGCAAAGCTCTTATGAGGCTGGGACCTCAGGCTTCATCCACACAAAACCTGAACAGTTGGTCAAAAGATGGGGATGGAGCCAGGAGGTGAAGACAAGGCCTCAGACCCCCAGGACTCGGGAGCAGGGCTCTGACGGCAGCCTCGTGTTGGGCTCCGGAGTTCCCAGAACTTGCAACTTTTCACCAGTTAAGTAACAGAAACCACAAGTTCTGGCTTCCTCTTCCAAGGCACAGCTTCAATTTGAACCTGGATCTTAATTACCAATAGGTATTTATGAAAGAGGCCTTGAAGAAAAATTACACCAGCAGATGCCCCCATACCCCCACACCAGCATCTATTTCTTTTCACAGCCTGTGCCCTTTTCCAATGTACCACCTACACTACAGCACCATGAGCACCATGCAGAAGCTATTTTTTTTTCTATTTTACGGAAACACAGTTGATTTACAATGATGTGTTAGTTTCAGGTGTACAGCAAACTGATTCACACACACACGTATATATATATATAAGTATATAGGTTCCTTTCCATTAAAGGTTATTACAAGATATTGAGAAGAGTCCCCTGCGCCCTACAGTAGGTCTTTGTTGGTTATCTATTTTATATATGACTTCAGTCTGACTCTTTGTGACCCCATTGAGTGTAGCCTGCCAAGCCCCTCTGTCCATGGGACTCTCCAGGCAAGAATACTGGAGCGGGTTGCCATGCCCTTCCCCCGGGGATCTTTCCAGCCCAGAGATTGAACCAATGTGTCTTATGTCTCCTGCACTGGCAAATGGGTTCTTTACCATTAGTGCCACCTAGGAAGCCCATCGTCCCTGGTGGCTCAGAGGTTAAAACGTCTGTCTCCAATGCGGGAGACTTGGGTTTGATCCCTGAGCCAAGATCCCTTGGAGAAGGAAATGGCAACCCACCCCAGTATTCTTGCCTGGAGAATCCCATGGATGGAGGAGCCTGGTAGGCTACAGTCCACGGGGTTGCAAAGAGTTGGACATGACTGAGCGACTTCACCTTCAGGAAGCCTGTTTTATATATAGCAGTGTGTATATTTTAACCCCAAATTCCTAAATTATCCCTTTTACCCCCCATCACCTCTGCAGAGGCTATTTTAAAAGCTTACAAGACTAAAAAAAAAGAACTATAAAAGGCTNTTCACCTTCAGGAAGCCTGTTTTATATATAGCAGTGTGTATATTTTAACCCCAAATTCCTAAATTATCCCTTTTACCCCCCATCACCTCTGCAGAGGCTATTTTAAAAGCTTACAAGACTAAAAAAAAAGAACTATAAAAGGCTAATATGAACCCAGGTGTGTTTTCACAAAACAAGATCAACTCCGCTTTGCTCCTATTGTGGCCCATCTTCGTCTTCTCAGCTCTAAGCTCTGATCTGCACATTTCAAGATTACACTACAATACCATACTTCCCACTCAGAGACTCATAGCTTTGTTGAAAGGATTAATATAGAATTGTGCCAAATTATTTAAAGATAAGTGAACAGGGAGCAAAATATTATCATTAACTGATACACAAAGAGAAAGTAGCTCAGCATATCCCATAGGGGGGAAAAACCTTCAGAAGAAATCCTTTTTTCTCTGCTTCTGCTTTACAATGAGGTTCAAGGCAATTTCAAATATCTATGATAATTTCTGGAATCAAAAATGAAAGTGAAAAGTGAAGTCACTCAGTCGTGGCCAACTCTTCGTGACCCCATGGACTGTAGCCTATCAGGCTCCTCTGTCCATGCGATTTTCCAGGCAAGAGTGCTAGAGTGGATTGCCATTTCCTTCTCCAGGGAATCTTCCTGACCCAGGAATCGAACCCAGGTCTCCCACATTGCAGGCAGACGCTTTACCGTCTGAGCCACCAGGGAAACAAAAGACAATTCCAAATCAGTTTATTTTTACTGTGCTTCTCCATCATGGTCAACACAGAGGAACAAGAACTATCACTACATGCTCTCAGGCTCTGAGGCACTAATAGTGTCAGAACAACGTATGCATGATGGAATGAGGCCACACCAGGAACTGGATGTCACAGACAGGTCACTGGGATTATGGATGGCTCACTGGGCTGTGCTGAGGACCCAGGAGAGGTTGGAGACCAGGAATACCTAGCAACACCTGTCTCCAGACTGGGTGACTTCTCCTGGTAAAGCTCACCAGCCTGGGTTTGGAGCAAGGAAGGTTAACATCCAGACAGATGTGGGTTGCGATTTTGCTGAGCTGGTACAGCAGAATGTGCAAAGGAGTAAGGATGCTAAGAGCATTGGCAAGAGGTTGGGTCAAGTGATGGATCATGGGATTCTAGCTGGCAAGTGGGAAGGGAAGATAGGAAAGAGAGTTCTCTGGAGTGTCTGGGAGGGACTGGGCAGGAGAAAATGAAGACTTGAAAGCCCTGGAAGGATCTCTCTCCTTCCGGGTCTCTCGTATTGTAGGCAGATTCTTTACCACTGTGCCACCAGAAAAACCCTAGCCCAGCCCCTTGGAACATGTAAGTTTCTTTCATGTTCATTCAATCAAATACCTTCTAGGTGCTGACCTTCACCAGGCCTGTTCTGCATCCAGAACAGGGTTGCTGGAACCTCTGCCCCTCACGCTGCAGGCTTCTCTTAGCATCTAAGACACCACGTGCCACGTGCGATGAGAGAGCGCACAAACCACAGATACATGGGCCTGAAGGACGAGGTTGGGAAAGAAGGCTAGTCCTCCCACAGGTAATCAACCAGAAGCAAACTATCCTGAGGAAATCTAGTCCTTTTCACCACTTTCCAGGAGACCAAGGGATAAACCAAAACCTTGGCCACATGGCTTTTAATCCTTTTCCTGTATGAAATGAAAACATCTCCTGCCATATTAATCAACAAGAAATGTCACAGCCAGCGATTTCTGGCCTCCAAATGTGAATGAGGGCTCTCAAAACTGTGATCCAGCTAATGCTGCTACCCACCACAGTGACTGCTGAGAAACTGGGGAATGCAAGAAGCAAGGTAAACAATGAAACAGGATTGGTCACAGATAGCTGAGATGCATATGAAAGGAATGAATTCAGCGAGCCTAAAGGCTTGCATCTTCTCATACTTGTTGTTGTTCAGCCACTCAGTCGTGTCTGACTCTTTGCAACCCCATGAACTGCAGCACGCCGGGCTTCCTATCCTTCACCATCTCCCAGAGCTTGCTCAAACTCATGTTCACTGAGTTGGTGATTCTACCAACCATCTCATCCTCTGTCATCCCCTTCTCCTCCCGCTTTCAATCTTTCTGAACATCAGGGTCTTTTCAAATGAGTCAGTTCTTCCCATCAGGTGGCCAAAGTGTTGGAGTTTCAGCTTCAGCATCAGTCCTTCCAATGAATATTCAGGACTGATTTCCTTTAGGATTGACTGGTTTGCTCTCCTTGCACCCCAAGGGACTCTCAATAGCCTTCTCCAACTCCACAGCTCAGAAGCATCAGTTCTTCAGCGCTCAGCCTTCTTTATGGTCCAACTCTCATATCCATACATGACTACTAGGAAAACCACAGATTTGACTGTATAGACCTTTGTTGGCAAAGCAATGTGTCTGCTTTTTAATTTGCTGTCTAGTTTGGTCAAAGAGAGTTAAAAGCATCTTTTAATTTCATGGCTGCAGTTACCATTTGCAGTGATTTTGGAACCCAAGAAAATAAAGTCTGTCACTGTTTCCATTGTTTCCCCATCTATTTGTCATGAAGTGATGGGACTAGATGCCATGGTCTTTGTTTTTTGAGTGCTGAGTTTTTAGCCAGTTTTTTCACTCTCCTCTTTCACTTTCATCAAGAGGCCTTGTAGTTGCTCTTCACTTTCTGCCATAAGAGTTGTGTCATCTGCATATCTGAGGTTATTGATATTTCTCCCGGCAATCTTGATTCCAGCTTGGGCTTCATCCAGGCTGGCATTTTTCATTATGTACTCTGCATATAAGTTTAAAAAGCAGGGTGACAATATACAGCCTTGACATACTCCTTTGCCAATTTGGAACCACTCCACTGTTCCATGTCCGTTTCTAACTGTCGTTTCTTGACCTGTATACAGGTTTCTCACGAGGCAGGTGAGGTGGTCTGGTATTCCCATCTCTTGAAGCATTTTCCACAGTTTGTTGTGATCCACACAAAGGCTTTAGTGTAGTCAATGAAACAGAAGTAGATGTTTATCTGGAATTCTCTTGCTTTTTCTATGATCCATTAGATGTTGGCAATTTGATCTCTGGTTCCTGCCTTTTCTAAACCCAGTTTGAACATCTAAAAGTTTTTAATTCACATACTGTTGAAGCCTTGCTTGGAGAATTTTGAGTATTACTCTGCTAGCATGTGAGATGAATGCAATTGTGCAGTAGTTTGAACATTCTTTGGCACTGCCTTTCTTTGAGTTTGGAACGAAAACTGACATTTTCCAGTCCTGTGACCACTGCTGAGTTTTCCAAATTTGCTGGCATATTGAGGGCAGCACTTTCACAGCATCATCTTTTGCGACTTGAAAAAGATCAGCTGGATTCCATCACTTCCACTAGCTTTATTTGTAGTGATGCTTCCTAAGGCCCACTTGACTTCACCCTCCAAAATGTCTGGCTCCAGGTGAGTGATCACACCATTGTGGTTATCTGGGTCATGAAGATCTTTTTTGTATAGTTCTTCTGTGTATTCTTGCCACCTCTTCTTAATATCTTCTGCTTCTGTTACGTCCATACTGTTTCTGTCCTTTATTGTGCCCATCTTTGCGTGAAACGTTCCCTTAGTGTCCCTGCAAAGTATAATCTTCCCATACATAGAATGCTAAATTCCTTAACTTGATATCTGATCTTTGATGCTCAAACTGCTTGCTCCCTTTATTTCAAATATGTGTATAGCCTGACTTCCCCCCTGNTGCCCATCTTTGCGTGAAATGTTCCCTTAGTGTCCCTGCAAAGTATAATCTTCCCATACATAGAATGCTAAATTCCTTAACTTGATATCTAATCTTTGATGCTCAAACTGCTTGCTCCCTTTATTTCAAACATGTGTATAGCCTGACTTCCCCCCTGCCTCCTTAGAATAGTTTTCTCAGAGCTACTAATATGATGTCTCCCAGACTTGGAGTCCTAAACATTCCCACCAAATGACTCTACTTTCAGGTTGTGACTATATTTTTTCAGTTCAGTTCAGTCAGTCAGTCATGTCCAACTGTTTGCAACCCCATGGACAGCAGCATGCCAGGCTTCCCTGTCCATCATCAACTCCCCGAGCTTGCTCAAACTCAGGTTCATCGAGTCGGTGATGCCATCCAACCATCTCATCCTCTGACTATATTTTTGGTCGACAGCTGTTGGCACCTGAATCTGAATCTCCACTTCCACTTTCCTTTCCACGCCTTTACAAAAGCCACAGTGAGCAGATGACAACCAGGGCTCATGTGCCCAATAATGCTACTGTGAGTGTGGATTATTTCCACCTGCTAACTTTAAGACATCACAACAAGAAGGTGACTAAAAACGTCCCACCAAGTGCAGGCTAGTACCTAGCTTGGACTGCCAAGAAAAGTCTATAATAAATAATAAAATAGTGAAAAAAAAGTCCTGATGTGGAAAAGCACTGTAAACACAGATGGCTCACTATGTACAATAAATAATGAGATCCTGGTTTAATTCAGAATCCCAAACATCAGAACCGGGAAGTCAGATCACCATCCACTTCTATCTGTGTTTTGCTGATGCCAAGCAAGTGCATTATGCTTCTATCTGCAATTGTGCAGTTGACATAATTTACAGGAGAAAGGCCTGAGCCAGCCATCTCTGAGTTACTAATGGGATGGACAAAGCATCTGACAGTTGCTTGTTATATAACGTTACACTCGAGTTTTCTGAAGGAATAAAAAAAGAATTAACAACGTAAAAGCAATCACATTCATCAAGTATTTTTGTGCATCCATTTAACACCTGCTGACTGAACACTCTACGTGCTGGGGAACCAGACAAGCTCCCCGCCCTCACGCAGTAGCCCAGAGGCAATAGATAAAATATTGTTTAGTAATAAATAATTATTTAGTCATAAATATTTAGTACCAAGCAATGCCAATAAGAGGGCTTCCCAGGTGGTGCTAATGGTAAAGAACCCACCTGACAATACAGGAGACATAAGAGACATGGGTTCGATCCCTGGGTCAGGAAGATCCCTTGAGGAGGGCATGGCAACCCACTCCAGTATTCTGGCCCGGAGAATCCGAAGGACAGAGGAGCCTGGTGGGCTACAGTCCATAGCGTCTCAAAGAGTTGGATACACTGAAGCAACTGAGCATGAGCACACAGTGGTAATAAGAAGAAAATAAAACAGTGGGGAGAATTGGTTGGAGGGTTCCAGAACTGTCTCTCGTAAGGGTTGGTGTGTAGAGAGAGCTGAATGTAACAGTGATCTGGAGATGAGCAATTCAGGCAGTGGGAACAGCAAGAATGATATCTGACTCGCTGCTATAAAACTTAATCATTGCAAAATGTTTTATTTCAACCATAATTGAAAAAGACACATGTACCCCAATGTTCATTGTAGCACTATTTACAATAGCCAGGACATGGAAGCAGCCTAGATGTCCATCAACAAGGAATGGATAAAGAAGCTGTGGTAGATATATATATAAGAGAATATTACTCAGCCATAAAAAGGAATGTATTTGAGTCAGTTCTAGTGAGGTGGATGAACCTAGAGCCTGTTACACAGAGTGAAGTCAGTCAGAAAGAGACAATCAAATATTGCATATTAACACATCTACATGAGCTTCCCTGATAGCTCAGTTGGTGCAGAATCCACCTGCAATGCAGGGGATCCCAGTTTGATTCCTGGGTCAGGAAGATCCCCTGGAGAAGGGAACAGCTACCCACTCCAGTATTCTGGCCTGGAGAATTCCATGGACTATATAGGATATGGGATAGCAAAGAGTTGGACACGACTGAGCAACTTCCACATTCATATTATTCACATGGAATCTAAAAAAAATGGTACTGAAAAATCTATTTCCAGGGCAGGCTATATAGACACAGACATAGAGAAAAGACTTGTGAACACAGCAGGAGGAGAGGGTGGGATGAATTGAGAAAGTCTCACTGAAACACATGCATTACCATATATAAGATAGGTAGCTAGTAGAAAGTTGCTGTATAACACAGAGAGCTCAAAGCAGTGCCGTGACAACCTGGAGGGGTGGGATGGTTCAAGAGGGAGGGGGCATATGCATATTTATGGCTGATTTATGTTATTGTACAGCAGAAACCAACACAACATTGTACAGCAATTATTCTCCAGTTTTAAAAAAAATTAAATTTTTTTCTCAGAATTCAACTTCCCCACTTGTATCTGCTACATTAATATTAAAACATACATTTGAGAATATCCACATCATTGCAGATGGGTATATAAACTAGGAAACACTTGGAGAATGCAGTCTGAAAATATGTATCAAAAGCTATTACAATTATCATAATTGTATGATTCAGTAACTCTGTTCCTAAGATACGGTAGAAATGCATTCAGAAATGTGCACAAAGATTTTTATACAAAGGTATCTATGACAATCTACATCAAAGCTATCTATAACTTATAATAGCAAAATAATCAGAAATGACCTTAAGGTTTAACAACAGAAGAAATGTTAAATGGTTACAACAGTGTGTAATGAAATAGCCAATAATTAAAAAGCAGGATTTTGTACAAAATTTAATGAGATTCAGAAATGCTCACGAGAAGTTGAGGGGAAAGGCAGAATATAAAACCATATAAATGATTCCAACTTGAAATCAATGACATACTTCAGTTCAGTTCAGTCACTCAGTCGTGTCCAACTCTTTGCAACCCCATGAATCGCAGCACGCCAGGCCTCCCTGTCCATCACCAACTCCTGGAGTTCACTCAAACTCATGTCTGTCAAGTCCGTGATGCCATCCAGCCATCTCATCCTCTGTCGTCCCCTTCTCTTCCTGCCCCCAATCCCTCCCAGCATCAGAGTCTTTTCCAATGAGTCAACTCTTCGCATGAGGTGGCCAAAGTACTGGAGTTTCAGCTTCAGCATCATTCCTTCCAAAGAAATCCCAGGGCTGATCTNCTTTGTCAGCAAAGTGATGTCTCTGCTTTTTAATACACAGTCTAGCTTTGCCTTAGTTTTTATTTCAAGGAAGAAGCGTTTGTTAATTTCATGGTGACAGTCACCATCCACAGTGATTTTGGAGCCCAAGAAAATAAAATCTGTCACTGTTTCCATTTTTTCCCCATCTTTTTGCCATGAAGTGATGACCATATGCCATGATCTTAGGTTTTTGAATGCTGGGTTTAAACCAGCTTTTTCACTCTCCTCTTTCACCTTCATTAAGAGGGTCTTTAGTTCCTCTTCACTTTCTGCCATTAGGGTGGTATCATCTGCATGTCTGAAGTTATTGAAATTTCTCCTGACAGCATTGATTCTGGCTGGTGTTTCATGCAACCTGGTATTTCCCACGATGTTCTCTGCATAGAAGTTAAATAAGCAGGATGGCAATAAACAGTCTTGAAGTACTCTTTTCCCAATTTGGAGCCACTGTTGTTCCATGTCCAGTTCTAATTGTTGCTTCTTGACGTGCATGTAGATTTCTCAGAAGGCAGGTCAGGTGGTCTGGTACTCCCATCTCCTTAAGAGCTTTCAACAGTTTGTTGTAAGTAAAGAATCCGCCTGCAGTGCGGGAGACCTGGGTTCAATCCCTGGGTTGGGAAGATCTCCTGGAGAAGGGAGTGGCTACTCACTCCAGTATTCTGGCCTGGAGAATTCCATAGGGTCACACAGAGGCGGAAATGACTGAGTGACTTTTACCCACTTCACTCGCTCACACAGTCAAAAGCTTTAGTGTAGTCAATGAAGGAGAAATTTAGATGTTTTTTCTGGAATTCTCTTGCTTTTTCTATGATCCAACAAATGTTGGATCTTATCTCTGGTTCCTCTGTCTTTTGTAAATCCAGCTGGTACCTTTGAAAGTTCTCAGGTCATGTACTGTTGAAAACTAGCTTGAAATATTTTGAGCATGACCTTGCTAGCATGTGACTTCCCTGGTAGCTCAGATGGCAGAGTCTGCCTACAATGCGGGAGACCTGGGGTTGATCCCTGGGTTGGGAAGATTCCCTGGAGAAGGAAATGGCAATCCACTCCAGTACTCTTTCCTGGAAAATCCATGGACAGAAGAGCCTGATAGGCTACACTCCCTGGGGTCACAAACAGTCGGACATGACTGAGCGGCTTCACTTTCTTTCTTTTCTTTGCTAGCATGTGAAATGAGCACAGTTGTGTGATAGTTTGAACATTCTTTGACATTGCCCTTCTTTGGGACTGGAATGAAAAATTGGCCATAGTCTGAGGATTTATGTTAATCTAGATAGGAAATGGATTATTTTTAATATTTGTTGTACTTATAGGCACCAGAGACTTCTAATTCCTCCAGTGTCTTTATCTCATCTTGGTTTTGTGGCTTCTTTGAAAACACAATGGGAGAAGAGATTAATATTCCTGGAAGATCTGATTTGATGAAATTGTGATGGCATATGTTTACTTTATTTCTTATATGCTCAGTATCATGATATCAACATCTGAATTTATTCTTATCCATAACTATAGTTCAGTGGTATTCAAACCAGACTTCGCGTAATAATCACCAGAGGAGCTTTTTAAAAACTGTTTTCCAGAATTCCACCCTCAGGTTCCTGCATGGAAATTCAGATTCTTAAAACTTCCCAGTTATTTTCTGACTAGTTGAGAACCACATTTGTAGTTTTTTTCCGTGTCTCACTTGTGATCTTTGCTAATCTTAGATCCTGCTGTGAAACATAATGGCTTTCTTTTGTATCCTCAGTTTGCAGCTTAGAACATTTTTGTCTAAGTTAGCAAATCACCTGCGAAGCATCGTCATTCTTACTGTTTTGTTTCTTTTTTTCTGAAAAGTTCTCTATTGTGCTGTTAGAAAGTAGTATCCAAGGGTCCAGAAAACTAAATTCATAATGAGCCAACTAGATTTCAATACAAAAATTTCTAAAAGATTCAACTATATCAGGGCTTATGTCCTTAAGAGAGTGTTTCTAGTTCATCTTCTGAGAACATTATCAAATATATTAATAGGAGCCCAGTTTACTTCTTAAATTCTGCAAAAATCTTACACTGATTGGATAATTGAGAATAAATAAATAAATGAGAATAAATTTCTTGGAATTCCGAAGAAAGAAACAAAGTCACATTGTTTCTTCACATAGTTTAATATCAAGGTACATGGACACAGATATTAAACAAAGTGTTCAATATAGTCGAGGGTAAAATTTATAACAACAACTTTTAGGCATTTGTGCCTAAATGGCTTAAAAATAATTCTCATCCAGTTTACAGAAGGAAGAAAAAAAGTATTTCTTCCATGTGACACGTGTTCCATGTGACACACTCACCTGTGTTATCATAACTTCCACTGAAGGTCATCATGAGTGCTAAATCATCACTAGAAAGACATTAGGTAGATGTGTATTGAAAAATAAACTAGAATCCAAAAGTAGTAATATAATTACCTATGTTAGGTAACACACCTACAGTAGTGATAACTATGTTCAAGAATAGTAATAAAACTATATATTTCATGATATGTTTCTGTGGGGAGAGACATACCAAAATTTCATCTTTGTATACTTTGATCAAGGCAACTGGAAGAACTCATCTGGTTGAGAATACTATTCATATTAAATTTAACAGATTGTAAAATCTTTAACCTAACACTAAAAGCAGTGCTTGAACGTTTGATTATATTTACTTCTGGGTTTCTTATTTATTTTTTGCTACCAGTAATATCAGATTGATTATATTCTTTGCAGCCAAAGATGGAGAAGCTCTATACAGTCAACAAAAACAAGACCAGGAGCTGACTGTGGCTCAGATCATGAACTCCTTATTGCCAAATTCAGATTTAAATTGAAGAAAGTAGGGAGAAACACTAGACCATTCAGGTACGACCTAAATCAAATCCCTTATGATTATAAAGTGGAAGTGAGAAATAGATTTAAGGGCCTAGATCTGATAGAGTGCCTGATGAACTATGGACAGACGTTCGTGACATTGTACAGGAGACAGGGATCAAGACCATCCCCATGGAAA
>SJYV01017028.1:277717-333017 GCA_006410875.1 Neotragus pygmaeus | reverse complement strand
TTTTTTTTTCTTCTTTTTAAAAAAATTTTCACTGAAATAGAACTCTTCCACTAGTGGGAAGAAAATATGTCTTATGGAAAAGGCATTCTTTTTATCAATCCCCATTCAGGTTCAGACAATATAGTAAAATTTTTGGAAGTATCACTTGTTTTAAACCATGACGATGTTTCCTGAAGCAGAACCTCTGATCCTGTGTCACTCAGTGAAACAAGAAGTTACAGTTAATTGTTAACAGCAGTAAAAAAAAAATGCTGAGGAGTGAAAATCAGGGAGGACTTTCTTTTACCATTTGGACACCACTTTTAAATAATAAGATTTACTTCATTTGAATTATAAAACACAACAGTAAAGAGAGCTCAAGATAGATATGGCTGTGATGGTTCTGTACAATGAAACATGGAGCCAGTGCAGGCAGGGATGGAATTGAGGGGGAACCCAACGTAGATTCAACTTCTGCTGTGTTCTGCCATTTTTGAACACCTGTGAGTGATCCTGAATCACTCATTTCCTTCCTTTTACTTATTTATCTGTCTTTCCTTTGTGACTCCTTTTATTTATTGACAGAAATTCACACAATATAAAATTAATCATTTTAAAGTGAACAATTCAATACCATTTAGCTCATTCACGATGCTGTGCAAGCACAACCTCTATCAATTTTCAAAACATGTTCATCACCCTAAAAGGAAACCTCTTACAAAATAAGCATGTATTTCCCCTTCTTTCTTTTGGCCAACTCTCGAAAACCACGAAACTGCTTCCTGTTTCTCTCAGTATACCTATTATATTAATATATATTTCCTATAACTTTGATGATGCAGTAGGTGGCCTCTTGGGTCCTTCACTTAGCACAATGCTTCCAAGGGTCTTAAAAGTTTTAACATATCAGTGCTTCATTTCTTTTGTGGTTGAACAATAGTTCATTGTATGGACATACCACAGTTTGGTTGTTTTCACTTTTAGTCAAATTGACATAGTGCTGCTGTGAACATCAATGTACAGGATTTGTTTGAATATCTCTTTTCAATTCTTTTGGATGTATTTCCTATAGTGGAATAACTGTGTCTTATAGCAATTCTATACTTAATTTTGAGGAAAAATCAGAGTGTTTTCTACAGTGTGTGACTCATTTTTGATCCCTCATTTTCACTCTTCTGATTTTTTCTTCTCCTTACCTGAGATACTCTACTCTTTCTAAGGAAGACAGCTAACATGTTGTAGAAAGATCACCTCACTCATGTGTCAGGCCAGCCTCTTATTAATAATGAATATCAGCAAGCTATTTAGTCAGTTTATTTATCCTATAATATAGAAAGTTCTAGAATGAAAAACAGCATTTACATCACAGAGTGTTGCAAAGCTTAAACACTTCATGGCAAATAGATGGGGAAACAATAGCAACAGTAACCAACTTTGCTTTCTTGGGTGCCAAAATCACTGCAGATGGTGACTGCAGCCATGAAATCAAAAGACGCTTGCTCCTTGGAAAAAAAGCTATGAACAACCTAGATAGCACATTAAAAAGTAGAGACATTACTTTGCCAACAGAAGTTCATCTAGTCAAGGCTATGGTTTTTCCAGCAGTCATGTACAGATGTGAGAGTTGGACTATAAAGAAAACTTAGTGCTAAGAAGTGATGCTTTTGACCTGTGGTGCTGGAGAAGACTCTTGGGAGTCCCTTGGACTGCAAGATCAAACCAGTCCATCCTAAAGGAAATCAGTCCTGAATATTCACTGGAAGGACTGATGTTGAAGCTGATGCTCTAATATTTTGGCTACCTGATGCAAAAAAACTGACTCATTGGAAAAGACCCTGATGCTGGGAAAGATTGAAGACAGGAGGAAAAGAGGATGACAGAGGATAAGATGGTTGGATAGCATCACTGACTCAGTGGACATGAGTTTGAGCAAGCTCCAGGAGTTGATGATGGATAGGGAAGCCTGGTGTGCTGCAGTCCATGGGGTCACAAAGAGTCAGACATGACTAAGCAACTGAACTGAACTAATCATGTGTGTTAAAGGGCTTGGACATTGTGCACTTTTGATACTTCCTGAAACATGCATTGTGTAAAGTCAGATCATTCTGCAAGGTATCAGTTCAGTCAGTTCAGTCTCTCAGTCGTGTCCGACTCTTTGCAACCCCATGAATCTCAGCACGTCAGGCCTCCCTGTCCATCACCGTCTCCCGGAGTTCACTCAGACTCGTGTCCATCAAGTCAGTGATGCCATCCAGCCATCTCATCCTCTGTCGACCCCTTCTCCTCCTGCCCCCAATCCCTCCCAGCATCAGAGTCTTTTCCAATGAGTCAACTCTTCGCATGAGGTGGCCAAAGTACTGGAGTTTCAGCTTTAGCATCATTCCTTTCAAAGAAATCCCAGGGCTGATCTCCTTCAGAATGGACTGGTTGGATCTCCTTGCAGTCCAAGGGACTCTCAAGAGTCTTCTCCAACACCACAGTTTAAAAGCATCAGTTCTTCGGTGCTCAGCCTTCTTCACAGTCCAGCTCTCACATCCATACATGACCACAGGAAAAACCATAGGAGAGCATTTTTCAGCCTCTTGAAAAAAATCCCTCACCCTGCATTAGAAGTCTGTGTTTGTTAAAACACAACCATGTCATTACAACTCTATTCAAATTTAGTAAAGATATAGATGAAGAAGAATAAAGCATCAGTATAATAGTTATGTTCTGTTCAAGCCATGAAATTTAAAGATGCTTGCTCCTTGGAAGGAAAGCTATGACAAACTTAGGCAGTGTACTTAAAAGCAGAGACATCATTTTGCTGACAAAGGCCAGTATAGTCAAAGCTATGGTTTTTCCAGTAGTCANGACCTTAGTCGGCAAAGTAATGTCTCTGCTTTTGAATATGCTATCTAGGTTGGTCATAACTTTTCTTCCAAGGAGTAAGTGTCTTTTAATTTCATGGCTGCAGTCACCATCTGCAGTGATTTTGGAGCCCCAAAAAATAAAGTCTGACACTGTTTCCACTGTTTCTCCATCTATTTGCCATGAAGTGATGGGACCAGATGCCATGATCTTCGTTTTCTGAATGTTGAGCTTTACTTACATATAAATAATATTCCGGGGAAAACGTGCTAAAAGGTGATTACCTCTGACTTTAGGAGATTACAAGTGATTCATTTTCTCTGGGCTTCCCTGGTGGTGCAGAGGTTAAAGTGTCTGCCTGCAATGTGGGAGACCTGGGTTTAGAGTTCCCTAAACATTCTCTTTGTTCCACAAAGAGCATAATTGACATTTATAAGGAAAAAGCTAAAGAGATAAAAGTATACAGTGTTATAGTTTTAGATTTTTTAGATAAAAAGTGGGGCTCACAGTTAGAAATGTACCAGGAAAATATTAAAATGTCCTCAGGAAAACCTAGAGTGTAATTTTAGTGTATTGGGGAGGCACTGAGTTCTTCACCTCTATCCTTGAGCTTGGATTTTTCTCTCATTTACTGATGCTGTTGCTTTCCCATCACAGTCCTGTGGGCATCCTGAGGTCACTCACTGCATGTGGTTCATAGTAAATGCTCAATAAACGCCAACTGAATCATGTAAAGTTGCAAGTTGGAGGTAATCAGTCCTCCTATTTAGAATCTTTTATCCACAGTCTAAATGGAGATCATTGTTTTGCATTTAAGTCAAAGCATACACTATTCTTAGAGTAACACTTAAGTTGTTTTGCATCAGATTCAGCATTTAGGGCTTTCTCTTTGCAACATCTTTGAGTGCCTGAAATAACTGCAAGCTTTTTTGTGTTACGAGTAGGTTCTGTCCTGAGTCTGTCCAAAGGCACTGTAGTTAGTCCGTTTCTTAACATCTTTCTTCTTCACCTCAGAGATCTCAAATGACTTAGCTGTTTTAAAATATCTCATTTTTCTAAAGAATTCTCTTTTTTCAGTCTTCAGTCTTGTGTTGGGAATGGTAAGGGTATGCATAATAGTCATTATGATCATGAAAAGAAGTTATAACAACTACTAAATGGTAAACAGGCTTCCCTCATGGCTCAGCTGGTAAAGAATCTGCCTGCAATGTGGGAGACCTGGGTTCAGTGGTAAACATCATTCCATATATATGCTGTGATTATCTGGGACATTGTTTCTTTCTGATTCAAATATAAAAGCTAACAGACCTTTCTTTGAAAAGTGCGCTTTGCCCCATAATAACTCATCTCCTATATGCTCACTGTTCCAAACACTTTTTTTCATCAATGTGCAAAATCTTCCTCTGTTGAAAACGTGCTTGCAATTACAGTAGGCTTTTTCCCTCCCAGAGATAATGTGTCCCTGCTAACCTGTGTCAAGAGGCCAAAATCCATGAATGAAGCATACACTCCTGAACTCATTAAACTGAACAGATGGCTGACACTTGGAATTCTTTCCAGTAACAGAAACCAGAAGAGACGAGGAGGTGAGAAAAGGCTAGACCACAACTGCAGGTTAAGAGGGTCTCGGTTAATACTCTTGACTCATCTAATCCACAGTCATTTCAGGATGTATTTCTATTGCAATCAGTAGCAGCATTTTCTTATTTTAAGGTTAAAAAAAGCTAACAGCAAAGACTGAGTGCAAAGATGCTTTGTAAGCTTAACTGTATGTTTATACACTTATCAGTATTACTTATTAAAATATTATCCTCCACAGGAGGGACAGCATTAGGTATGTAAAAGCAATACTTCAAAATGAATTCTATCCAGTTATATGCAGATAAATGTTTAACAGTCAACTTTCTGAAAAAAAAAATCCTGCTTTGAAGGATTTCCAATTTCCATGGTGTAAATACTTCAACCATGTCTAATTTTCAGCTACCAGTGTGATGTCACTGAACTCAGCTTGTAAGGAGATGTCCGGGATCATCCTTGCAAGCCAGCAGGAGCCGGCTCCAACACACCATTGGCTTTAGCTAAGAGTATCTCTCATAGGGATGTGAGAGTTGAACCATGAAAAAGGCAGAGCACCGAAGAATTGATGCTTTTGAACTGTGGTGTTGGAGAAGACTCTTGAGAGTCCCTTGGACTGCAAGGGGATTCAACCAGTCCATCCTAAAGGAAATTAACCCTGAATACTCATTGCAAGGACTGATGCTGAAGCTGAACTCCAATACTTTGGCCACCTGATCCAAAGAGCTGACTCATTGGAAAAGACCCTGATGCTGGGAAAGATTGAAGGCAGGAGAAGAGGGCAACAGAAGATGAGATGGTTGGATGGCATCATCAATTCAATGGACATGAACTTGGACAAACTCCAAGAGATGGTGAGGGATAGGGAGGCCTGCATGTACAGCAGTCCATGGGGTCATGTAGGGTTGGACGTGACTTGGTGACTGAACAACATCGTGGAACTACACCAGGACTACAGCAACTGAGATTATCAAAAGGAGGGAATATTTATATCCTTCGATGTGATGATAGAAAATGTCTAATACCTGAAAGTCACTACACTTTATATGCGGTAAAGGAGAATTGTCCTTAACTCTTTCCTTTCTGTTCTCCCTTTTCACACCTTAAGGAAGTACATCAAAATCAACAGTTCAACCTTCAGATGATCTCCATACCCACGAAACAAAGTCACTTGTTACCTTCTCTCCCACATATGGTAACTAAAAAGATTCCATCAGCTACAGATTCAACTCTTATAACTTCCCCACTTCTGGTGAAGAATGCAAATATCCCCATTAAGTTATTCTCTGACACTCATACCGTGGTGTGAATAAAGCATCTGAGAAGGGGTTTTGAAGGCAGTTTAGAGGGGACATAACAAAAGAGTATCTTTTACTCTCTGCTTTAATGGAGACCATCATCACCAAAGAAAGGGAAAATTTTAGAAATGAAAATGTGTTTCCCTATCTGGTAATCTTGCCGGGGGCTACTCCTGAAAAGTGGCTTCACCCTGGTGGCTCAGATGGTAAAGAATCTGCCTGCAATGCAGGAGACCCTGGGTTAGGAAGATCCCCTGAGGAGGGCATGGCAACCCACTCCAGTATTCTTGCCTGGAGAATTCCACGGACAGAGGAGCCTGGTGGGCTACAGTCCGCGGGGTCACAAAGAGTCGGAAACGTCTTGAGTGACAAATACACTTTCAGTCTTGAAAAGCAGCCTTCACCCAGACCCTGTCAGAACAGAGCTTCTTGGGTAGAGATCAGGCTTGCAATGCCAGATCTTTCTGGAAAAGAGGGACATCCCAGCCCTTCCCTCCTGCTACTGTTACTGAAAGGTAGGGGTCTGGCTGTTCACCACTCAAATGCCAATAAACAGGCCAAGTTGGTGGAAAGGAAATTTGACTTTATTTCAGACGCCCTACTGGGGTGGGGGGAGGGGGGACATCTGTCCAAAGGCCGCCCCCCACCACTGACAAATCAGTGGGCAAGAGCCTTTCTTTATAGGCAGAAGGAGAGGGCTACATGCAGAAACAGCACAGTTGGCTGTCACAGTCACCGTGAAATTGGTCATCAGTGACCTGACTAGCAGCATCTTGACTGTTCTAGTTACAGTTACTCTTCAGGCCCAGGGTCAGTTTGTTTCCATTTTCTGAGGTTGGTTCTCAGAATTGTGACACCTTATGTCATGGCTACAGTCTGGCCATCAGGTGGTTAACTTCTCCACCTGGGGTTTCAGTATCTATAAGACAGTTCACAGGATATGGCTCAGAATATTATCTATATCCCATGAGGGAAGTATGGGTCCAAGTGGCTCAGATGGTAAAACGTCTGCCTGCAATACANAGTCTGGCCATCAGGTGGTTAACTTCTCCACCTGGGGTTTCAGTATCTATAAGACAGTTCACAGGATATGGCTCAGAATATTATCTATATCCCATGAGGGAAGTATGGGTCCAAGTGGCTCAGATGGTAAAACGTCTGCCTGCAATACAGGAGACCTGGGTTCAATCCCTGGGTCAGGAAGATCCCTTGGAGAAGGAAATGGCAATCCACTCCAGTATTCTTGCCTGGAAAATTCCACGGATAGAGGAGGAGCCTGGTGGGCCACAGTCCATGGGGTTGCAAAGAGTCGGACATGACTGAGCAACTAAGCACAGACTGTTTTCCTCTGTTTTTGCATGTTCTTACTTCTCTGCTCAAACTCGTTCTTTGACAAAAGTTTTCCACAGACAAAAGGCAGGCAGAAGACATGGAGAGGGGGAGGTGGGGGCAGACAAGGACCATAGGGTCCTGCTCTGTTTCACAACCCTCCATGAACCCACCACTTGAACACTTCTTTCTGTGCCATTTGCTTTACCTGGTACCACTCTCTTGCCAGAATGCACTCTACCTGCCTGCCCGGAGTTACCCACCATGGTCCACTGTGACTTCCAGTTGGTGCTCACCTCATCTGACAGTGTCTGATCGCTGAGCCTCTTCCTTTCTTCCCTGCTTGTACGGAGAGGCCCTAGGACTCGTCACCATGGACAGCCGTGAAATGCTGTCCGTAGAATCTCCAGTGAAAGTTGCTCAGTCGTGTCTGACTCTTTGCAACCCCATAGACTATACAGTCCATGGAATTCTCCAGGTCAGAATAACCCAGGTATTGAACCCAGGTCTCCAGCATTGCAGGCATATTCTTTACCAGCTGAGCCACCACGGAAGCCCAAGAATACTGGAATTATCCTTTCTAATCTCCAGAACTGGGGATAAATAGAGGGTGTAGGGGACATGTAATAGTCTTACTTGCCTTTTCTCCATTTGTCCATCTGCCATGAGCACCAAGATTTCCCTTGGGGAGGCTCAGTAGATGGTTAGTCTGGCCCTAAGTCTGGTCTATGACACAGCGGGCCCATTAAGTCTTTCCCTAATTCTAGTCATGAGTCAAGGGACTCCAAGACAGAGCTGAACTGGCCCAAGGGCAGCTTCAGGAAAGGACACTTCCTGCATCCCCACGCACCCTGGCTCCCCTTCTTCCAAGGTCAATCACTCAGCTTCATTTTCAACTCTGAGAGTGGCCCTGCAGTCCAGGGCCTTACATTTTCTTTTCTTAAATCAACAGATTCTTTTTTCCTTAACAGCAGTGCATTTTCACTGCTTGTAACCAAAAGACTCCTATTGACATAAACTCATTTATAAATGAGTCCAGGACAAATGGGGTAAACGGGAGTGAAGTCTTAATCTTCCATGTTTTCTTACAGTCCTCAGAGGACCCCTGAGTGTCTTCGTCCCAGCTGTGGCCATGAGCAAGCCCTGGAACCAATCTCTCTCTCTCTCTCTTTTTGCTCTGTAGAATCTCAAGACATTATCTGGGTCTCAGAGAAAGCAGAACTGCAGGAGGAAACCCCTTTTGGGAAGCAGAGGTGGAGAAGGACCCATTCAGATCTGTTAAGCTGCAAGCCCCTCCCCTGGCTTTCCATGGCGGTCTGTCTCAGGTTAAGTCTGGACGGAGCAAAACAAGAGAATAAAAGCACATTTCACCAGAACAGTGATCGAGGAGTCTTTTATTCCCAAACCATGAATAAGCACAGTATCAACCAAGGGGACTTCAAGGACCTTCTGTCGGTGATACCTCAGAGTAAATCTCTGAGTTTCAAAGGGGATTATGAGGAAGCAAAGAGTAGTCAAATGGAGACTTGACATGGAGCAACATACAGGTTAGCACGATCCATGGGGACAGTTCTAGTGTCCAAGTGCCAACAACCATGATGCTCTTAAGATTCAGCATTATAGCCATAAAGCGGCAGTAGGGACAATTAAATCAGGCACCCTGATGGCAGAGAGAAGATCGGTCGGGAGTATCATGGATTTGTCTCAATTAGGAAAAGCAAATGACAGGCCTTTGACATCTGAGCTATTACTGGTCATTACTGCAGCACTTCATAAAAAGGAAAACTGTACTCAAAAGAGATTTACTTCATGATAGAATCAAAGAGCTAGAAGAAACATCAAAAGAAAAATGGAGCCCTGTCCCCTGCAGTCAAGAACGATTTGAAATTAAGTCAGTGAGAAAGGCAGCAGGAAACATGAGGTCTTAGATCAGAAAAAACCTAAGTTCAGTCTCAAGTTTGGCCTCGACGAGGCAGGTAGGCTGAGCTGGTTTCTCAACCTCTCCAAGTCCCCTTTCCCACATTCCTCAATGAATAAGACCACCACTTTGCAGATTCACTCTGCAGGATACAGGAAACAACAGGTAAAGCCAATTTTCATATGAAGGTCTCCATGTGATCTGGTGAGGGCACCAGGCCTTCCTCAGGACACCACAGAGGGGATGAACCAAGGACCACCTGCACATCAGTAAAGCAGTCTCCTCAGCATTATGTTAAAGAGCGAGATGGGAGAAAAGAAGAGCAGTCATTGTTACCAAGAGCCATCAGTGGGGATGGGAGAGGAGCCATGAGAAGGAGGTAACCCGACCCTGCAGCATCTCTGGTGACAGAAGGAAGCTCCAGGCAGAAAGCAGCATGTGAAAGACAGCGGAGAGCATGAGCTCAGCTGAGGGGGCAAAAATCCATTTTTCTTCACCTCCTATCTTGTGTGTTTTAGGTGTGAAAACGCAGTCCTCAACGTTGAGCTTGCAGCGTGTCTAAAAATAGTTCTTCACCTGCTGCTGCTTTTTCCATGGGTTACAAAGGCTATTGTTTATTTCAGCAGATGGAAGAGAAGCTGTGAAAAGCTGTTCACAGGGTGCAGAAGGGAGCACACAGAGGCAGGGGCCCGGGGAGTATGCTAATGAGTGGGGTCGGGACGATTAGCGCCATCGCGAACACAAGATCTTTCTTCTCCCGGAATCTGTTAGAGCTTAAGCATCAGCATGCTAATTTGGACCTGCGTCTCAGTGGGCACGCGGCGAGCATGTCCATTAGCTTTTGCAGTCTTCCGAATTGCACTCGGAAAACCCAAGGTTTCTTTTCATGTGTCACAGAGTAACTCAGAAGCTCTTAAGAGCCCGATAGTCAGAGGACTGGGGAGAAAAATCATTTGTCATTTCTGGCTCTGGGTGGCAGCGCCCCTGCTGTTGACAGCTGCCACCCATTCAGGATGGAGCCGGTACCCGAGGCTGAAGCATCTTTGGGAGGAGAGCAGTGGGAACGGTGTTTGCTCTCTGCAGCCCCAGAGTCAGCCATGAAAGTACTGAGGTTTTTGTTTCAGTGGTGCTGAGAATGGTTGGCGCCAAGCCCATCAGAAGCTCATGGCTTCCTCGGAGCCACTTGCCACGAAAATAAAAAAGTAAACAAATGCTCCATCTAACTTTCTCTGTGGAGGGCCAGTATCTTCCATGTGCTCTTTTCATAAATATGTGAACCAAGCCATGCTTGATCACAAATTGTGATTATCACCCCACTGTCAATAGCTCCCTGCCGAACCCAAGTGTTTTCTGCTCCTTCCCCGAGCAGTTCAAATTGACGAGAAAGAATATTAATTGAGGCTTATTTTATACTAAATTAGCTAGCAAAACAAACACCCTCCCCATCACCAAGCAGGAAACAAAGGGGTAAGGCCAGCTCCTGTTAAGCTTCCAGAAATCCACCTCCTGAGACTGACTTCTTTCCTTTTCCTGCCATTTCTTAATATTCACAGCCACACACGTGCTTCGTAAGTCTCATGCCATCTGGTTAGTCTAAGAGGAAGTAAACAGCAGAGGAAAAAATATGAGGCATTAGGACTGGCTAATGGTTGAAAATCCCCGCTGTACAATTAGCCATGCTGCAGAACGCCAAAGAAAAACATGAACGAAAGTCATGAGGAAGCGTTGCAAGGTTGCCTTAAATCCATATTTAGAGGGAGTTTTAGGGAAAGAATATGGCAGCGGTTGGGTTTTACCTTGATATGTGTTTATTACAAAGACAATAATAATGCCTAAGGAGACAATGAGTCGTTTTGGAAATCCCATGCCAAAAGCAACTTTTGTCTGGTTTGTTGACAACTACCAGTGGTGGTGGAAGTTGATCCCTTTCCCAAGATGGCCCTGAATTCCAACCATCTGACCCTTGCGTACTATTAAGCTTACGGGCTGGATGAGTCTCAGATTTTGGTTTGGGGTTTTATTTTGGCTGCACTGGGTCTTCCTTGCAGCCTGCAGTCTTCTCTTGTTCTTGGCACTCAGGCTTATCCCTGCAGCACATGAGCTTCTCTGGTTCTGGTGCATAGGCTCTTCAGTTACAGGTTGCAGGCTTAGTTGCCCCTCGGCATGTGGGCTCTTAGTTCCTGGACCAGGGATCAAACCTGCATCCCCTGCATTAGAAGGCAGATTCTTAACCACTGGGCCACCAGGGAAGTCCCTCCCGTTTGGGATTGGAATGCTGTTGCTCAGTCACTCAGTCATGTCTGACTCTTTGCAACCCCATGGACTACAGCATGCTAGGCCTCCCTATCCCTCACCATCTCCTGGAGTTTGCCCAAGTTTGTATCCATTGAATCAGTGAAGACTCTTGAGAGTCCCTTGGACTGCAAGGAGATCAAACCAGTCAATCCTAAAGGAAATCAACCCTGAATACTCACTGGAAGGACCGATGCTGAAGCTGAAACTCCAATACTTTGGCTACCTGATGCAAAGAGCCAATTCATTGGCAAAGACCCTGATGCTGGGAAAGACTGACGGCAGGAGAAGGGGATGACAGAGGATAAGATAGTTGGATAGCATCATCGATTCAATGGATTGGAATAGAAGGCTCCAATCCCTACAGCAAGACCAAGGAATTCTTAGTTACAGAACTTGCCATCAAATTAACACATTTCACAGCTTTGAGATTAAATCAGTATGTCCTAGGAAACCACCTGAAACTCAGCCTAAATATGTTACTGAGGTCATATTAACCAAAACACCAGTGTGTCACTTCACAAAGGGAAAAATTTAGTTTGAACCCAACTGGAGTGTTGAATTTTATAGTCTCAAATTCTATAAGGAAAAAAAATCTACATAAAGAAATAGCATCTGGCAACTTGTAGAAGATCTTTCAAATTTGGTACTGAGACAGATTTAAGAGAATGGAGAATTTACTGACCTAGTTCTAAAACACTGCCAAATCCCAGGACATTTCCCCATAATTGAGTGCCACTCACTGAAACTTATAGTGGATCCATTATCACTATAAGCAACAACCCTCAAAGCTGCAAAATGTCTTTAGTATAATAAAACCATGCACAATCAAGAATAATCAAAAAGAATGGAATCAAATATATAAAAAAACAGCAAAAAGAATTCTTAAGTTTAAAAATTAATAAATAAAAAAGGATGTAAAAGAAATGAAATCAAAGGAGGGACTATTAAAAGTAGGAAATAAAATGTTAATAACTAAAACCAGAAAAGCATCTTAAAGAACTTCTCAAGGGAAGGAGGAAATAGTCATTTAAGCTCCATCAGATCCAGGAAAAGAAATTTCGCAAGGTCTTCACAATCCTAAGATCTAGGATCACAAAGACAAAAAAAGAGGCAGTTCAGAAGGTCTAAATGAGTAAGACAAGGAATATGTTATCACGGCACACAAGGTGTTCACAGCACAGGAGTACTTTTGCTCTTTCCCAAAAAAAGCAGTGTGGTTTCATTTGGGGTACATGACAAGGATGAAAAGGTATACTGGAGCACTTGAATGGTGGCTCCAAAAATGCTATGTCCATCTCCTAACTCCCCAAACCTATAAATTGTGACCTTATTTGGGAAAAGGGTATTTCAAAGGTAATCAAAGATCTGGAAATAAGGTGTGTCCTAAATCCAGTGACAAGCTAAGAAAAGATGAGATGAGATGAGGGGAGGGGAGGGCAGGGGAGGGGAAACAGGCAGAGATACAGGAGAGGCCATGTGAAGATGTGAAGACCCAGGCAACGATGAAGGTTCAGAGTAAGTTATGCCACCAGAAGCCAAGGGACTCCAAGAACCACCCGGCCCTGGGAAAGACAGAGGAGGATCCTCCCCTGGAGTGTGTGGAAGGAGAGTGAGCCTGCCCCATTTATATCTGGCTTCTGGCCTCCAGAACTGTAAGAAAATCAATCTCCATTGTTTTGAGCCACCACACTTCTGTGGTGGTTTGTGACTCTGCAGCCCTAAGAAACCAATGGGCCTTCCCTGGTGACTCAGTGGTAAAGAATCTGTCAAAGCAAGAGACATGGGTTCAGTTCCTGGGTCGGGAAGGTCCCCTGGAGAAGGAAACATTGACCAACTCCAGTATTCTTGCCTGGAGAAGTCCATGGACAGAGAAGCTTGGCGGACTACAATCTACAGGGTTGCAAAACAGCCAGACACAACTTAACAACTAAACAACAACAGGAAACTAACACAAGCACCTTAGCTATTAATTATGTACCGAAAAGCCATCCTGTGCCTATCATTACCATCTATAATCTAGTGGGAAGCAGATATCCTAGTGGCTGGAAGCAAAAGCTTTCAGATTAAGCAGAACAGAACTGAACAGATTCTGCCAATCACTCGCTGTGTGACCCTGGACATGTTTCTTAAACTCTCTGTGCATCAGTGTCGCCTCCAAAATGGTGAGTAGTATAAACAGCCCTATCTCACAGTGTTGTTGAGAATAAACGAAATCATCACTGCAAAAGTGCATGGTGCAGGGGCAGATGAATGGTGAAATACAGTCCCCACGACTGATTCAGCGCCATACTCCTGGATGTGAGCACTGGGGATTCATAAATAAAACGAAAGCTCACTGTTAATGACATCTATCTCTTTGAATCTGTTCTTCTCAGCGAACTTCTGGTCAATAATTAAAACAATTCCACAGTCTTGATATCCACACTTCTATTTATAATACTTAAAATCATCAGCTTCATTCTTACTATCACACCTAAGCACTTATTCATTAATTCTCGCAGGAGGAGTTTAATTTCAGGAAACATGTTTTTGAGATGTTCCAGTGTCCTGAAGTTATGAAACTATAATGTGACTTATTTACTTTCCAAAAAACATGAAGGCAACAGTTTTTCAGTTTCAACTTTACTTTGTTGAAGTAACAAAAGTCATTATGATCCTAAAGATATTTACCCTATGATATTTGATCATGGTTAGCTAGGTAACAGTCACCATTCATTCAAATGTTTCTTAGTACCTACTGTGCGACAAGACCACAGTACACAAGATCGTGATCTTTGGAATGATATCATTTTTGGAAACATACTTCCTTCAACTAAGCTTTTGTGTACAGACTCTCAAAGGAGCTTCTCCATTTCCGAGTTAAAATAATTGCCTAGCTGTTATACACAGGCTAGTCAGCCCTTCTGCTAAATTCAGGGGAAGGGAGAACTTCATTTAAGATTGGAGTCGGGCTTGCTACTCCCTGNATCGTGATCTTTGGAATATCATTTTTGGAAACATGCTTCCTTCAACTAAGCTTTTGTGTACAGACTCTCAAAGGAGCTTCTCCATTTCTGAGTTAAAATACTTGCCTGGTGTGACAAGAAGTTATACACAGGCTAGTCAGCCCCTCTGCTGAATTCAGGGGAAGGGAGAACTTCATTTAAGATTGGAGTTGGGCTTGCTACTCCTTAATTTTGAGGCATGCCTGCTGTGTTAGTCAGTTCTCCACAGAAACAGAACCAATGGAAGAGATAAATAATAGATAGCTAAAGAGATACGTGATATAGATAGATAACAGGTAGGTAGACAGGTGATAGATAAATAGGTAGGATATATATGTGATATAGATAGATACACAGATAGGCCCCATGGACCCCGGTAGCCTGCCAGGCTCTTCTGTTCATGGAGTTTTTCAGGCAATAATACTGGAATGGGTTGCCATTTCCTCCTCTGAGGGATCTTCCTAACCCAGGGATTGAACCTGAATCTCCTGTGTCTCCTGCATTAGCAGGCGAATTCTTTACCACTGCGCCACCTGGGAAGCACACACCATATGTGATATAGATGGATGGATAGATAATAGATAGGTAGATAGATANAAAGCAAAAACCCATATGGCTATTTCTTCCCATGACCTTCAATAAAAACTGAGGGCATATTTGCAGCAACAGGATGGACCTAGAGATTATCATACTAAGTGAAGTAGACCAGACAAAGACAAATATCATACAATATTGCTTATATATGGAATCTTTAAAAAATGAACTCATATAGAAAACAGAAATAGGCCCACACATACAGAAAACAAATTTATGGCTACCAAAAAGGGAAGAGGTTGGGGGGGAGTGATAAATTAGAAGTTTGGGATTAACATATACAGACTGCTATATATAAAATAGATAACCAACAAGGGACCTACTGTATAGCATAGGAAACTATCCTCAGTACTTTGTAATAAGCTATAAGGGAAAAGAATCTGAAAAAACATATATAATATGTGCGTTTAACTGAAGCGGGCTTCCCAGGTGTCACAGTGATAAAAAATCAGTCTGCATTTCTGGAGAAGTGGGCTCCATCCCTGGGTTGGGAAGATCCCCTGAAGGAGGAAATCACAACTCACTCCAGTATTCCTGCCTGGAAAATCCCAGGGACAGAGGAGCCTGGCAGGTTACCATCCCTGGGAACACAAAGAGTCAGACAGGCATGAGCAACTGAGTGCACACACATAACTGAACCACTTTGCTGTACACCCGAAACTAACACAGCATTGCAAGTCAACTATACTTCAATTTAAAAAATTTAAATAAAAATTTAAAACCCGAGAGCATAATGGTAACCTGATTCTATTAATACAATTCTATTGGGAGCTAGAAAAATACCAGATGCATCACTTTATAGCTCTGAGACTTGGTACAGGAACAGCTCCTTTTAACATCTGCCTAGAGTGAGACAGCAGGTGAGTTGCCCCAGATGCCACCAGCAGACACCTGAAAGGAACTGACCAAATGCTAGTCGTCTGAGGACAAAGCCAACAAATGTTTCATTTGGGCAGGAACATGTAAGAGTCACCTTGACGGAGGCCACCTGATATCCTCAGGGAAACGTGTCACCAGAGAAGCCTGATGATTAATCTAAGACTATCTCCAAAACATCTCCATGTTGTGTCTGATGCTCACTCAGCTGCCCTTGACTTGTCCTCTACATCAAACTCGGAAAAGCTTCAGGGGGCAGGATGACCCAAACTCTGTTCTGTCACAAACGGCCCAGAAAATGACTTCTGTCCAATATTTCCTTTCAGCAGGACTGTAGCAACCAGGAGTCATCAACAACAAAACGCCCACTGGAGTCACTGCCAACTGGAAGTGACCACCCAGCACTGTCCATCAAGATGCAGAGGTACCTGCACAAAGAGCACTGTGGTTTGACCACTCTATGAAGTGACACACAACAACCTGGGAAAAGGAAGCAACAGATGAGCCAGCAGAGAGCTTCTGACAAACCTACATCTTCGGTAACGCTGTGTAGCGGGGTTTTGTTTGGGTTTTAATGATTTTTTTTTAATGTATTTGGTTGTGCGCATCTTAGCTGCAGCACGTGGAATCTTCCATCTTTGTTGTGACAAGTAGAATCTTTAGTTACAGCATGTGAACTCTTATTTGTGGCATATGGGATCTAGTTCCCCAACCAAGCATCAAACCTGGTCCCCCTGCACTGGGAGCCCAGAGTTCTAGCCACTGGACCACTAAGGTAGTCCCTGAGCACTAAGGTTTTAATTTAAAAGTTCATGGGAACAAACAGATACCTTTAATGACTATTACAGAAATTGTTCAGGGTCATGTACATGGGGGTGCCCATGTTTAACACTAGCATTTTTCTTAATTGCTTCTTTGGTATTATGCTTTCACAATTTAGGGCACAGTTTTACCATCATACATACCCCCAATAAATGACAGCCATGTCAGAGTTCTGTGTCCCCCAGCCTTGTCTTCTACCTTTTCTGATAAGGGTGTTGTGTATTAAAGTGACAGCTGAGATACTTCCATATGGCTTAAACATTTTCAGCAACACAATTATATTAAGTGTGTAACAAAAGAGAGAGTAAAATATTAATGTAATAAGGAAGGAGGTGGGAGGAAAGGAAGAAAAGAGGAAGAAGAAGGAAGGAGGAGGTAGGTGGGCAGGTGGGTCTGGAAAAAGCAGAGATGAGTCACCATCTCTCAGTCGAGGTGACTACAAGCTGCGGCCTCCACACTGGAATGTGAACAGAGCAATCTGTAAATGTGGCCATGGAGGGGTCCACAGGAGATGACACGTCATCTGGGGGCCCTAAACTCAGAGAACTGATGCCATCCTGTAGCCAACAAAAGACACGCACTGGAGCACTGAGAGCTTCTGAAGCCCAAACTATGCCAAACGCTGTCCATCACTTCATCCAGACTTAGTGCATTTTACAGAATAGAGAAGATTTGAGGCCGTGCTCTCAAGATGGTGTCCAGCCCCCTTCAAACACAGGCTCTCCAACCAGAGGAAGCAGCTGTGAGAAGTGCTGCTGCTTCAGTGGGTTCAGCCTCGAATGAGACGCCTCCTTGAGAGGCTGCCCCAGGGGTGGGGTACAGACCCAGGATGCTCTCACATGGCCTTAATCTAATCTGCTTTCATACTCGTCCGAGGAAAGAGTGTCCAGGCAGACCATGCATGACCTCTTTTGCACAGAAGGTGAAGGAGCAGCTTCTAACACCTCGATTGGGAAAGGGTACACGGTCTCCATACCAAACAGAACAGCTTTGACTGTATAGACCTTTGTCGGCAAAGCAATGTGTCTGCTTTTTGATTTGCTGTCTAGGTTGGTCATAACTTTTCTTCCAAAGAAAGTTAAAAGCATCTTAATTGCATGACTGTAGTTACCATCTGCAGTGATTTTGGAGCCCAAGAAAATAAAGTCTGTCACTGTTTCCATTGCTTCCCCATCTATTTGCCATGAAGTGATGAGATCAGACACTATGATATTAGTGTTTTGAATGTTGAGTTTTAAGCCAATTATTTCACTTTCCTCTTTCACTTTCATCAAGAGGCTCTTCAGTTCCCCTTCGCTTTCTGCCATAAAGGTGGTGTTATCTGCATATCTGAGGTTATTAATATTTCTCCCAACAATCTTTATTCCAGCTTGTGCTTCATCTAGTCCGGCATTTCACATGCTGTACTCTGCATATAAGTTAAATAAGCAGGGTGACAATATATAGCCTTGACATACTCCTTTCCCCAATTTGGAACCAGTCTGTTGTTCCATGTACAGTGCTAACTGTTACTTCATGACCTGCATACAGATTTCTCAAGAGGCAGGTAAGGTGGTCTGGTATTCCCATCTCTTTAAGAATTTTCCACAGTTTATTGTGATCCACACAGTCAAAGGCCTTGGTGTAGCCAATAAAGCAGAAATAGATGCTTTTCTGAAACTCTTTTGCCTTTTTGATGATCCAACAGATGTTGGCAATTTGATCTCTAGTTCCTCTGCCTTTTCTAAATCCAGCTTGAACATCTGGAAGTTCTCAGTTCATGTACTGTTGAAGCCTGGCTTGGAGAATTTTGAGCATTACTTTGATAGTATGTGAGATGAGGGCAACTGTGTGGTAGTTTGAACATTCTTTGGCATTGCCTCTCTTTGGGACTGGAATGAAAACTGACCTTTTCCAGTCTTGTGGCCACTGCTGAGTTTTCCAAATTTGCTGACATATTGAGTGCAACACTTTCACAGCATCATCTTTTAGGATTTGAAATAGCTCACCTGGAATTCCATCACCTCCACTAGCTTTATTCGTACTGATGCTTCCTAAGGCCCACCTGACTTTGCATTCCAGGATGTCTGGCTCTAGGTGAGTGATCACACCATCATGGTGAGTGATCACACCATTATTTTTTACAATTAGTTTAATATTAAGTAACCATACACACGTGGCCACTGTCTACTGTACTGGACAGGCCACATCTGATCTCAACTATGAAAAAAAGGCACAGTGAAAAAGACTGGCCAAATATGTGAAATGATAATAGTGGTTACCTGGGGGCTCATTTTGTCTTCTTTTTCATACTTTTTCTATATTTCTAATTTTTTTCTTATTGGAGTGTAGTTGATTTACAATGCTGTGTTAGTTTCAGGTGTACAGAAAACTGATTCAGTTTTATATATGTGTGTGTGGTGTGCCTGTGTTCTGTTTCAGATTCTTTTCCATTATATGCTATTACAAGATACTGAATATAGTCCCCTGTGTTAAACTGCTGTACAGCATAGGAAACTATATTCAACAGCATCTTGCTTATCTGTTTTATATACAGTAGCGTGTATCTCAGAGAAGGCAATGGCATCCCACTCCAGGACTCTTGCCTGGAAACTCCTATGGACGGAGGAGCCTGGTAGGCTGCAGTCCATGGGGTCGCTGAGTCAGGCACGACTGAGTGACTTCAATTTCACTTTTCACTTTCATGCATTGGAGAAGGAAATGGCAACCCACTCCAGTGTTCTTGCCTGGAGAATCCCAGGGATGACGGAACCCAATGGGCTGCCGTCTGTGGGGTCGCACAGAGTCGGACACAACTGAAGCAACTCAGCAGCAGCAGCAGCCTGTATCTGTTAATCCTAACTCCTAATTTGTCCCTCCCTTCCCCTCTCCCCCTTGGTAACCATAAGTCTGTTTTCTGTCTGTGAGTCTATTTTTGTTTTGTAAATAAGTCTGTTTGTCTCATTTTTAAAAAAATTTTTTAGAACATGGTCTAACACCATTGCTCAGTTGCAAAGTCACGTCTGACTCTTGGTGATCCCCTGGACCATAGTCCGCCAGGCTGCTTCTGTCCATGAGATTTCCCAGACAAGAATGCAGGAGTGGGTTGTCATTTCCTTTTCCAAAGGATCTTCACAGCCCAGGGATAGAACCTACATCTTTTGCATCTCCTGCATTGCAAACAGATTCTTTACCGCTGACTCAAAACCAGATAAATGAAAAACCAGATACTACAGAACTCCTAGAGGAAAACACAGGCAGAACACCCTTTGACATAAATCATAAATTAGTAATATTTTGGAAGATCCATCTCCTAGAATAATGGAAATAAAAATAAACAAATGGCATCTAATTAAAAGCTCCTACACAGCAAAGGAAGCCAAAAACCCAAAAATAAAATAAATAAATCATAAACAAACTTTTAAGACTACCAGTGGATGATGAAACCACTCCTGCTGTCCACGTAACCATCACTCACCGAGAGGCCGGTTCAGATCCACCTGGAGTCCATGGGGCTCCAGCCACACTGGATTTCCTTTGAGCACTTGAACATGCCAGGCTTGTCTTATGTAAGCCAGGACAGCTTTCTCCTGCTGTAAGCAACATTTCCAAGTCTCCTCTCTGGCTCCTTAAAATTCACTTTTCAGGTTAAACGCCATCTCCTGCCAGTGGAGTCAGCCAGTCCCCTATCACACTGCCGCTTCACTTCATTCTCTGCACTGCACTAGCTGCTATTTTCTAGTTTATTTACCTGTTTACTATCTGTCTTCCCTGAACTAGAAGATAAACTCCAAGAAAGCAAGTCTTGTCTGTTTTGCTCACTGCCCTCTGCCCACCACCAAGCACAATGTCTGCAACTTATTGGTGCTCAATCAATACTCACTGAATGAACGGCTACTGTCTCCAGACTTCATGGAGAACTCTACTTTTTTAAGACTTTACATGTGAGAAATGGGTGGGTCCTGGGGTCAAGTTGCCAGGTTCAATCTGGGAAGATAATCACTACCTCTTCTCCATATTCGTTTCTTTGTTTGCTACTCAAGTAATAAGAGTAATATTGCTAGACAGGGGCTGGACAGTATTACTTGCGGGTTGGACAGTAATAAGAGACCTTACCAAGCTGTGAGAATTCACATGAAATAACAAAGGTAAAGCCTTGAGCCCAGTGTCTAACACAGACATGCTCAACATCAGCTGTCACTAGACTTCAAAACTCCTTGCTTTGTGGGAGGAAAGTAAGACAAATTCGCAGAAATCATCGGTAAGAGGAAAGGGAATCAGAACTTCAACCAGCAGCTTCTAAGGTGACTCCTTCTGATTGTTATCTATTGGCACGAAATGAACCAGGTCTAAACTGAGGCTTTTTTTAAAAATGGTAACATTGACTTTGACCACATATCTACGATTTGAATCAAGCTCAGCAGCAACAGCCCATCTCTGCTCTACTTGGCACCAGAAGTCAAAGCTAGGCAGGACGTGTATGCAGACTCGCTCAGCCTCATGACCTGGGCCATCTCTCTCGGTCTCAGCATAGTCTCCACAGCTTGGCAGGCTCACAGAAGCCAGACTTCTAAGATGGCAGCTGAGGGCTCTAAAGGCACAAAGAGAGACAGACAGAGACGAGGTGGAGAGCTGTGTGACCTCTTCTAACCCAGAAGTCACACTTTCTTCACAGAAGCAGTCATAAGGCTTGCACGTGTTTAAGGGGAAGAGATATGGACTCCACACCTCAGTGGAAGAGTGGCACATTCTAGAAATATCTATGGGACCAGAAATATTGTTGTGGCCATTTTTGGAAAAGACCATTTCCCAAGACTGCCAACTATTTGCTAAATATTCCTTCACCCAGTGGCCACGTCTTTGCAAAAGAATCTTTGGGGAAAACCCATCACTGACCCCTCCTAAGCTGATCTCAGGCGCATGATGCCCAAGGAGATGGGGGCACCAATGCCCACTGCTTAAGTCTGTCATGAACCACAGAGAGTTGTGTAAAAAGTGACAGACCAAGCGGGAACATCCTGCCCCAGTGCTGAGGTGGGTGGGGGCAGCTACCCGCCGGCTGGTGCCCAGGCTCCCTTGCCTCTGACCGCAGGAGCACTGGCTGAGCCCACAGGGAAGGAGGGAGGAGGCTGAGGGAAGGGCGTCTGTTGGGCCAGCTCCCCCAAGCAACTCTCCCCAGGCTGGCTGCCTCTATCCATGAAGGGCTCTCACTCCGTCACTTTGGTCTCCAAGATCAAGATGGGCCCCTCCCGCCCTCACGCCTCAGACCTGTGACAATACAGCAGCCATTGATAGCCCTGGGGCACTGCAGCAGCCCCTGTGGCTTGCTCTACATCTTGCCCACTTCCGTGCAAATGGCTACCTTATTAAACTCTTCTCAAAGTGCACAAACTCGAGGAGGTCATCTGTTTCCGGATATGCCCCGGCCTTGTCCAGACCCTTCTCCTCTGAACTAGTAAGTGGTCCAAATCCCTCTTCCTCCTCTGTGCTCCACTCTTTGGAGGTTGTTCACCAGGGTCATGCCTTAATTAGGGCACACCTGCTCACTTATCCGTGAATAACCATGAGCATTAACAGTGGCGGCGGCAGCTAGATTCGGGGGTGAGAGGGAACCTTGTGGATGCCCGCTTTCATGGAGCTGACCATTCACCTGCCATGTCGGGTTTATTTGACCAATATATGTCAAGCAGCCAGAAGAAGTGTCTAGTTTCCAAAGCACTGAGACCTAAGGTATCGTGACAGACTTCATTTTCCTGGGCTCCAAGATCACTACAGACGGCGACTGCAGCCATGAAAATAAAAGACGCTTCTTGGAAGAAAAGCTATGACCAACTTAGACAGCATATTAAAAATCAGAGACATTACTTTACCAACAAAGGTCCATCTAGTCAAGCTATGGCTCTTCCCAGTCGTCATGTATAGATGTGGGAGTTGGACCTTAAAGAAGGCTGAGTGCCGAAGAATCGATGCTTTCAAACTGTGGTGCTGGAGAAGACTCTTGAGAGTCCCTTAGACTGCAAGCAGATCAAACCAGTCAATCCTAAAGGAAATCAACCCTGGATGTTCACTGGAAGGACTGATGCTGAAGTTCCAGTACTCTGGTCAAGATGAGAAGAGCTGACTTATTTGGAAAGACCCTGATGCTGGAAAAGACTGAAGGCAGGAGGAGAAGAGGGAGACAGAGGATGAGATGGTTGGATGATGTCACTGACTCCATGGATATAAGTTTGAGCAAGGTCTGGGAGATAGTGAAGGAAAGGAAGCCTGGTGTGCTGAGTTCATGGGGTCACAAAGAGTTGGACGTGACCGAATGACTGAACAGCGAAGATTACACAGATTGCCGATGGTTACTTCTGTCCTTACTTGTCACCTACAGAGTGACATGGCGCTAGAAGGGAAGCTAAGAAGTGAAGGACATTCACAGCCATTGGCATCATTATCTGCCCATAAAGCTCGTCTTTTATGTAAAAATCACACTATCCTGGAAGGTGTTGATCCTGTTACACTGTTCAACCCCCAGGTGGCAAGCAGGGGATGGTTGACACAGAGGGTGACATTTGTGAGTCTTCATGTTGATTGGCATGGGGCCAGCCAGGGCTATACGAAAACGAGTCTAATTTGAAAGTACACTGGAGGGTCAGTACACACTATGCTACACAACAGAAGTCACCTTCCTCCCATGAGGACAAATCAGTCTTACAGAGGAAGCTTTATTGTTTTCACTGGGCCAGTCAGAGGAGGAGCGTCTGTGCTGCTGTAGCTGATAGATCAGCCTGATAGACCCAGTTCCACTGTCTGCCTTTTTTAACCCCACAAGTCCCACTCCCTGCCCCTTCCACACCCACAATCTGCCAGCCACTGTCAGCTCTGATCCTGGCCTGCATTCACTGTGATCCAGTTCAGAGAACCTGTGGACACGGAGCTTATCTGTGTTGTCAGGTTTCTGCCTCATCACTGTCCAGAAGTCAGCTAGACTTCAAGGTGGCACAAAGCAGAGGATGGGCCAAAGGCGACAAAAGACACAGGCTCTGCTGACTTCTCCTTGCTTGCCGTGTCCCTCCATAATCATCAGGAAGCAATCTTCTTATCTCACCAAAGGGATGGCACTCAGGTCTCAGCTCAGCCATCTCAGTTCACCCATCAGGGAGGAAATGACTGATGGGCTCCTGTTCTGGCTACTGCTCCACCCATATCTCCTCTTTACTCTCTCTTTTTTTCTTTTAATTTTTATTTTTGGCGATGCCAGGTCTTTGTTGCTGCACAAACTTTGTCTAGTTGGGTTGCCATTTCCTTCTCCAAGGGATGTTCCTGACCCAGGGATCAAACCCATGTCTCCTGCATTAGCAGGTGGGTTCTTTANTTGAACAAGCTCCAGGAGTTGGTGATGGACAGGGAGGCCTGGCATGCTAAGTCCATAGGGTCGCAAAGTGTCAGACATGACTGAGCAACTGAACTGAACTTGGATAAAACAAGCTAAGGCAAAACGTATAACATTTTCTGAACAGAAACAAATGCATTGCATTGGGAGGGGTTGTTCTACAACTTAAGGATACTTGGAGAATTCAGGTAGCAGCAACTGAAAAGATTGGGCAGACGAGGCTAAGGAAATCAGGTCACCCAGGAGGCACTAACAAGCGAGGTGGTGTTGCAAAACCTAGACCAGGATTGTTCAACCAGAAGGCATCAAATTCTACCAACCACCTCAGTTCTGCTAATCCCAAATCATCTCTGTAACTTAAGGCCTCAGAAAAAAAGGAATATCAACGTATTTCAGCAGCCACAGGCCATACGTCACACAGGTGCCCTGTACAGAGATTAGGAGGGGAAGTGATTGACAGAAAGATACCAACAGTCACAGTTAGGAGGATATACAATGTGATTGCTGGGAAATGATGCAGAAAGGCATTGAGAGCTCTTTCAAATGGATCCAGGGAGCAGGCAGACAGAGTGCATACTATTCTCAGGCAGAGTGAGAACTTTCCAGGCTCTCCAAGGTTCCCTCCGCAGCCTGTGAGGATTTCAGTCGCACACCGACACAGCGTGAATTCACCGTGTGTGAGAATCCCCCTTCCTGAATAGTCCTGATAGAACCACTTCTCTGCCCACCAGGAACAAAGTGCCTGCCTGGAGTCTATTCCCGAGCAAGACTATCAGAGGAGAGAGGAGGGGGAAATTACTCTGATATTTAGGATGCAAATCATCTTTCACTGTAATTTCTCCCTAAGATAGTCCAAGAATTCATCTTCACATTTTTCCTTAAACAGTAAGGTACGTAAGCGGAGAAGGAATGAGTAGTTATAAAAGGTACTAAATGAGACTCCCCTAGTGATCCAGTGATTGAGACTTTACCTTCCAACGAGGTGGGTGAAGGCTCCATCCATGGGCAAGCAGCTAAGAACCCACAGGCCTCGCAGCCAAAAATCCAAAAACACAAAACAAACAATACTGTATCAAATTCAATAAAGACTTTAAAAATGGTCCACATCAAAAAGAAAAACTTTTATAAAAGATATTAAATTATATTTTTAAACATATTTAATATGAAAATATTATTATAAAAAAACTTCATTGATCTTTAATTTCACCTGTGCAGAGTTTCTCATGGGAACATCTCTCTCTACTAATCCTAGCCTAGTCCATGTTTTTTGAAGATTTAAAACACAATTATAATCATTTGTTAAAGCTCCAACTCTCACATCCGTACATGACTACTAGAAAACCATCCATACATGAGTACCAACACAGAGTCAGACAGAAAAAGTTATCTCAGGCATAACGGGTACTTCATCCGCAGAACCTTATTGTCCAGACATTCGTCTAGGCAGAAAGATTCTCAAAACCCACTAATGCCTTGTTCCGCATGCCTAGTGGTTCATCTGGTCTTGGATCACATTCGGCAACTGTCTTCACGTTTCCTTTGACTCTTGGGCATTTGCTTGCCCATCTGCCGTTCACTCAAAACTGAGCTTCATTATGTGGCAAATTAGTGCATTGATCACCTGTCCCAATATCTCTCACATCGAACCTGAGGCCGATTCCTTTGTTCCTCAGGAGCACAACTGGCCCAAGCCCTCTCACATTTAAAAAAAAAATGGGGTGATTCCCTTTCACTCTAGAGGGTCCTGCTGTACAACGAAAGCAATCTGACTCATTAGAAAAAGGGCTGTAAAAGCTAGGTCTCAGATTTCCCTGGTGGTCCAGTGGTAAAGAATTTGCCTGCCAATGCAGGGGACACGGGTTCGATCCCTGGTCCAGGAAGATTCCATGTGCCATAGGGCAACTAAGCCTCTGTGCCACAACTACTGACCTCACACTCTAAAGCCCACCAGCCGCAACTGTGGAGCCCTCCTGCTGCAACTACTGAAGCCCATGTGCCGAGAACCCAAGCTCCCCAACAGAAGCTATGGCAATGAGAAGCCCATGTATCACAACTAGAGAAAGCCTGAGCACAGCAGTGAAGACCTGTCACAGACAAAACTTAAAAAAAAAACATTTTGTTAGGTCTCCTCCAACTGCAAAGAATTGGAAGACATCTGATTCAAACCTTCATAATCATGAAGCACATGATCATGAATGATCCTGGATTCATTCAACAAATCCTAAAAATACTAGACTATGGGGGCAGGCACCCTGTTCAACTTCAAGAATAGGACAAATAAAGGGAAACTCAGTGTTCATGTAGAGTAATAACAGTATGAAACTCATTCATCTCAAGATGTGGTCCCAGGTATGTAAGAAAAAGGGCTAAGAGTCTAAACATTTGGCACCATTATTTGTTAATAGTAATTAACACGGGTGGCTATTCAAAAAGACCTCATCTGTAAAGCTGTATCAGAGAAGAGAGCATCCTCCCATGGTACATCCTTGGGGGTCCCGTTAGCCAACTCTTATGTTAAATGGTCCATGGATCTCACTCATGCTGGTGACTCCTGTGTCCTACATAGCAAACTGGATGCAACTGGTAATCAGGAATGATTGGAGAAAAACCACTGACCCCCAGATGCCCACGTCATTGCCAGTTTCATCCTTCATTGGAAGCACAGGTATCACACGAGTGCTGAATCTGATGGGCTGGCAACTTGGTCCAACACTGGAACACTAGGCAGGCTAAAGCCTGCATCTTCCCCAGCAAAGGTAAACAGGCAATTTCTACGTGCCCTTTCAATCAATGCTGTGTACCAGTGGCTACAAAATTAGTCAAGGGACTTATTTAACTTTTTGACAAAACTAACTTTTCATACAGCTTATCTTTCTCAGCAATATCATTTCTCTTGAACGTAGTAATCAAACAAATTCCTTTTCCAACAAGTGTACAAATTGAAGAATGTGAGAAGAATAGAGAACAGTTCCAAAAGACCAGTAGATATTCAGCCAATGAATATCCAACTAAACCTACTATGTGCTAGGGCACTGTGTGAGTAGCTGAGGATACCTTGATGAAGACTGCTTTCGTGAAGAGGTTAGCTCGGGCAGGAGGAGTGAGAGTGGGGAGGATGGGCAGGTATCAAGGAATTGAAGAAACTATTAGTCCACAACATGATAGAATTTCCAAAGGAGAGGTATACATAGTGGTGTGCCAATAAATGCTTAACAACCAGCTCCCTGGGAGGAAGGGGCCCTGATCTGAAACCTCTGTGAATTTCCATGGTGCCAACAGTCCCACCATGGCTGATTTCAAATTACCAGCATGACATCAAGTGACTGGAAAACCTAACAGTCAGCTCTCAAAGACTGGCACACTCCAGCTCCAAAAAACCACTGACAAAATTATGAGACAACTGACCTGAACAAGTACACAAGCAGCTGGAGAAACAATAGACCATGCCCAGATTCTAACACAAAGTCATAGATCCTAAACATCCCATGCTTGGTACCGTAATAGTATAATACTAGTTCACTGGATGCACCTGGAAATATTAATACCCATGGAAGAACCACTGAGTCTCAGATCACGGTGGGAGGTAAAATGACAGGTCAAGGCCATGCTTTCTCCAGCCTGGTGTTGCTCCTTTACGTCAGTCATGTTCTAAGAAAAGGAGTTTGGTCCCTCGTAGAGAAGAGCATCCAAACTCAACCAACCAGGTATCCTAAGATTACATGATTTATAGTAAATTCCTTCCTAGTTATCTGTGGATGACCAAAAACCATCTTGGTAATTTATTAAGTAAATCCTATATCTTTCACATATTTACTCAACTCAGTTCCTGAGTCCTGGGGAAGCCATGGAACACCATCCGAGAGGAAAGAGACTCAGCAAGTTTCTCTCAGAAGCATTATTCTTTCAAACTTTGGGAATCCTTATCCCATTTCCTCTTTCAAATTCAGCGGAGTTCATTAAGCAGATTATGGAATATTACACCTTCCACTAAAACCCATGTATCACATAATATGTTTATAATTATAAAAACACAATTATATATATATTTTTAGTTTAGCAAATGTCATCTCAAGAAATTGGAAACAGGCACGACAGATTGCCAGATGCTATGCACACATTCCAGAGAAAATCATGTTAGAGGGGAACAGAAATCATTCAAAATGTAAGCAGGATGAGGGGTGGGGAGCTGGCTCATGAGAAGAGAGAGTTCCAAGAATCGCAAATCTAAAGGCCACGGCTAAAGGCTACACTGTGTTTAGAATGAAAATGACATTTGAACAGGTGAGAACATATTTCAAGACTAGTTTATAAATTTATCCTGCACTCTTCCCCCCAAACCCAGCATAAAATTCAGCAGACTCTAGACTAAAAGAAACCTTACACATAGAATTTTTAAATTAAGACTTGGTTAGTATTTATTCAGCTCTCAAAAACTTCAGCATAAAACTCAATAATTTCTAAATACAGTTCGGTTCAGTTCAGTCACTCAGTCATGTCTAATTCTTCACAACCCCACAGACCACAGCACGCCAGGCCTCCCTGTCCATCACCAACTCCAAGAGTTTGAGTAAACTCATGTCCATTGAGTCAGTGACGCCATCCAACCATCTCATCCTCTGTTGTCCCCTTCTCCTCCTGCCTTCAGTCTTTCCCAACATCAGGGTCTTTCCAAAAGAGTCAGCTCTTCACATTAGGTGGTCAAAGTATTTGCAGTTTCAGCTTCAACATCAGTCCTTCCAATGAACACTCAGGACTGATCTCAGTAACCAGGGCAATTTTCATTTGCCTAAGTTTGCTTATTGAACTGTAGCCAAATATTTCATGGAGGTCATTAAAATATTCAGGAAGATGTTACTGATCTTATTTTTTAATACTTCTTACTGATGTAACCAGCTAAAGAAAGTGAAAGTGAAGTCACTCAGTCACGTCCAACTTTTTGCGGCCCTGTGGACTGTAGCCTGCACCAGGCTTCTACCTCCATGGGATTTTCCAGACAAGAGTATTGGAGTGGGTTGCCATTTCCTTCTCTAAGCAAGTAGCATTTGAAAAGTTATACCAGTCACTTCATCTCAAAACCATCAAGTAGGACAGAGAAAACAGTGAAGAAATGAATGAGTAATGACAAGAAAACCAGCCACAAGGAAAGGTCAAGACCCGATAATCTATAAGGATGGAAGACTGGTTGTAAATGTAACTGCTTTCCATTAGACTGAACTACAAAAATGCAAAGATGGGCAACAATTTTCAGACAGACTAAGGAAACAAATCTATTTTGTGAGGTAGCTAATTATTTAACATCTTAATTGCAGGATATAATAGCATGAAGTTTGACTCATATCATGGCTAAACAAGTACAAAAAAAAATCCAGACCGATGACAAAGTCTCATCAACTGAATTCCTGCTAAGTACTAGTGGGTAAGTTGGTGGGTTTTACACATAATTTATTTAAGTCTTACACCACCTTCCAAGACACATAGTTACTCCCATTTTATGGATTCGGAAAATGAAGCTTGGAAGTCTTCGGTCATCTGTCAGTGGTAAGTAATTTTAAAGTCTGAATTCCAAAGTGGGTATTCTGACAGTTTGCTATCTCCCCTATGATTAGAGCTCTTACTTTTAATAGTTATCCAGTATTCGCCAAGAAATCACAGAATCCATAAATTTAAAATGTCAAAGAGAGTGTGGTGGAAAGAAGACTATGATTTCCTCAATTTGAAAATCCGTTGTGTTTAAATTTTTAAGTTGGTTGTTTAGAAATCAAAGCATGTTTTCCTAAAGAGGAAAGGGAAGAGAAATAATTGGGTTATCAGATTAGTCCAGGAAAGCTAAATTTGTAATGATGATGGTGATAACAGTGGTGGTGATGATGGTGATGGTAATGATCGTGATGGTGACGATGGTGACGGTAATAGTGATGGTGACGATGGTAAGAGCGATGGTACCATGATGATGATTTGGTGATGATGGCGACGGATTCGAGTGACGATGATAACACTGATGGCGACGGATTAGAGTGACGATGATAACACTGATGGTGATGGTGGTGACGATATAAGCATGACTGTCACTCACCCTGTGCCAGGCACTCTGCTAAGTACCCTTTACAACCACACTGCCTATCCTCAGAGCCCTTGAACATATACATGACCAGTGGTTCTCAACCAGAGGCACTTTGCGATGTGTAGGTATGATTTTTAATTCTCACGATGTGAACAAATCAGGAGAGGTAAGGAGGCATTTATTGCCCAGAGACTTGGAGGCCGAACTCGGAAAACAAGCAGGATGGTTTCTGGTGGACTATTACTGTGAAGGCAGTCCATAAGCCACGCTTCCCATAACCGAGGCCTTAGGTAGACCCCTCCTCTTTAGTCTGGACTGGAGCTCTGATCTGCCTTGACCCACAGCCTGCAGTGGAAGTGACATTGTGCCAGGCCTGGGCTTCCGCTTTAAGAAGCTCTGGAGTCTTCTGCATTTCTGCACTGGGGGAAGCCAGCTAAAAGTCCCACTCACCTGGGCCTGCCATGCTGTGAGAAGCCCAATCCACCCCACAGAGAAGTCATGTGGAGGAAGACAGAGGTCTCAGCTATAGCCCGCAGAGCATCCAGCCAAAAGCCAGCACCAACCTGCCTTTCATGCAGTCACATGGCCCTGCAATGGTTCCTCCAGCCCGGTCAGGCCCAGCGGACACCCTGCCTGAATTACATGTTCGTGAGCAAATCCATAAAACAGTTGTTGAGTTAAGCTACTACATTTGGGGGATCATTTGTTTCTCCACAATAGATGATCAAAACAATGATCACTGAGCCCCCAGACCCAAATAAGCCTCTGCTTATCAGTGGGGGTGGTGAAAGATGGCAGGAAAGAGAAGGGGTCTCTATAAACTCTCCAGAAGCTCCCCAGTATCTTTAGGATGACATTAAAAATTTACAAAGTTTCCATCATCTGACCACAAGGCACTTCTCGGATCCCATCCATTACAGAACTTCCTGTTTAAGGGAGATGCTGTTGTTTTTCCATTTTACAGATGAAAAAACTAAGGCTGACCAAGTTTAAGAAACCTGTCCAAAGCTGCCCAGAGAGTGACAAAGCTCCACTGGGACCTGTCTGGCTCCTGGCATACTGCCCCTAGACCCAGTTTTTATGGGCCACAATCTGCAGGGGAAAAAAACAAACCAACAAAAAATCTCCTACCAAATCTGGTCTTCATGATTATGACCTACATAGAGTCTATGGTTCATCACAAATCAAAGCATCATGGGCTATTTTCCAACTGAAACTAATTTAAAATAACTTACTTTTTGAGAATTATAATGAGAATCCACAGTTAAAGATAATTTAGATAAAAGCTGTTCCCGTGACCTAGTAAAAAAATAAAGAGACTGAGCATATGGTTTGGAATAAATGTGATTCTCTAGAATGCAATCGGGATAATCACTGAATTATTATAATCATTCTGGGGCATGTTTTTATCTTTGTTGATTTGTTCCTATCCACCAAGGCTGTGATTGGGCAATAACTCAACAAGTTTAGAGGACTCTGGTCTTTGGTTGCCTAGCAACCCACAGCTCTGAAGAGACTGAAGAATAAAGGGTTCATTGGTAAAATAATGCTGTTTTCAATTCAACAGTTATTTAAAAGTTTTAGAATTATTAAAACTATTCTGTCTAAATAAAGTATGTAAATGACTATTCTAACAAGATCCATCGTCATTTTTATTTCCATCCTACCCTGAATTTGGAGTTAATCACTGAATGGATGATGCAATTTTACTAATTTGAACAAAAATATGATGAGAACAGTGTTGAACATGGCTGTTTCAAACGCTGAATGTCATTGTTCCTTTCCTAGCAGAGCTCTCAATATTGTTGGAAAAATTAAAGGAAAAGATGCATGTCGATAACAAAGGCAATGCCTGTCAAGCTCGCCCCACCAGGTTAGCTGTTGTCACCACCAACATTCTTTATATTTAAAAAAAATGTTTATTTGGCTGCATTGGAACACAGTTGCGGCTCATAGGATCTTCATTGCACAGTGCAAGTTTCTCTAGTGGCTCGTGGGCGCCAGGGCATGTGAGCTTAGTAGTTACAGTACACAGGTTTAGCTGCCCTGCAGCATGAGGAATCTTAGATCCGCAACTAAGGATCCAATCCAGGTCCCCTGCATTGCAAGGATTCTTAACCATTGGACTACCAGGGAAACCCCAATCATCATCATTCTTATCTCAGCAAAGAACAGATCAACTAACTTGTACAGTTCAGTTCAGTTCAGCTCAGTTGTGTCCAACTCTTTGCGACCTCATAAATCACAGCACACTAGGCCTCCCTGTTCATCACCAACTCCCAGAGTTCACTCAGACTCATGTCCATCGAGTCAGTGATGCCATCCAGCCATCTCATCCTCTGTTGTCCCCTTCTCCTCCTGCCCCTAATCCCTCCCAGCATCAGAGTCTTTTCCAGTGAGTCAACCCTTCGCATGATGTGGCCAAAGTATTGGAGTTTCAGCTTTAGCATCACTCCTTCCAATGAACACACAGGACTGATTTCCTTTAGGATGGACTGGTTGGATCTCCTTGCAGTCCAAGGGACTCTCACTTCTCCAACACCACAGTTCAAAGGCATCAGTTCTTCGGCACTCAGCTTTCTTCACAGTCCTGTACAGAGAACTTAGCAAATAAGATATATTCCACAATGAGCACTTGTCCATTCATTCTGGTGACTGTAAATCTAAGAGTTAGTTTATACGCTCTTCATTCATTCATTTATGATTTATTCATTCAGCAAACAGTCATGCAGCAACTTCAGGCACCAGGCACAGAGCAATCACTCCAGGAGACATGGCAACCAGCCTCAAGGAAGATGAGAAATAAGTAAACCAACAGTCCTTCAGTAATGATGAGAACTGGGATATGGGAGGCTCAGAGGTAAAGAATCCGTCTGCAGTGCGGGAGCCCCAGGAGATGCAGGTTCGATCCCTGAGTCGGGAAGATGCCCTGGAGGAGGGCATGGCAACCCACTCTAGTGTTCTTACCTGGAGAATTCCACGGACAGAGGAGCCTGACGGGCTACAGTCCATGGGGTCACAAAGAGTCAGACATGACTGAAGCACTTGAGCACACATGCAAGATCTCTATAAAGTGATCAGAGGAGGACTCTTTCAGGAGGTGCTATTTAATAGTACCTGAAGGAGAGCCGGCCTTCTCCTTGATAGAGTCAAAGAAGGAGAAGTTTTCTGGAGGAATGTCACATACAAAGGGCTGGGGCAGAAAACTGTGTTGTGAGCTTCTCCCAAGATGGGATGCACATGGTAGGCGCGGATCAGAGGGAGGCAGGAGACGGAGATGGGCCTGTCTCTTCATGAAATTCCAAAAGTCCCATTTTACCAGCAAAAAACCATCCCACTCTCATTCCGTGTGAAGTGGAACCTACAGGTGGGAGATTGCTGTGCAGGTGGCATGGCTGTTGCCTGCCCTCCATGCCCACTCCACCCCCAACCCACCCAGTCAGCTGGGCCCAGCACCCAGGTTCCACGCCAGCTTTTACCAGCCTTGGGTACAGAGAGGCAGAGTCCAGGAACAGCCCGCCCGCCAAAGATATGAGTCTGGGCCAGCTTAAGCTGGGAGGAGGGAGCAGGCAGGAACTCTAGAAATTCTAATAAACCAACAGAAGCAAACCCCTGGGTTTCTGCTCTGCTGCCACATCCTGAGCCTCACTCGGCCCACCCTCCATGTTTGATCAGAGACCAGCAGACCCCTTCTAACCACCAACCAAGAAACCCAGCTGCAGGCTCCCACTCAACTAGAAGACAAAGCCCTGTGAGTGGAGTGAGTTGATGGCTTAATACTACCCCCTCCCCCCACTCCCTAACAGCCTAGACAAGGACCTTCTGGAAGTCCTAATCCAAACAAGTGACTCTAATCCTGGAAATCCCAGTCACACCAATATGTTAGGGAGAAATAACTTTCATGGACTTTATCATCAGCTCTATTCAAATCACAATGAAGTATCAACAGACACACTACAAAATGCCAAAATTTCTAAATAACTGAGAGGCACAGAGTTCAACTGGTTTTATAGTCAGTCTGTCAAAAGACAGCGTGTGTTTCATTCCAGTTATTTTATGTACCTTAAACTAATTGTGACTATAGCGCTGATTCAACTTTTCTTTTTTTTTTTTTCTTTTTCATTTAATATCATAAGTACAAGTTATCTTTAAAAATACCTTTTGCAATGTCTGGGGCTTCCCAGGTGGCTCAGTGGTAAAGAATCTGCCTGTCAATGCAGGAGACACAGGAGACATGGGTTTGATCCCTGGGTCAGGAAGATCCCCTGCAGTAGCAAATGGCAACCCACTCCAGTATTCTTGCTTAAGAATTCTATGGACAGAGGAGCCTGATAGGCTACAGTCTGTGGGTCGCAACTGAGCACGCATTTGCATTGTCTATATAAATCTCCATCACAGAGCTACACCATTACTGAAACAGTCTTCTATTAACTTGACACTTTGGAACTTCCCTGGTGATCCAGTGGCTAAGACTTGAGTTCCCAATGCAGGGGACCCAAGTTCAGTCTCTGGCCAGGGAACTAGAACCCACATGCCTCAACTGAAAGACTCCATGGACCACAACTAAGACCTGGCACAGCCAAATACATATAAATATTTTTTTAAACTTGACATATAGCCATTTTCTAATTTGGGGTTATTGTAAATAATGCTGTGAGGACTACTTCTATTTATAAAATTTTGTTCAAATTTCCAACAACTTTTTAAGAACAAACTCTTAAAAGAGGTATTACAGAGTCAACAAACTTCAAGATTTTTGGTCCATATAGTCTAATTGCTTTCCAGAAAACTAAACCAATTTTTATAACCCAACATCCAAAGAAGTGCTCATTTCACTTCTAGGGATATATTTTTAATGCAACTTGAAATGATTTTAATCTGTCACAATATTTTAATGTCAGTAGCTGCCAAATTTAATGATAAGGCTAATAGAATAATTTCCAATAATATTTGTATATCTGGCACCGCTTTGGGCCAAAATGATCTCCAGATGGATTCTCAGTCAACTTTATCTTAACTGTCATCATTTCTTTCCTCCTTTTCTGTCCTCTTAGTCTGGCTGGTAATTAAAATTGGCTAGCAAGAGTTTGACAACTTTTAGTCGTGATGTAGAATCTATGCCCATCTTCCACCGTAGTAAACTCACATCAGCAAACATGTGGCCTGGAAACTTCTCGTCTCTCATCAAATTTACATAAATAATAGTCTTCCCTAATGCATTTTACCAGAACAGCACAGGCAGGGGATTGTGAGCCCCTCCTACGACTAGAGACACCGAAAGGACCTTCCTGGAAAAGTCTAGTCCTGTCCCTGTATAAGCTGGGTCCTGTTGAGTCACCTTGAAGCCCAAACTTATCTATACAGCAGGTAACCCCTCCCACCCTGGATTCTCTGAAGCAAACATCAGGTGCAGAATGACATTCATGCAACTTTGAACTTTGAAGCTTTGGCTACATTAAACAGGCTACTTTCCTCCCCTTGAATCATGGAAATGAGTGAAGAAGATGGAAATTTCCCCCGTGTTGACTTGAAGACTGAGACGCAGCAAAGTGTGAGTTGCTGCTGCAGCCACTCCCACCCCGTCAGGACCGGCTTTGGGGTCCTGGGATCCTGGGTCTGTCATTTGTGGCAGATGCATCTAAATGGTGGACTCAGTTGTCTCTAGGAGCTTGACCTCTGAGGCAGCAGGATGAATCCTGAATGAAACATCATGTCTCGAAGACTGACCTTTAGCATGTATGAGAATTTCATCTATAAGACCAGTTCCTGGGAAAGATCAGAAAACATGTGTCAGCTGAACACATATTTTAAACAGATTCAAGAATCCAAGCTGAATATATACGCTGGAAGCTGAAGGCCCCTGTGTTCCCACACTTCCCCCTGCTTCACCCTTCCCACCTTGGCCTTGGTTTAGAGCTATCTTCTTTCACCTCAGAGGGAGTTAGTTGATTCCTATCTTGCTTCTAGCAGGTGGCTTTGGCAGAGCCATGACTTTCTAACGATGCAAAAGTTTAGACATATTTCTCCTGTGAAAACCCATTTAAACATATGCAAAGTTTAAAACCATTTTAAAATGTGTTTCTTCACACAATTTATCTTAGCCTAAAAATATCCTGGAAGAAAAGAAGAAAGATGACAGTGTTCACATCAGCATACGAGCAAACGCTGGAGATGTAACCTGGCAAAAAAAACAAGCCAGAAAAAAATATATGTTGGTCCCATTTAATTCAAATTGGATGAAGAGGAAATGCCACCACCTACCAGTGTGAAACTCCCTTGGCACTCCTTGCCTTCTGAAAGTGCATTCACAGACAGGCATACTATCATTAATTGGAGAGGCTGGGCCAATGGAGGGGGCAGACACCACCAAAGGCCCTCTCTGGCCCCACTGGGCAAATGTAAGAGCTCCTACCACCAAAATGATCACAGCCTTCAATGGAACCTTGGAGAAGCTGAAAGCACTGAGATGATGTAACTAAGACCCAGAGAGGTTAGGTGGTTCCCCACTGTAAGCTAATGATGGAACCTAGCCTCCGTATGGGCTTCCCAGGTGGTGTTAATGGTAAGAATCCACCTGTGAAGGAGACACAAGGGACACAGGTTCAGTCCCTAGGTCAGGAACATCCCCTGGAGAAAGAAATGGCAACCCACTTCAGTATTCCTGCCTGGAAAATTCCATGGACAGAGGGACCTGGCAGGTTACAGTCCATGGGGTCACAAAGAGTCAGACATGAATGACTGAGTACACACACACAGCCTCCTTACTCCCCATCAAGAATTCTTCCTAGCTTACTACCCTGGTACCAAGACTAAAAAGTTTGTTCTTCTGTTCAAATGCAGGATTCCTAATGGAACAACCTTTGGCAAGCATAACTGGAGTAATTAAATTTGAAGGCTGCAATTATTTTGCATCAGTGGGTCATTGTAGTCTTAGGATGTTTACAAGTAAACCTTTCAAAGCATGTTAAGCCCCATGTTAAAGCTTCTCTTCCACGCTCAGATATCAACTAAGTACTCAACAATGGAGCCGACTAACTCCAGTAATTTCCCCAAAGAAACATATGCAAGACGAGAATGTGTCATGTTGATTAATCATTTGTCAAGTTCTATAGAAAATAATGCATAAAGGGAATTACCAGACAAAGCCCAACTGATCTGATTCAGACAACAGTATAACAAATATCTTACTTTCTCTTGAGCAACAAAAATTGAAATTTGGAACACAATAAAGCAATGGAGCCAGTATGAAGCCTTGAGAGAGATCATTGCAAATCATGTAGGCTCTAGCAAAATGCTTCATTTGCGCTATAATATTGGCCCTTATGACAGGCCAGAACTGTTCTTATCAGTGGAAATACTGAACCATAAAGCACATATTCAAGATTCAGTTTGAAGACAACTGACTTTCCACCACAATGATTCTCATTTAAAGTCAACACGAAGGTGACAGAGACAAAGAAAAGTCATCTTCACCAATCCACTCCAATCACTCTTGCAGAACAAAATAAAAACAAACTTCTTTTCTAGTTGCTTCTAGAGGGGTCTCAAAGAAAGGAACCAGGAAAAGTATATCCTTTGATTCTTTTTAGAAACTGTATCGGATGATTCTGCAAATATTTGAGTCCACTTTCTACAGGCATTAGAGCAAAATGCACGTGGAAATTTATTTTTGAAAAAGAAAAGAAAGAAACAATTTAGGAAATTTTCCTATAGAGAAGTAAAGTTCCTGGGCTGGCAGATGATGGATCAAAGCCATGTGTTCAGTTGGGACCTGAATCACTATCACCTTCATAACAACCANCCAATCACTCTTGCAGAACAAAATAAAAACAAACTTCTTTTCTAGTTGCTTCTAGAGGGGTCTCAAAGAAAGGAACCAGGAAAAGTATATCCTTTGATTCTTTTTAGAAACTGTATCGGATGATTCTGCAAATATTTGAGTCCACTTTCTACAGGCATTAGAGCAAAATGCACGTGGAAATTTATTTTTGAAAAAGAAAAGAAAGAAACAATTTAGGAAATTTTCCTATAGAGAAGTAAAGTTCCTGGGCTGGCAGATGATGGATCAAAGCCATGTGTTCAGTTGGGACCTGAATCACTATCACCTTCATAACAACCAGAAGAGATAACTTGATGGGGTCTAATTTAGGGCTGAGGGAAACGAGGCTCAGAGATAGGATGTAACTTGCTCAAGGTCACAGAACCAGGGTGAAAAATCCCTGGATCCAAAGAGTGAAGGGACTGAATATGTAACGCGGAATCCCACGGCTGGATAAAAAAGAGGAGAGGACAAGAACATAGAATCGCCAGTTTAATTTGATCATGGCAGACCTGAACTACCACAGTTTTCAGGGAAGGCTTACTTTGTCTTGGAGCAGACCAACACAAGCGAAGAAACCAAACCAAGCTCTCAACCAAGAAAGCAGAAGAAAGGTGATATTCCAGAAGGGAGAGGAATGACTCGAAAATGTGCTATATAACCAGGCCAATGGTCCTGGACCATAGCTGCCCATCAGAATCACCTAGGGGGTCCTTCGTCAAAAGGCCACCCAGACACCACCCCCACCCGATGATTCTGTAAGGCATCTGTACTTTTTTAAGAGTAAATAACATTTTTTGAGCATTTAGTACACAGATATTTGCATTTTTAAAGATTCCCTGGTGGTGGTGGTTTAGTCGCTTCCGACTCTTCCGACTCCATAGACTGTAACCTGCCATGTTCCTCTATCCAAGTGGTTTCCCAGGCAAGAATACTGGAGTGGGTTGTCATGCCCTCCTCCAGAGGATCTTCCCCACCAAGGGATCAAACCCGCATCGCCTGCATTGCAGACAGACCTTTACCATCTGAGCCACTAGGGAAGCCTCATCCAATATGTAGCCAGGGTTGAGGAACACTGATGGAGGAGGCAAGATGTTTTGTCCCCCTTTGCCTACCAAACAAAATATGCCTTACGGATATCCCTGAGTCTCAAGGAATGACAGACTTTTGCTCTTCTTTGGAAAAATCATTCAACCTCCCTGAACCTGCTTTAACATCTGCCCAATAACAACCAGGTGCAGAGAACACATCTAATTCATCTCAGATCTCCCAGTGCCAGGGCCTGGACGGAATCAGAGTTTGATAAAATACTTTTGGCTGAAGTGAGGGAAGCTCATTTTCTTTAAGTAAACTTTTTTTTATTTTAGAATACTTTCAGATTCACAGGAAAGTTGAGAAGAGAGCACAGAGAATTAGCATACACTCCATAACTTGGTTCTTTTATCGCTGATATCTGGCATTAGTTTGGTACCTTTGTCACAATAAATGAACCAATATTGACACATTATTACCAAGTAAAGTCTATTCTTTATTCATGTTTCCTTAGCTTTTTCCTAATGTCCTTCTCCTATTACAAGATCCCATATTACAGGTGGCCTTTACGGATTCACAGGGTCTTCTTGGATGTGACAGGTTCTTTCCCAGACTCTCCTTGTGTTGATGACTTTGATAATTTTGAGGAGATTTTGTATAATGTCCCTCAATTAGGGACATTAGGACTTATCTTCCTGCTGATGTCAGAGCCACAGGAGTTGCTAGTTTTATCCTTGGGTCAGGAAGATCCCCTGGAAGAAGAAATGACAACCCACACCAGTATTCTTGCCTGGAGAATTCCATGGACCGAGGAGCCTGGTGGGCTACAGTCAATGGGGTCACAAGAGTCAGATATGACTAAGCAATTGAGAACACACACAAATGTGTCTATCAAGGACTTAACTGCCATTTTTATCACAATTGAACTGGGATTATGGATTTGGGGAGAGGAAACCCATAGAAGTAAAGCACCATTTTCGTTACATCATGTCAAGGGTTGTTGTTGTTGCTCAGTCTCTAAGTCATGTCCTACTCTTTGTGACCCCATGGACTGCAGCACGTCAGGCTTCCCTGTCCTTCACTATCCCCAGGAGTTTGCTCAAACTCATGTCCATTGAGTTAGTGATGCTATCTAACCATCTGTTCCTCTGCCACCCCCTTCTCCTCCTGCCTTCAATCCTTCCCAGCATCAGGGTCTTTTTCAATGAGTCAGCTCTTCACATCAAGTGGCCCAAGTATTGTAGTTTTAGCTTCAGAATCAGTCCTTCCAATGAATATTCAGGGTTGATTTCCTTTACGATTGATTGGTTTGATCTCCTTGCAGGCCAAGGGACTCTCAAGAGTCTTCTCCAGTACCACAGTTTGAAAGCATCAATTCTTCAGCACTCAGCTTTCTTGTTGGTCCAATTTTTAAATCTGTAAATGACTACAGACTGAAGGTGGGAGGAGTAGGGGGCGACAGAGGATGAGATGGCTGGATGGCATCACCGACTCAATGGACATGAGTTTGAGTAAACTCTGGGAGTTGGTGATGGACAGGAAGGCCTGGCGTGCTGCAGTCCATGGGGTCGCAAAGAGTTGGACAAGACTGAGTGATTGAACTGAATTCTACATGACTACTGGAAAAACCATAGCTTTGATTATATGGACATTTGTCAACAAAGTGATGTCTCTGTTTTCTAACATGCCATCTAGGTTGTCATGGCTTTTCTTCCAAGGAATAACTGTCTTTTAATTTTGTGGCTGCAGTCACTGTTCGCAGTGCTTCTGGAGCCCACAAAAATAAAATCTTCTGCTATTTTCACTTTTTCCCCAGCTATTTGCCATGAAGTGATGGAACTGGATCCCATGATCTTAGTTTTCTGAATGTTGAGTTTTAAGCCAGCTTTTTCACTCTCCGTTTTCACCCTTCTCAAGAGGGTCTTCAGTTTCTGCCATGACAGTAGTTTAATCTGCATATCTGAGGTTGGATAAATCACAAGCTGGAATGTCAAGGGTGCATGCTATTACCATGACTTATCACTGCTGATGATGACCTTGATTGCCTAGCAGAGCATCTGGTTGCTCTTAAGATCACTCATTCCCCTGATCTGAACAGTGTATTCTTTGGGAGGAAGTCACACTATACAGTCCATAGTTAAGGAGGGGAAATTAGGTTCCCTCTTTAAGGAATAGTATATCCATAAACTACCTACAATTCTTCCACAAGGGAGAGTTGTTTGTTCTCCTCCATTGATTGATGGATTGCTTTGTGGTCCTCTTTTCTAGCCAGTTACGTTAACATCTCTCCCACAAAACAACAAGCTGTCTCTCTATCCTAAGAAGTGGCCAAGCCAGGATCTGGGTCTTCTGATTCCAAGTCTCAAGCCTCCTACGACATCAACCACTAAACTGTTCCAGTCCCTGGAATAATCACTCTTGCTTCAGAGTCCATTAACTGATGAGGGGACTTCAGCTCATTATTGCCTGTGATCCTTTTATCAATTTAAATATCTGTGTCATCAAGATGAAATGCATATCAGCTAAACAATTCTGAACAGCTCTAGAACACCAGATATCGAAACACATGCACATTTTCTAACATTCTGTGTGTTTGTGTGTGTAAGGGTAGGTGTAAAAATAGATATTGAGGGTCCTCCTAAAACATAGCACAACATTTTGAAACTACCTGATCCACATATGCTCTCCAATGTAGGATATTAAAATCACTTAAATAGAGATTAACATGGCAACAAAATTTACACACAAGCATCATAAAAAGTACCCTTTCAGGAAGTCCCAAGGAGACAGAATGCAAAGAGGCAGACAGGAGGAATTCATTTTTGGAGAAACACCATTCAAGTATGAAGAATCATCATAAAGAGAAAAGCAGTGGGCATATTGGGAATCTATTGACTTTATTCTCAACAGCTATTACCCCTTGTTCTGAGAACAGTATACGATTTCCTTAAAAAAAGCATTCCTTCCAATCTTGGTCCCTAGAGTCTGACTAGGGTTAGTCCTGTGCTGGACACACGACCCAGGGCTAGTCAATGCTCAGAATCTAATCTCTGAGCCACAATGACTGGTTCAGAGACACACATTTGACCCATGTCAATCAACCAAAGCTAATTTCAGGACTTTCCCAAGCAACTGGAAAAAGAGGCTCTTTTGTCCCCTTGGGGTCACTGGCAGTAAGGATGGTGTGAGCCTGGAGCTGCCAGAGGTCACCATCTGGAATCTGAGAATAAAGTCAAAATGGAGGAAAGTGGGGCAGAGAGATAGAGAGACTCATGGCCCAGATGACATTATTTGAGCCCCTGATACCATAGTGTCTACACTTTTCAGTCCCATGAAACTAGAGACTTCCTTTCTTGCTTGAGCTATCTGGGCTTTCTGTTGCAACCCAAGGAGTTCTACTTAACACCTGCTACAAATGTGAAAGAATCTTGATCTGACCTGGTTTTCAAACCTCTCTCATCTTCATTTTTCTCATCTATAAGATAAGAACCTCAGACATAATCACTAAAGTCCTTATAAGAGTGCTTGATACATTCTTATTTAAGACTACGAGCTTCCCAGGTGGCTCAGTGGTAAAGAATCCACCTGCCAATGCAGGAGACTCAGGTTCAATCCCTGGGTTGAATTTCCTCCTTCCCCTGGAGGAGGAAATGGCAACCCACTCCAGTATTCTTGCCTGAAAAATTCCAAAGACAGAGGAGCCTGGAGGGCCACAGTCCATGGGGTCCAAAGAGTCAGACAAGACTGAGCAATTGAGCTTGCACACACACAATTACGTCTACTTAGTAAAACACTTAATTGTACTTCTGGTCTACTCAGACTAATGGAAACAAACAAAATTCACAATCATCTTAAAATTAGTAATTTTACTGGCTTTTAGCTATGGTTATTCAAATTACTGAATATTGTGAATTACAAGTGATTACTGCAAATTAATTATTATTCTAATAACACTCATTTTATTTTCAGAGGTTTTCTTTCAGTTAAAATACAAAATTACACTTTTAACAATGATTTCCGAAGGTGTTAGGCAAAAGCATTAAGCCATGCAAGAAAATTGTTTCTGATCCAGATGAAAATGGTTTTATGTTGAGGCCATCTTAAAACAATGGCCTGCTTGTCTAAGATGTCCCTTAATTGCCAAAAAATAAAATGATGCAATGATTACAGTGAGTATTTTACTATTTTAAGTCTTCAACTGAATGGGATAAATTTCAGTACTGAGCTCAACATCAAGTATAATGAATTTTTGTACACATTGAAGGATGAGCAATAGACAGCTGTGATAACATGAAGACAATACTACATATGTAGACAGGGGACTCCAGTATCAACCCAGCCACTGTTTGACCTTGGGTAAATCACCACGATACTCTATCCACTCCAGTCTCCTCACCTATCAAGCAAAGGGAATGCCTCCTCCAAAGAAATGTGAAGATTAAAAATACATAATACAGAGAAAGGGGCCTCACACACTGCCAGGCACATAAGTAACTGAATACTGAATGTGAATCTGAATGCCCATAAGAACCCGCATACACTCATATGGGCAATTCCCACCATACTTGCCCAGAGGACTGTCCTTGTGATTCCAACTGTCTAAGCTTAAATTCTTTGGTGAAGAGAGCCCAAAGATGTGAAGTAAGCCATATTCGACTCCTGACTCTGCCATTCATCTCTTTGGTCTTCACTTTCTTCTGCAAAATTAGAGAAATGGCCAAGATGAATTCTAGGATGGTTCCAAGCTCTAGAAGTATACAAAATGCGTTGCCATCTGTCAGTTTGAAAACTCGTGAGCTTCCAGGGTGAAATCTGAAACCAGCCTCTGTAGAGTGAGGACAAGGCAGACCTCTGTAGATCAGCCGGTGGCAGATTTAATAAGCAAAGGAACTTACTTATGAGGTATATCTTGGGCATCACAAGACAGATTTCTGTCCCTGCCCTCCAGAATCTTAAAATTTATATAGAGGTTCAGCCATGTCTCCAGTCCAGATGGTCTCAACAACACGTTGCTCTCAAGGTCATGTCCTTGAAGATGGCTCTCATCATGGTAATGGCAGGCAGAATGCACACTCCAAGGATGAGATGGGGATGGGTGAGGAGCTACCAATTGCTCAGGGTAAGCTGGAAAACCAGTCAAGTCTTCTCAATGACCTCCTCCAACACCATTTTAATCAGTGCCCAGAAACTGGCTTTCCTGGTGGCTCAGATGGTAAAGCATCTGCCTTCAACGTGAGAGAACCTGGATTCGATCCCTGGGTTGGGAAGATCCCCTGGAAAAGGAAACGGCACCCCACTCTAGTACCCTTGCCTGGAAAATCCCATGGACAGAGGAGCCTGGTAGGCTGCAGTCCATGGGGTCGCAAAGAGTCAGACAGGAGTGAGTGACTTCACTTTCACTTTCAGAAAGTGCCAGTGAAAGGATGAGTTCCTTANGGCACCCCACTCTAGTACCCTTGCCTGGAAAATCCCATGGACAGAGGAGCCTGGTAGGCTGCAGTCCATGGGGTCGCAAAGAGTCAGACAGGAGTGAGTGACTTCACTTTCACTTTCAGAAAGTGCCAGTGAAAGGATGAGTTCCTTAGATTACTAACCTTGCTGTGACAGACAAAAAGCATCATCTCCTCCCCCTCCCCCAGCATTCTACAAAAAACATGTTTCAATGTCAGACTGTGAGTAGGCCAGGCCTGGAAGATTCCAAGTCATGGAAAAATGGTTAGGCTGAGCCCTTGACCTGAGGATTCAGTTTGTTTTATAAGCTTCTCTGGGCCACAAACTATCCAGAGTTGCCAGAACTGCCAGCTCCTTGAAGGTATTTGTTTGTTTGTTTCTTTGTTTAGGGTAGAAGGCTGTGCACTAAGGCCCATATTAAGCTTTGTTGTTATTTTTTAGTCATGAAGTCGTGTCTGACTCTTTGCAACCCTATGGACGGTAGCCCATCAGGCTTCCTCTGTCCATGGGATTCTCCAGGCAAGAATCCTGGATGGGTTGCCATTTACTTCTCCAGGAGATCTTCCCAACCCAGGAATCGAACCCGCATCTCCCGCATTAGCAGGCAAATTCTTTACCACTGAGCCACCAAGGAAGCCCCCACATTGAGCTTACAGAACATCCAATTCCCACTCCTTTCTAAACCAGGCTGCCTGAATCCTAATCCCTGAGGATATTACCTAGGTTCAGGCTGGAGGAAACAAAAAGCCTGGCAGTGGTTGCTAAGCAACGAGTGATCTCCAGCCTGCAGCCCTGCAGGCCCATCACCAAGGGCAAGGGGTCCAACCTCCTTGCCCACTTGAATTTCTCATTTATACCGAGCTCATTAAAAAACTAGCTATGTCAGTGCTCTATATAAACCCACAGGAGCTAGCTCCTTAACAAACAAGCATGCTCAGATGGTACAGCAACCCTCCACAATGACCAGAGAGACTCCACACCGTGCCACACCGGGCACACTGCGTGTGCCCCACGGGTGCCAGGGCCCAGAGAAGGGGACTGCACCAGGCATGTGAAGGTCAACCAACCAGATGCCAAGACCATCCTCAAGCTGTATGTGGCTACTTAGGATCTCGATGGCCCTGCATTTTTTTTTTATTTTATTTTATTTTACTTTCTGGCCTCGATTTTCTTCTCAGTGAAGTGAAGCAAGCAGACCAATGACATCTAGAGCCGCTTATTCACTGTGGTTCCAGTACTCCTGGCCAGCTCCCTCCTCCCAAAGGAGTTCAGCAGACACAGGTACTAGAATGCGGCTTGATCGCTGGGGTCAACAAGCANTCAGTGAAGTGAAGCAAGCAGACCAATGACATCTAGAGCCGCTTATTCACTGTGGTTCCAGTACTCCTGGCCAGCTCCCTCCTCCCAAAGGAGTTCAGCAGACACAGGTACTAGAATGCGGCTTGATCGCTGGGGTCAACAAGCAGGGCTCAGAGCCCAGGCTGAGTCAGAAGACACAGCTCCCCAGTGCATGTCTTCCTGGGAGGGAGCCCCAGACACTGAGCTCTTTCAGGAAGAGACAATGGAGTGGGCAAGCAGAATGTCATGAGAACTGGGGCCACGGACCAGGTCGGGGATGAACTACCTGGGTGCTGTGTGCTGGGCAAGGACAGAAGCAAGAAGACATCAAGCCTGGCATATAAGAGCCCCTGGAGGAGGGCATGGCAGCTCACTCCAGTATTCTTGCCTGGACAGTCCCATGGACAGAGAAGCCTACAGTCCATAGGGTCGCAAAGAGTCAGACACAACTGAAGCGACTTCACATGCACTCAAGTACAGCACAGGGAACTCTACTCAATATTCTCTATTGGCCTATATGGGAAAAGAATCTAAAGCGTGGATATATGGATATGGGTAACTGATTCACTTTGGTGTACGTATGAAATCAACACAACATTATAAATCAACTGTACACCAATAAAAAAAATTTAAGCCTCTTCCAAATATACAAAACATCTCAAGGGTCCACTGAAGGTGAGGGAAGCAAGGAAAACCTCATGTAACAGATTTTTAAAAGAGTCAGCACACTGAGCATAGTTTTTAGCCCTCTTAAGGCTGAATATGATTTTTCTCCTTAGAAAGCAAAAATAAGAGTGATTTTTCTTTCAGTCAGTATAGCCCCCAAATCTCTATCCTACCCCCATCCTACTCCTTCTTTATAAAAGAAAACATAATAATATTAAATTTACTTCTCTCCAGCTGAGAGTTTATTTTAAGCCTCATAGAAATGCTAATATGAGTTCTCATTTCTCTGTCTCACTTATTATTTCTCTCATTATGAAGCTTTTCTACAGAAATAAAAGAATTCCCTTTTGCACAACCAAAAAAAAAAAAAAACCCAATGGCCAGTTTTAAAGAGTGAAAATGAAGATAGAGGACCACAAAAATTCCTGGTCAGGAAAAAAAGGGGTTGTTCTCAAGGGAAAAAGTGCTAAATATATAACATGAAATTAAAGCATAAGGGAAATTTGCATTTTGCCGAATATTAAGATGAGTCTTTTTCTGCCCAAGCCTGGATAGAGAACACTTTTTGAAATCAGACCATTACAGCATCAAGAACTTCTAAGAAAGACTCTGTTATCCAATAATGCCATTAAAATTAACTTGGTGATTTTAACAAAATACTAAGAAACCCATGCCAATTATTAAAAGGGAACTTTGCTGAATAGTTCTTTTTTAAAAAACAAATGAAGCATCTTAATAAAATGGTTGCAGCGTTTCAGCTTCAAAAAAATCAAGACAAATTACAAGTATTTAAATATGATTTAGAAGATCCATGCCAGTCCTTCTTAAAATAGCCATAAACTAGAGCTAGTTATGTTTAATTATACATCCTAAAAAGACAATAGGATCAGCCCTGTCAATATAAATCTTGGCCAAAACAGAATTCTTTAAAAGCAAACTCTTGGTTCAAGTTAGGCAGTTCTCAAAATGTTGTACAATATAGTACTGGTATCAAACATTAGAATTCTAATTAAGACCTATTAACCATGATGAACTTGGATTTATAAATAAGAACAAAAAATGATAAAATTCTAAAAGGCAAAACAATGAGCATAAACAGAATCAAAAGAGAAAAGATAAGTAGGGGAAAATATTAATAACACAAAGGACAAAGGGCTGATTTTCTCATTAACAATGAACTACTGCCGATCAACTTTTTTTTTTTGTCACACCAGGCAGTAAGCAGGACCTTACTTCCCTGACAAGCGGTTGAACCGATGCCCCCTGCATTGGGAGTATGGAGTCTTAACCACTGGACCACCAGGGAAGTCCCACGATAGATCAGTTTTAAAAATGAACAACCCCAAAGAAAATCAGGCAGAAATAAAAATAGGCAATTCATTAAAAAAAAANATTTCTCCCAGCAATCTTGATTCCAGCTTGTGCTTCTTCCAGCCCAGTGTTTCTCATGATGTACTATGCATATAAATTAAATAAGCAGAGTGACAATCTACAGTTTTGATGTATTCCTTTTCCTATTTGGAACCAGTCTGTTGTTCCTTTGAAAAACTGAACAAAAAGTAATTTCTGAAAACCAGAGTTGCAAGCATGGTCCATTACTCAGAATGATAGCTTCTCTGTAGATCACAGAATTTTAACCAATATACGCCTTCAGTTCAGTTCAGTCACTCAGTCATGTTCAAGTCTTTGTGACCACATGAATCACAGCACGCCAGGCCTCCCTATCCGTCACCAACTTCCGGAGTTCATTCAGAATCACTTTCATTGAGTCAGTAATGCCATCCAGTCATCTCATACTCTGTCGTCCCCTTCTCCGTCTGTCCCAATCCCTCTCAGCATCAGAGTCTTTTCCAATGAGTCAACTCTTCACATGAGGTGTCCAAAATACTAGATATACACTTTGCAATATATTAAATAAGATCTAGATCTGAGCAGATTCCTACAATAACTTCCAAATTTACAAAGTTAAAAATAGAATGGAAAATTTACCAAGCCAAAAACCTTAGAACTGTCTCTCTACCAAAAGAATGAAATGAAGGAAATTGTGTGAATCTAAAGGATTCAAAGATTAATACCACTATCAATATTTAGAAAAAATGATTTTGATTTTATTTTATAAAGATTTGTTTCACTTTCTGGAATATATATATTTTTATTTTTTTATATTTTATAATTTGAACATAGATGAATTTTGAAGAAGATAAATGATTGTAACAAATTTAATGAAAGGAAGACTTCTAATTGTTGCTGCTGTTCCAAATGATATATCCTTCTTGGAGTTTTTCAGTACTATACAGACTCTTCTATTTTGCATACACTTATGCTGTGACAAATGCTTGTTTTCTCCATGACAACAGCTNATGATTGTAACAAATTTAATGAAAGGAAGACTTCTAATTGTTGCTGCTGTTCCAAATGATATATCCTTCTTGGAGTTTTTCAGTACTATACAGACTCTTCTATTTTGCATACACTTATGCTGTGACAAATGCTTGTTTTCTCCATGACAACAGCTCTCAAAGTGTAGACTGTAGGGCATTGATAGCAGGTGTGTGTGTGTGTGTGTGTGTGTGTGTGTGTGTGTGTTACAGCTGTGATTCATGTACACCTGTGGCTGATTCATGTCAATGTATGGCAAAACCAATACAGTATTTTAAAGCAAAATAAAGTAAAAATAAAAATTAAAAAAAAGAATAATCAAGAATTCTGTCATCTGAAATTTTTCCTGGTGATCCTTGAGGATAAAACTACGGTTATACAATATAGAATGTTTGCCTTTTTGGTTTGGTGACATTTGCACAAATGATGCCCAAGAAATAGTGGGTAAAACTGTTGGTACATTAGCACCAATCATCCTACTAACCCTTAAAGGAAGGAAATTAATATGGTGTTTGAAGACAGAAATGAATCTATCAGTGCTTTGCAAGTTCCAAAGAAAATTATATTGAATCTTATTTTTTGCTTTTATTCTTTTTAAATGAAGTAGTCCCTGAAATACACAAGAGATAGAGAGTTCCAAAGACAAGAGATAAAGAGGCCTAAACACATAAGAAAGAATATAATATAGCACATATGATATATTGAGACATTTTCTGAACATATAATTGAAAAATTGCACCAACAGACCCACTGCTTTTGAGAATCTCTAGGGTAACAGAAGTGAGTGAAAGGAAATGAAGACCTACCAAGAGCTGATTTTACTCTTGTAGGTTCTCTGACTTGGAGAGCTAGTTTTAATGACATTCCAGCATATTTAAATCACTAGGTAACACAAAGGAGTTTAGTTAAATGCTGAATTACTCCCTCATTTATAAAGCAGTATCATTATTTAATGTAACTCTAGAATTGTCTATAATATTTCAAATGCATTTACATTGAGATAGACTCTTCCTAACTTCTCTGGTTAAAATGTAATATACAAAATTATTACTAAATTTGGAATATTCTTTCATCTTATATTTAGAAAACAGAGAAGACATTTGTATAGCTTTCCCACTAACTCATGGTAAAATATAAGTGCTCTGTATAGTAATATTACTGACAGCAGTGCAACACCTGGATAGCTTCAAAAAGTGCAACTGTTATTACTATTTAGGTTTTTTATCATTTTTTTAATTGAAGGATAATTACTTTACAAAATTGTGTTGTTTTCTGTCAAACCTGAATATGAATCAACCATATGTATACATATATCCTCTCCATTTTGAACCTGCCTCCCATCTCCCACCCCATCCCAGCCCTCTAGATTGATACAGAGTCCCTGTTTGAGTTTCCTGAGCCATACAGCCAATTCCCATTGGCAATTCTTGTAGTATAATTTTCCATGTTACTCTTTCCATATATCTCACCCTCTCCTCCCCTCTCCCCATGTCCATAGGTCTATTCTCTATGTCTGTTTCTCCACTGCTGCTGCTGCTGCTGCTAAGTCTCTTCAGTCGTGTCCGACTCTGTGTGACCCCATAGACGGCAGCCCACCAGGCTCCCCCGTCCCTGGGATTCTCCAGAGAAGAACATTGGAGTGGGTTGCCATTTCCTTCTCCAATGCATGAAAGTGAAAAGTGAAAGTGAAATCGTTCAGTCGTGTCCGACTCTTCATGACCCCATGGACTGCAACCTACCAGGCTCCTCCATCCATGGGATTTTCCAGGCAAGAATACTGGATTGGGGTGCCATCACCTTCTTCCCGACTCCCACTACTGTCCTGTAAATAATTCTTCAGTACTATTTTTCTAGATTCTGTATATATCCCTTAGAATACAATATTTATCTTTCTTTTTTTGACTCACTTAACTCTCTATAATAGGTTCTAGGTTCATCCACCTCATCAGAACTGACTCAAATGCATTCTTTCTTGTGACTGAGTAATATTCCTTTGTGTATATGGACCACACCTTCTTTATCCATTCATGTGTAGATGGGCATTTAGGTTGCTCCCATGTTCTAACTTTTGTAAATAGTACTGCAATGAACATTGGGATACATCTGTCTTTTTCAATTTTGATTTCCTCAGGGTATATGCCTAGGAGTGGGATTACTGGGTCATATGGTGGTTTTATTCCTAGTTTTTAAAGGATTCTCCATACCATCTCCCATAGTGGCTGTATCAATTTACATTTCCCCCAACAGTGCAAGAGCATTTCCTTTTCTCCACACCCTCTCCATCACTGTTTATAGACTTTTTGATGATGGCCATTCTGATTGGTTGAGGTGATATCTCATTGTAGATTTGATTTAGATTTCTTTAATAATGAGCTATGTTGAGCATTTTTTCATGTTTTTGTTGGCCATCTATATGTCTTCTTTGGAGAAATGTCTGTTTAGGTCTTTTCCCCACTTGAATGGGTTGTTTATTTTTTTACTATTGAGTTGTGTGAGCTGCTTGTATATTTTGGAAATTAATCCTTTGTTAGTCGTTTCATTGGCTATTATTTTGTCCCATTCTGAGTGTTGTCTTTTCACCTTGCCTATAATTTCCATTGCTGTGCAAAAGATTTTAAGTTTAATCAGGTCCCACTTGTTTAATTTTGTTTTTATTTCCATTATTCTAGGAGGTGGATCATAGAGGATCTTGTTTTGACTTATGTCGTTGAGTGTTCTGCCTATGTTTTCCTCTAACAGTTTTATAGTTTCTGATCTTACATTTAGGTCTTTAATACATGTTGAGTTTATCTTTGTGTTTGATGTTAGAAAGTGTTCTAATTTCATTCTTTTACATGTAGCTCTCCAGTTTTCCCAGCATCATTTATTGAAGAAGCTGTCTTTGCCCCATCATATATTATTGCCTCCTTTGTCAAATATGAGGTAACCATAGGAGCATGGATTTATTTCTTGACTTTTTATTTTGTTCCATTGGTCTATGTTTCTGTTTTTGTGCCAGTACCTTACTGTTATGATGACCGTCACTTTATAGAATAATCTGAATTCAGGAAGGTTGATTCCTCCAGCTCTATTTTTCTTTGTCAAGACTGCTTTGGCTATTCAGGGTCTTTTGTGTTTCCACATGAATTGTGAATTATTTTGTTCTAGTTCTGTGAAAAAATATCTTTGGTGATTTGATAGGGATTGCATTGAATTTGTAGATTATATTTGGTAATATTGTCATTTTCACAGTATTGATTCTTCCTACCCAGGTACATGGAATATCTATCCATCTGATTATGCCATCATTGATTTCTCATTAGTGTCTTACAGTTTTCTGTGTACAGTTTGTCTCCTTAGGTGAGTTTATTCCTAGATATTAAATTCTTTATGCTGCAATGGTGNCTCTTATACACATCTCCCGAACATTAGCCAAGGGACCACACAGAAGCTGAAGACAGCCTTACTCCATTTTAAGCCCAATTAGTGGTTCATAGCTTTCTTAACCTTGCAACACATACCCAAAATAGAAGGAGGGGGAGGAGGGAGAGGAGAAGAGAAAGAAGGGAAGGAAGCAAAGGAGGAGGAAGGGAATCTCAGAGTTAGGTTCGGCGTTTCCATTGCTGACATTATTGTCTCTGTAGCTGGGGGAGGGGTGACACTTGCTGTCTAAAGAATTCTCTTCACGTACAGGTAGAATTCCATATTCAATTTATCCAGCAAGCATGCCGTTCTGTTTCAGCAACCATATGGTCTGCAACCGCTAACATCCATTTCCCTTATCTGTAATTGAGTATGTATAAGGGGCTTTTTCCTCTGTTTAACGTCTCTATTCAGATTGCCTTTTTCCCCCTCAACCGAAAATGAGTCTCGAGTGTTACTGCAAGATAATGAAAGATTAAGTTAGAATTAACAGGAATCCATTTGTTATGGGTTTATAAGACTCCGAATCATCTCAGTTAAGTTCTGGGTAACTAAGTCAGATCAGTTTCCAAATTTGCTAAGCTTTCCTGTTAGAATTACAGTAACTCCAGCTCTGTTCAACTCAGAACTCTGGACACCCAGTACAGCTTCTCCTCACATTTACACAGCTAAGAACTTCTCAGATCAGGGCTAGAGATCTGACTGTTTCGACCAGTTGTTCTGCAATATTTGTGCATCAGTTCATGACTCGTCTCTGAATAAACGCAGTCTATGTCAAACCCCCACATTAGGACAAAAAATATTTATGCTTCTCTGTGAATCATCTTTAGGAAGAACTAAAGAGGTTTTTCTCTCTCTTAAAGATTTCTTTCATTTTTAGAGTTACCAAAAGAATAAGTCCCAGAGTTGGATTAAATTCAGTCTTTCCTCCCATATACTTAAACTGATGTGCACTCTAACCTACCTTCTCCTGTGTATCGCTACTACACTCTGAGTCAAAATCAATTGTTTCTTTCAAGGACAGATTTCAGACATGGAAATGTGAGAGTGGCTTGATGGAAGCAATTAGGCAACTCATTTCTCCAGAAAACATCACACATATCATCAATCAACAGGGGAGATCGGTGAGCAGGATTTCATCCTAATGGCTCATATGGCTCCAGCTGGCATCTCCCCAGAGAGTCCTCATTCCCCAAATTTACTCCCAGGTTCATTCTCACACTCATCATTATCCCCTCTTCATCCTTATCTTCATCTCATCAGCTCATTGGAGCCAGCTAACAAAGAGGAGCACAAAACTGGAAAGATAGGGTCAGCTTGACAATTTGCTACTACCCAGAAGGAAAAAAAAAAAANCACATATCATCAATCAACAGGGGAGATCGGTGAGCAGGATTTCATCCTAATGGCTCATATGGCTCCAGCTGGCATCTCCCCAGAGAGTCCTCATTCCCCAAATTTACTCCCAGGTTCATTCTCACACTCATCATTATCCCCTCTTCATCCTTATCTTCATCTCATCAGCTCATTGGAGCCAGCTAACAAAGAGGAGCACAAAACTGGAAAGATAGGGTCAGCTTGACAATTTGCTACTACCCAGAAGGAAAAAAAAAAAAATTCTAGAAAATAGCAAAAATTGTCTGTCAAGATCAAGCTTCTCAGTGCTATTTACCTCTAACTAAAAAACATTAAAGCCTAACCCACCCTATCCTATCGAATCACATCATACCACATGTGGCCTCTTCACCACAGGAATAAAAGTGCATCTAAGCATTCTCAAAGTAACTTTGGGGGCATTCTATCAGATTTACATGAAATAAACTCCTCCCCTCCAAATGGAGGGAAGAGAGCATTTGATTCCAATCGTGCTCCACGTTCGCTTGGTTTCATTTCATCATTTCAGATAAATCCACTCTTTGCCCCTACCTTGGAACCAAGACCTGGGGGTTTTCTACCCGCACACCCAGGGCTGCCAAGTCACCTACTGAAAACGTTGGTGTGAAGAGGTCAGTAGGTTTCACCGAGCTTTTCATTCTTTAAACCAGCCTCGTTTATTTTGTGCCAAATTCTTCTCGAAATCCCAAACCCACAGGCAGTAGCTGGCCATCTCCCATCCCTCGCCTGGCCCCATGCTTCCTCGAAGCTTCACTAAGCCTGGCTGCCTGCCCTAAACGTGCGCCTCCAGGAGAGTCGGCCGAGAAGGCTACGCACCAATCCCACTCGCCACGTCCCCTCCAAGGTTTCCTACGGCTCCAGCACTTCCTCCTGAGCTCAGAAAGGGCTGGCCGCGGGGAGGCAGCTGACCTCTCGGTCTCCAGCTGCCTTGTCAGAGCCCTCAAGGGGATTGGAAAGGAAAGGAAATGCCCGACCACCGGGCACGGAGCCCGCCACTCCCTGGCGCTCTTACAGCTCACCCTCAGGTCCAGCGGGACAAAGAGCAGGGGTCTCCTAGACACGAACATCCCTCCAGGGACGCTCGCAGGCTGGCCCTTCTTTGCTGCCAGGGCGGGCACCAAGACCCGGCTCTAGCGGAGGGTGGCTCGGCCCGGGCGAGAGGGGCGCGCCACTTGGCGGCTCACGGTCGTGCCAGAAGTATGAGGGCCAGGGTAGCCACCGGGCCCTGGAACGGAGCGCCCCGAGAGCCCCAGGCTGGCACGGCCGGAGAACCAGGGTAGGCGAGAAGAGACGCTTGCAAGGTCGGCCAGGGGTCCGCGTCCACACGAGCCAAGAGACCACTTTCATCGCCCACCCCGAAAAGGGAGAAGCTTGGGTCAGGCCCCTGGAGCCCCGCACTGGACAGCGCGCAGTGGCCCGCGCCGCGCCCGCCGCGTCCACTCACCTGGCAGTTGGTGCCAGAGACCCCAGCGGGGCAGGTGCAGCTGTAGCCGGCCTCGCCGGCGGAGGCCGGGGACTGAGGGTCGGGCGCAGGGAGCTGGGAGCACACACCCCCGTTCTGGCAGGGCTGCGCGCTGCATGGCCCCGGCACGGGCAGGGGCGCGGCGGGCACCGGGCTGGCCAGGCAGCCGCTGCGGGGCCCCGCGCCGAGAAGCAGCAGCAGCAGCAGGGCGGGTGCCGGGGTGCGGCGGGGCGGCATGGCCGACGGAGAGGGCGAGGGAGCGGGAGCTGGGGCGCGGCGGCGGCGCTGGCGGCGGGAGCGGCGGTGCTGGCGGCGAGAAGACAGCTCGGTCCGGCCGGGCGCCTCCTGCAGATGCGGGATGAGCGGTTCCCGGGGCAACGGCGGGCGGGGCCTGGGGGCGGGGCCAGCGGGGGCGGGG
>SJYV01017028.1:215435-276334 GCA_006410875.1 Neotragus pygmaeus | reverse complement strand
GCGGGGAGGACTTTCCGGGCTTCCAGGTGCCGAGCAGAGCGCGCCCGCCGCGGGGCAAGCAGATGCCGGACTGGCCGCAGCCGCCCGCGGCCCCTCGGCGCGGAATCTGCGAGGCCGTAGCGGGGACCGGTCTTACCTCCACCCCACCGCCCGCCACAACACTCCCCTCGACACACACAGCCCTCCCCGCGCCGCCTCCCAACCCCGGCGCCCCGACACCCGCAGATCGGCGGGGCTGGCTAGGAAGTGACCTTGCGTTCTGCGCAGCGCTCCCCGGGGCCCCTGTCCTTGGTGCTGACCGAGAGCCTTCCCTTTGCCGAGGGCGGAGCCGGCCACGCCGCTCGGAAATGTCTGACTGTGGCGTGGGAGAGCTGAAAGAGGCCTCGGGATCAGGGTGTCCAATCCTGCCTTTGAACCGAGGAGGAAACTGAGGCCTAGTCGGGCTGGACTAGACCCCAGTGGGTCACTTGACTACCAACCCAGGACACGGTCGGTTTTCTGAAAGAGCAGTTCAGAAGTGCAGGTTCGCAAAGGTCCTGCCAGGGTTTACTATAGAGCCCTGAGTAAAGGGAATGTTCCTCCCGACCTACTTGGGTAGGGGGAACGGAGAGGAGAAGGGTAGGCTCCTCTAAAAGTCCGAGTTAGGCTGACTCGTGCTTCGACCGCTGGGCGGTCAGGATCCGCCAAGGAGATGAAGCCCACCTTGTCTCCCCATCTGACCTTTCACAACCTCTGCCTCGGATGGGCTCCCAGGAGCTAGTCACCTTGTCCTTAAGGCGGCCGTGTGAGAAAAGAAAACGGGACCCTCTTGGATTAACAGGATTGCCCGAACTGAATTAACAGTTCGAGCAAATTTTCTAGACCATACAAATAAAGTTTTGCAAAAGCTGAGCAAGTAAGAAAGTAGAGATGACGCGTGAACCCAGCATGAAGTTTCCACAGATGAGCAGCCAGGGGCTGATAAAAGTCTCCAGTGAAAACAGGAGCCAAACTGCCGGGCCTCTCCCCAACTCGCTCAGACACAGGAGCAAGTGTCAGGCGGTTGTGCTTTAGAAGACGTCTAAAATCCATGTGGCCATTACAAAACAAATCACTGAAACCCAGACTAACCGGCCTGCAGCTGGAGAACTCACACCTCCAAGTGGACCCAAACAGTTATTACATTTCCCTCACACCTGCTGTCTTCTAGCCGAGACCTCCTGGTTTGTTTTGTTTTGTTTTGTTTAATCTTAATTTTGTGCCGCACCAGCACCCTCTGCTGGTACTCCTCTCATTATTCAGTTGTTTCTGTGCTGGTGGAGTGCCGCATTGTTTCCTGAAACTAACTCTTACCTTAAATTCTGGAATAATGAACTAGTGCTGCTCATTCCTTTCCATCAACACACACACACAATGAAGTGTAAGATTGTGAGCCAATTAAAATCACACTTTAGTTTGCTATGTTTTTGCCTAACTAACTCTCTTGGGGGTGAATTTCATATCACTTTGAACTATGAAAGAAGTAACTGGTTTTATTTTCTGGGTGCTGATTTCTGAATTTTCAAGCTAACACTGAACTTTTATAAAAATATATTCTCTCTGTCTTTATCTTTAAAAGGCATATTATGAAAGACACAGTACAAGACCATTTTTATCCAAGTTAAAAAAGACTAATTCCAGCCCTCTTGATTGTAAGAGGAACTATGCAATTATTTCTGGACAGCAAAACGTGGTATTATGTGCCCTGGATGCAAAACATCCACACACTAAATACCATGCAAGTGTTCACTGTTATTATTGCTATTGTCTCTTGTGGAGAAATGGGTCTTTTCTTTGGTTCTGAAGGTTGATTTGGTGTTTGGCTGACAGTTTCCAACCATTGGCAAGAGTTCTAAATACCTAACCAAAGAGCCCAACTTATATATTATTATGTCTTATTAACATAGTTATTAAAACAATGCTGATTCTATGTTTAAACAAAAGCTCAAAGTTCAATTATCCAGACCTTTGGTTCATGTTACTCCAAACTTAAAGTAAAAAATAATAATAATAATAATAAAATAAATAAAATAAAAGTAATAATGAAAAAAATCTAATCTTCTCACTAGCTCACCTTATTTCCTTTTTTGATAGAGATCCTACTTTAATAAGTCAAAGGCAAAATACCCAAATAACATGTCTAGATTTCAGCAAAATGTGATAGAATTTCCCAAGATCCTCTCATGGAGAATGTGCATTTGAAACCTTTGAACAACTGTAGTCTGAACATGCTAGTCAGCAAATCACTACCAGGCTAGAGGAAGTTTTTAGGGAAATGCCATAGACTCTCAAAATTTGGCAACTAATACAATTCATATCAGAATCAAGATATAAAAATATTTCAACCGGTTAAAATACTGAACTAAAATAAAGAAAAAGGAATATTAATGAATGACTATATGTTTGGCTTTAAATGCTATTTGCCAATACTTTTACCTCTATTCCTTCCAAGAACTTCTTTGTAGGGTTGTACTTTTCAGACCTCTTGCAGTTAGGTGTAATCACATGACTTGTCTTGGCCAATGAAATGTGAGGGAAAATAGCACACACCACTTCCAGATGGAAGCCTTTAAAATCCAGTGGAAATTCCCTGGCATCCAGTGGTTAAGACTTGGTGCTTCTACTTCAGGGGATCCAGGTTCAATCCCTGATAAGGGAACTAAGATCCTACAAACTGACATGTGGCCAAAACTAAAATAAAATCCAGTTCATGACTCGTGACCATGGTGACCCTTAAGATTCTGAAAGCTGGAGACTGTGTCCCTGAGCCGGGGCAAACGTAGTGAAGCGATGGCAACCTGCAATAGACAGTGTGATGTAAGACATAAGCCATTGTAGTGTTAAGCCCCTAAGTCCCAGTGATGTTAAATAACTCCAGACCACACACAAGAAAATGTCAAGGCAGGACTGACTGTTCCCAGTCGGGCCATACAGCTCAACCAACTAGCTTCAGTGTGCTCTTTCTGCAAGATAAAAGGCTAGATCCAGTTATGGATTCCAAGGTCTCTGAATTTGATGGAACAGAGACATTTTTAAGAAACAGTTTGGCTCATTTATTTTCCAGAGTGATAGCTCAACTCAATATACTTTAGATGTTACAAGAATGTTACAAACCCATGCACTCATGATTCTTTTTATTTTTTGCCTTTTGTCACAACAGGAGAAACATATCTTCCCAGGCCAGCCCAGGTTCCTAGGCAGCCATTTGGGGATCACTTGCCTCAGTGAGAACAACATTCATTGTAATAGTGAGGTTCCCAGGTTCTGAACTTCAGAGCATCCTGTGGGAATGCTGACCTGACATATGGTGTGATGGTCCATAGACTCAGAATCTTGTATTTAGAACAATCTGCAAAGGTTACCTGGTATGACCTCCCAGGGTTTGAACTAAGGTCCAAGCAGGAACACTTATGTGGGGTGGTATAGCACCTTCAGCTCACCTGGAGCTCCACAGGCACTAACATATAGGCATAGCTCATTTCATGAGTAAGTAAAGCACTTTGCTTTACTGTGCCTCACAGATACTGCATTTTTTACAAATTGAAGGTTTGTAGCAACTCTGCTTTGAAAAAGTCAATTAGCATCATCATTTTTCTAACACATTTGCTCACTTCCTGTCCTTGTCACACTTTGGTAATTCTTGCAATATTTCAAACTTTTTCATCATTGCTGTGTTTGTTATGGCGATTTGTGATCAGCGATCTTTGATGTTATTACTATGACTCACCGAAAGCTCAGAAGATATTTAGAATTGTCTAGCAACAAAGTATTTTTAATTAACGTATAGAGGTTTTTCCTAGTCGTTATGCTATTATACACAAGAGACTACAGTATAGTGTAACCATAACCTTTATATGCACTGAGAAACCAAAAAATTCCTGTGACTTACTTTATTGTGATATTCACTTTATTGTGGTGCTCTGAAATGGGCCCTCAGTAGCTCCAAGGTGTGCCCACGTGCATCTATTAATGATTAAGCATTTACCGCCTCATTCAAGGAACCTAAGTTTTCCGCAGTCATCAGCAAGTTGGACCCTATGCCTCTCTCTGCACCCAGAGTTGCCTGTAGATGGTGACGTCATTACTGCTGCCTCTTTCCACTTTCAGTTACCCACTAAGGTTACACAGTACATTCTTGCCCCCTGCAGAGGGTGGGCCTGGATGCTGGATTGAACCTGGAGTCAGCTTGAAAGAAAAAGTCAGCCCCACAACCCAGACTGGGGACACATTGCCTGGTGTCAATGTTCTGCCATAAAGAACAGCACCAAACTGCCTACTCCAACCAGAACAGTAGTATCAGGACCCACAGTGATGCCGAGCAAATTAGGCTCTTTGACCTTCAGATGCCATGTGATACGGAGACAGAAATACCTTTGCTGGAGGAAGTCAGTAAGAGGCTGTGACGCTGACTGAGCAGAACAGGGCAATGGCTCCTTACTCCCTCCTATCCTTGAAGTGTATTTCCCCACACGCCCACAGGAAGCCACAAAGTCTCGAAGACAGAGACTTGAGAGAAGAAAGTGCTGTTGAGATCATCTGGACCAAATACGAGACTGAACTAAGACCTCTGTATCAACTTGGAAGATTTTAGTGGTGGGTGCATGGATCTACTTGGTCTTGCAGTGCCCAAGACATGCCTCATATGTACCTTCTCTTGCTGATTAACGTTGCCATTGGCCAATCCAGAGTGGTCCGCCTCCACTCCTTTCTCTGCTTTGCCTTGCCCTCTGGGTTATAGGGCCAGTTTCACATTTCACCCAAGAAGTCCCTGATATTTTGAACCAATATTATACTTTATAAAGATGTTGGGAGAATTAAATGGGATGATAAGAGCCATTAATGTGGTCAGTTCAGTTCAGTCACTCAGTCGTGTCTAATTCTTTGCGACCCCGTGGACTGCAGCATACCAGATTTCCCTGCAGCATCATCAACTTCTGTTAATATGGTACCATTAATATGGTAATGAGCATTAATATGAGTATATTTCACATATTATCTCTTTGAATCCTAATGCTAGCATGAGGTACAAACCAAGATTTGTGCCCAATTTTAAAACAACAAAATTGAGGGGCAATGAGATTAAGTAAAAGATCTAAAGACTTCTGCCCAGNGTGGTGACTTTTAATATGAGTATATTTCACATATTATCTCTTTGAATCCTAATGCTAGCATAATGAGGTACAAACCAAGATTTGTGCCCAATTTTAAAACAACAAAATTGAGGGGCAATGAGATTAAGTAAAAGATCTAAAGACTTCTGCCCAGGGGTGCTGATTAGAGCCAACTCTTCCTCATGGTTGTGTCCAGGTGGACAAGCTCAGCTTCTTCACTGACCAGTGCAAGCCTTTCAGAAAACTTGATGAGAAAGGTTCACTGCACTAGGACCAGAAAATTTAGAAAAAGATCTAAAGTCATACAAGTAGAGTGGCCAGGACTCAAAGAGAAATTCTGGCTGAAGAGCCTGCACTTTGAAACTGCACTTTGCATCTGCTATATGAATCTCCTGCAATGCAGGTCTGATACAGGGTAGATACTGCCATGTAAATATATATGTGCACGTGTGTGTGTATGTGTATGCTGTGCTATGCAAGTCACTCAGTCGTGTCTGACTCTTTGTGACCCCATGGACTATACCCTGCCAGGCTCCTCTGTCTATAGAATTCTCCAGGCCAGAATACTGGAGTGGGTAGCCGTTCCCTTCTCCAGGGGATCTTTCCAACCCAGGGCTCAAACCCAGGTCCCCCGCATTGCAGGCAGATTCTTTACTGTCTGAGCCACCAGGGAAGCCGCCCTCCCCACACACACACACACACACACACACACACACACACACACACACGGTATATGGGCTTCCCAGGTGGTGCCGTGGTAAAGAATATGCCTGCCAATGCCAATGCAAGAGATTCAAGAGATGCAGATTTGATCCCTGGGTCAGGATCCCCTGGAGGAAGAAATGGCAACCCATTCCAGTATTCTTGGCTGAGAAATCCTATGGACAGAGGAGCCTGACAGGCCACAGTCCATGGGGTTGCAAACAGTCAGACACGACTGAGTGACTGAGGACACACACAAACATATATGGTATATATGTATGTGCACATGTATATATGTGTGCATCTGTGATGTATGTGCATCATATCTCTATATCATGCATNATGTGTATAAGAGACAGGTCCATGGGGTTGCAAACAGTCAGACACGACTGAGTGACTGAGGACACACACAAACATATATGGTATATATGTATGTGCACATGTATATATGTGTGCATCTGTGATGTATGTGCATCATATCTCTATATCATGCATGTTTCATATATGGATGTGCATGCATGCTAAGTCACTTCAGTAGTGTCTGACTCTGTGGCCCCATGGACTGTAGCCCAGCGGGTTCCTCCATCCAAGGGATTCTCCAGGCAAGAACACTGGCGTGGGTTGCCATCTCCTCTTCCACAGGATTTTCCCAACCCAGGGATCAAACCCACATCTTTTAAGTCTCCTTCATTGGCAGGTGAGTTCTTTACCACTATCACCACCTGGGAAGCACTCACGTATGGATATTCAATGTGTATTATGTATGTGATGCCGTGTGTCTATGATGTATGTACTACTGTATGTGTGTACCGTGTATATGTGTGAGTGAACATGTAATATGTGCACAGCGACTGCTGGGCTTTAGTTATTGTTGGCGGAGGCTCTGGAAGTTTTAGTCTGTTGCTCACTTGCTTTCCTTGTAAGATACACCACTGCTCCTGCCTTGCAGAGTCATAGGATGTGAAAACGGGATGGGACTTGGACCATCTTTTCTGAGGAGTAAGAGGAGACACTGAGGAGATGAATCACTGCTCCAGCCTGGGCAGCACAGAACCCGAGCGAGAGCCCAGTCCTCTGAGTTCCGCAGCAGATGCTCTTGCAGTAAGGCTCCTTCTGCCTTTCCTCCACTCTCAGTACTTCCTGCTTAAATGAGTGAAAGCAAAAGCCACTCGGTCGTGTCTGACTCTTTTGTGGCCTCATGGACTGTAGCCTGCTAGGCTCCACTGTCCTTGGGATTTCCCAGACAAGAATACTGGAGTGGGTTGCCGTTTCCTTCTCTCAGGGATCTTCCCGATCCAGGGGTCGAGCCTGGGTCTCCCTGATTGTGGGCTGATTCTTTACCTTTTGAGCCACCAGGGAAGCCCATTTAAGAGGCAATCAAATCAAAATGCAACGTAAAAATGTACTACTGACTACATGGGGGTTTTAAGTGCTGTTGAAGAGTCTTCACAAAGGATAAATATGATTTTCGTACATTCCAGTCATAAGTACCAGAACCACTTCTTACTCTTTTAATTAGTAGTACCCTTTTTGTAATTAGTCATTGAAGTGTTTTAGCATATGTGCTGTGTGCTTAGTTGCTCAGCTGTGTCTGACTCTTTGTGACCCCATGGATTGTAGCCCACCAGGCTCCTCTGTCCGTGGGGATTCTCCAGGCAAGAATACGGGAGTGGATTGCCATGCCCTTCTCCAGCCGATCTTCCCAACCCAGAGATCGAGCCCAGGTCTGCCATATTACAGGCAGATTCTTTACCATTTGAGCCACTAGAGAAGCCCATTTTAGCATGTATATCCAGGTTATTTCATTCTGAATTATCATTGAACAATTCTTAAATGCCATGTTTAAGATATGCTCACATTTACTTTCTTCCCACTAGACTTGTCCTGATTTGAATTAAACCACTATTCTAGCAGCTGTTTAAAACAGTTTTAATTTCTTTTACATTATTACTCTAATATTGATTTGATCTAGGGCAAGTTTAAATGAGAAGTCTTGAGTAAAAACACAGCAAGGAAGCATATCTTTCCTCTATAAATATTTCATAAAGCACTTCAACTACCACCAAATGGAAATTAGATCTTTTCACAAAGACCCCTGAGAACATGAGAATTATGTTAAACTCAATAATTGTTTTTAGTTTCAACTTGCTGTTATTATGACAAATGTACCGTTGTGGAAGACAGGACTGTTTTCAAGAAGGAATCCACATCTACTGGCTTGAAAATCAGAAGGTTCAATTCCAAATTTCCCCTTTGCTCCTAAATTCACTACAGGACCATGAAATAGCCCTAATGCATTCCCCCATGGCTGTGCCCACATTGGCTTTGCTGACATAAAAAAACACTTCATATTTTCAGTTCCATATGGAAGATTTTTTTCTTAATGACTTAAACAAATTAGGAGAAAATGTGTAGGATTCTCTGTTTTCGTCTCCATCATAAGACTCTATCAAACATTTTGATCTTTGAAAATCTAATAAGTGAAAAAAAATCTACTTTTCAAATATATTTCTCATCATGAATCAGACTTAACATCTTTTTGTATACTTCAGAGACATGTGTATTTGCTTTTCTGTGAGCTGATTATTCTGAGAACCAAAACCATCCACCTTCATACACAGCTTGAACCTGAGATGAAACAACCCCCACACACATACACACACCCTACAATCACAGTATAGACTCCACAGACTTCACTATTCCCTTGTCTTCCCTTGAATCGCTTTACTAATCCAGGACATGCCTTTCCAGGCAAATAACTTGACTATCCATTACAGAAACTTCCTGAAAAAATCCATCAATTCTTTAATAAAAACCACCAACACTTCAAGCTCTAAAACCCTTTGCCTCAAAATACTCGTCTTGCTGCTTCCACCTACCCAAATCCTGGTGTATCACAAGTCTCACTCAATCCCCACTAAGCCCCTTCACTGAAAGATCTGCCTTAAACCAAACTTTAAATTTGCTGCAGAATCCAGCTTTTCCTCTCCCCCTCTAAGACCATTGCCAACACTCTGCAGTGCAGTAAACTCAGTCTGTGAACNATCCTGGTGTATCACAAGTCTCACTCAATCCCCACTAAGCCCCTTCACTGAAAGATCTGCCTTAAACCAAACTTTAAATTTGCTGCAGAATCCAGCTTTTCCTCTCCCCCTCTAAGACCATTGCCAACACTCTGCAGTGCAGTAAACTCAGTCTGTGAACCACTGCCTATTCTATTGTGTTATTAGCTTCTTTGTCTTTATTTGTAGGAGCTGGTTCATGAAGCCAAAAGAAACCCAACTTGGCAGCAGGAACACGAAAAAGAGGGAGCTAGAAAGAAACAGGATTGTGGACCACAATTTGGAGCTTGGGTTTTCTTTTCTCCCAGAGGGGAAGCCAAGGAATGATACAATTGAATTAGCATGTTAAGAAGATCAGTGTGGATGGAGAGTCTAACTGCCAAGGAGAGTAGACAGGGGAAGTGCTTGTTGTTTGATTGTTGCTATTTAGTCGCTAAGCCGTGTCCAACTCTTTTGCAACCCCATGGACTGTGGCCCGCCAGGCTCTTCTGTCCATAAGATTTCTCAGTCAGAAATACTGGAATGGGTTGCCATTTCCTTCTCCAGGGAGTCTTCCCGACCCAGGGATCGAACACGCGTCTCCTGCATTGGTAGGCGGTTTCTTTACCACTGAGGCCCCAGAGAAGCCCCAGGGTAAGCAGTAAAGAGCAGCCTAAACGAGGAGCAGAGCAGTGGAGATGGAGAGAACAGTCAGATTTGGGATGTATTTGCAGCATGGAAGACACTTTGGATCCACTGGCTGGGGGCTGTGATTGAGAAAGAGGAGTCACAGATGACCTCCAGATATGGGTCCTGAGTGAAGTGAAAGTCGCTCAGTCGTGCCCAACTCTTTTCGACCCCATGGACTATACAGTCCATGGAATTCTCCAGGCCAAAATACTGGAGTGGATAGCCTTTCCCTTCTCCAGGGGATCNGGGATCAGGGGTGGGGGTGTTGCGATGCAGGTAGAGAAGTAGATACTTCACTAGGGGGTGGTTGGGCCATCTTTACCAGCAGCGTTGCGTGACAAGTGATGCTGCTGCTGCTGCTGCTAAGTCGCTTCAGTCGTGTCCAGCTCTGTGTGACCCCATGGATGACAGCCCACCGGGCTCCCCCATCCCTGGGATTCTCCAGGCAAGAACACTGGAGTGGGTTGCCATCTCCTTCTCCAATACATGAAAGCGAAAAGTGAAAATGAAGTCGCTCAGTCATGTCCGACTCTTAGCGACCCCATGGACTGCAGCCCACCAGGCTCCTCCATCCATGGGATTTTCCAGGCAAGAGCACTGGAGTGGGGTGCCATTGCGTTCTCCAGACAAGTGATGAGGTTGAGCTAAATAAGGGCATAGCTAAAGGTTAATTTCTATCTCATGTCCCGTACATAAAGTGTTTATCTACTTCTGATTATTTTATCAGTAAGGACAAATTTGACCCTTGAATTACTATTTTAAACCCACAAAATCATTTTATGAGGTCCACATAGTACTTTCCTATCACAAATTTCCAAAACTAGTGCCAGAGTTTGGACTTATGTCCTTACCCAGCAAGCCTTGTGCTCTTATCAAAAGGACAGTGTGTCCTTTTGTGTATCTGTTAGAGATCTTTTCAAAGACACTAATGAAAGAAGAGGAGGTTGATTTGGAAAGGAAAGAAAAAGGAATCTAGAAAATCTTAGGTTTAACTGCTCTCCAGGTAAAATCAGCAACTCAGAAGATGGCTTGTGCACATTCTGTTTTTGCTGACAGTGCACAAGAGAAGGCAGATTTATTTTATATGGAATCTAATTAAGTTATAAAGAAAAGCTAAGGGATGGGTAAATAGCAGGAGTTTTTCTCTGTGAGTCTTGAGTGCTCTAGCTTTCCTGGGCTGGCATCGCTGCCTGGTCATTAGCTGAAGCACTAGGTCTGCGTCACCNATTTTATATGGAATCTAATTAAGTTATAAAGAAAAGCTAAGGGATGGGTAAATAGCAGGAGTTTTTCTCTGTGAGTCTTGAGTGCTCTAGCTTTCCTGGGCTGGCATCGCTGCCTGGTCATTAGCTGAAGCACTAGGTCTGCGTCACCATCAACGTCATCACAGCATCATGTGACCTTCTCTGTGTCAGGGGATAGAATGTAGTCCCAAGCATCCATCAAAGATGTGAATATTAAAGGACATTAGTATAACTGTGAGCCNTGCCTGGTCATTAGCTGAAGCACTAGGTCTGCGTCACCATCAACGTCATCACAGCATCATGTGACCTTCTCTGTGTCAGGGGATAGAATGTAGTCCCAAGCATCCATCAAAGATGTGAATATTAAAGGACATTAGTATAACTGTGAGCCATACCAACTGTGATATTTTTCTCAATATTAAACCAATTTATTTAGATACAGATGTCGCAGACTGATTTAAAAACTACTCGGTAGCAAAGATTCTATTTGCCCCCGAGATGGAAATTAATAGGCACAGGCCAGATGACATTTATATGTGTGTGACAGCTCGTCAGAGGCACACAGCACACACTCAGGCATTTTTCTGAATGTACAAATTAGCTCAAGGTGAGCCCGCCCCCTCTTCTATGGAAAACTGCTTAAATGAGTGCTCATAATTTTAGCTTTTACTACACTGCTTTATGAAACACTCAGGATTTTGTATCATCATCCTAGTTATCAACTACAATGAATTTTTAGAAATCCAGTATTTAGGAATGCTCACCACATAATCCAGGGTCCATGGGATATTTTTTAATTCCAGGAAAAAAGAAAACCAAAAAAAAAAAAAAAATTTTTTTTTTTTTTTGTGCTGACTCATGCCTACATTCTGGGAATAAATCCCAAAGGACCCATGGATGGAACTAAATGCTTTCAAACTGTGGGGTCTTAGCAGGGCTCAGGAATGGTGGCTGGGGGCATCTTACTGGTTACAAGGTGAGCTAAAAGTGAGGCATTCAAGAGACAAAAAGTCCAACCAAAAGGTCAGCTCATGTGTAACACAGGGAGCTCAACTCAGTGCTCTGTGACAACCCAGAGTGGTGGTTATGGGATGTGGGGTGGAGGGAGATTCAAGAGGCAGGGGAGAGATATATATATATATACTTATGGCTGATTCATGTTGTTGTATTGTTACTGAAAGAGTGTGTGGGTTCTGGCTGCTTGCTGCTCAAAAGCCAATAAACAGGCCAGGTGGGTGGAAAGAAAAGTTTGCTTTATTTCAGATGATGGCAACTGAAGCAGGAGGAGGGTGGCAGATGTTTGTCCAAAGGCCACTACCCCCCAGTGCCCCGCTCACCAACAAGCAGGGGGGGGTGACAGTGTTTATAGACAGAGTGGGGGATGGATGGTGCTGCCTACAGAAACAGCACCATCTCTAGCAGTCATCTTCAAACTGGTCACCAGTAGTCTCATCAGCACCGAATGATTGATGCTTTTGAACTGCGGTGTTGGAGAAGACTCTTGAGAGTCCCTTGAATGGCAAGGAGATCCAACCAGTCAATCCTCAAGGAAATCAGTCCTGAATATTCGTTGGAAGGACTGATGCTGAAGCTGGAACTCCAATACTTTGGCCACCTGATGCGAAGAACTGACTCACTGGAAAAGACCCTGATGCTGGGAAAGATTGAAGGCAGGAGGAGAAGGGGACAACAGAGGATGAGATGGTTGGATGGCATCACTGACTCAATGGACATGAGTTTGAGCAAGCTCCAGGAGTTGGTGATGGAAAGGGAAGCTTGGCATGCTGCAGTCCATGGGGTCGAAGAATCGGACATGACTGAACAGTTGAACTGAACTTAACTGAGTCTGATCAGCATCAGCTTGGCTGTTTTAGGTACAGTTAATCTTCATGTTTCAGGGTCCATTTGTTCCCGTTTCTTTACTTCCAATTTTCAGAACTGTGGCAGCTCGTATCCTGGGTACAGGCTGGTCATCATGTAGTTAACTTCTCCACCTGGTGTTCTGGTATCTATAAGACAGCTCACAGCATATGGCTCAGAATGTTGTCTATAGCCCTTGAGAAAGAACTAAAAGTCTTTGACTGTGTTTAATATCTACATTATTATTATTTAGGAACTTCCCTGTAGATCATATGGTAAAGAACCTGCTTGCAATGCAGGAGCCCTGGGTTCAATCCCTGGGTCAGGAAGATCCTCTGAAGAAGGAAATGGCAACCCACTCCAGTATTTTTGCCTGGAGAATTTCATGAACAGAGGAGCTTAGTGGGCTACAGCCCATAGGATTGCAAAGAGTTGGACATGCCCAAAGCGACTTCGCATGCACACATTAAAAATTAAAATTCCAACTGTAAAGCACAGTCTTAAAAAATAAGAGGAGAATTCAGAAAAGGGGAATATTCCAAAGGTCAATAAATATGTGAAAAGAGGTTCATCAGCATTAGTCATCAGGGAAATGCAAATTAAAATAAAAAAGATTACACATTCCACTGGAATGGCTAAAATTAAAAAGATTGACAATGACAAGTATTGACAAGGATGCAGGGCAGTGAGGACTTGCAGACACTGCTGGGGGATGTAAATTGGTACGACCACTTTGGAAAACTTTTTAGTGGTACTTGCTAACATCAAACACAAACGTTCCCTGTGACTTGGCCATTTCACTCCACGATTTTACTCACATCCCACAGAAATACAGATCAAAGGATCCAAAAACCATGTTCATTGCAATTCTGTTTGTAATAGCCCCAAACTGGAAACAACTGAAGTGTCCATCCAGTAAATAAATGAACAAATTATGGTATATTCTTTTCCTGAAATAAAAATTAACAAATTATAACTCCATGAAACAACATAGTTGAATCTCAGAAAATGTAGAACAAAATTAATACATAATGGTAAAAGTCAGGGGTTTCCCTGGTGGCCTAGTGGTTAAGAATCTGCCTTCCAATGCAGGGGACAGGGGTTCAGTTCCCAGTCAGGGAGGATTCCACATGCTATGGAGCAACTAAGCCGATGCACCACAGCTACTGAGCCCCAGTGCCTGGAGCCCGTGCTCCACAAGAGAAGCCATCACAATGGAATGCCCACACTGCAACTACAGAGGAGCCTGAGTGCCCCAGTGAAGACCCAGCGCAGCCAAAAATAAGTAAATCAATACACCTTAAAAAAAAAGTCAGGTTAAGGGTGTCTGGGTGTCTTTGCAGGGAGGGAATAGCTGACAATGGGAGGAAGGAATATCACCATTCTGGGGAGCTGGTGTTGCTTCCATTGAAAAACGTATTTATTTAATTTTAGTTATTTAGTTGCAATGAGTTTTCTTTGTGGCATGTGGGATCTAGTCCTTTGACCAGGGATCGGACCCAGGTCCCCTGCATTGGGAGCTCAGTGTCTTATCCATTGGACCATGGGAAGTCCCTGTAGCTTCCATTTTTATGTGGGTTGTGGTAACATATGTGAGAATTCATGGAGCCGTGTCCCCTTATGATTTGTGTACTTCTCTGTGTGTTCATTTTACTTTGATAACAATTTTTTAAGTTTAAAAAATTGGAGGGAAAACCTATAAAGGGAAGTTTCAGGGTCCTGTAGGAAAGCCCCACTGACCACACAGATTTTTCCCTAGTTGTTGAACTGAGCCTTCCGACTTGACCACTAGATTTTTTTCTTTTAAACTGTTTCTCTACACAACCTACGTGAATTCAACAAATTGAGAATTGCCAGAATACAAAGATGAATATGAGTGGTTTAAGAATTTACAACCTAAGGAGGCAGAACTGCTTTCTCATCCCACACTCTTCTGAACATTTTACACACATCTTCTCAGGTAATCCACATCTTCTCTTTCATTCTCTCAATAATGAAGTTTTTAAGTCAGTGGTAGAGCTCATACTCAGACGATCTACAGAGCAGATATCTACCTTGTACCCCAGGCTCAGCTACATGTCATGTTTACTGGGGCAACTCCTGCTAACCCATATGCTATGCTAAGTCGCTTCAGTCATACCCGACTCTGTGTGACCCCATAGATGGCAGCCCACTAGGCTCCTCTGTCCCTGGGATTCTCCAGGCAAGAACACTGGTGTGGGTTGCCACTTCCTTCTCCAATGCATGAAAGTGAAAAGTGGAAGTAAAGTCGCTCAGTCATGCCTGACTCTTAGCGACCCCATGGACTGCAAACTACCAGGCTCCTCCGTCCATGGGATTTTCCAGGCAAGAGTAATGGAGCGGGGTGCCATTGCCTTCTCCCTGCTAACCCATAGCAGACATCAATAATCAATCATGATACTCTTCACTCCCAGGCTGTGATGTGGGACTCCCCGTCCTCCCATCACAGCTCCTTTAACAATCATGACAGGACAATGAAGATCAGCCCACAGGATGTCATTTCTCTGCTGTTCTTGATACTTTGTTACTTTGTCCCACTTCATTTGAAAGTATTCTTGGGAATATTTGCCTCTGTCCGTGAATGGAGACTTTGAAAGTAAATGTGGACCAAAGAGCAGCGCAGAAAGCAGGCACTCAACACAAGTCAGGAGCTTTCAGGGGGTGCTGCAAGGTGGCTAAGGCCCTGCAGGAAATTTATTTAACCGACTATATTGCCTTAAGTAGAATTAGCCTTGGAAGTAAAACGTAGGCTGATAAACTAATCCTCCTGGAAATTAGGGGCAACTGTGAGAGTCGGAAGTCATCAGTGTGAATTTCAGTTCCAATTATGTGCAAATACTCTGTGGTGTTAAAAACCCAACTCCTGATGTCAGCAGAACACCTAATCAGTTCTCAATTAAGAGGATATAATCTTAGGTGGCTTTGGCCTGCAACGGCTTGGAGCAGGGCCTCGGACAAGAGACTGAGGCTGGGTCGTGGCTGTGAAAGCACGAGATCCTAGCCACTAGACCAGAAGTCAGTGACAAGGGCCCTGGCCCTTCAGCTTTGCAGAAAAGAATTTCCACAAAGACAGAAAATAATGAAGCAAGTAAAGTATTTACTAGGAGGAAAAGAGTACAGTAAGTACTTGCAGATAAACACACAGGCAGACTCAGAGGGCGAGTCCCTAAGTTGCTAAGTCTCACCCTCGAGGCAGTTTGAATTACTTTTACGGAGTATTTCTTCTGGGCTTATGGGGTGCTCCTTTGGCCAAGCATTATGATTTGCCCAGTTCACAGTCTATATTTGGAGTATCTCAGGATCCTCTCACGTGTGCAGGTGCCTCTCCTAGTCAAGATGGATTCTACCACAAAGGCCTGTGGGTAGAACATCTCTTGACACGACTCCCCTTTGGCCTCCAAGAAGCCTTTTCTGCTCATGTGTGGTTGCGGGGGGTCTCCTGACTTCAGGAACGAACCTCCTCCCTTAACTGTCCTGCTATTCTTGTCTTGGAGTTTTGATCAATAGAGAGTGAATCTCCAATTGCTTTACCCTGGGGGGGCTGAACTTCCTCCTGCCTCAGATTTACCAATGTGTTTTTGTTTGTGCCCTCCACAGTCTTTCATTATTTATATTGGTGACTGACCCATCCTATCTGCATGTAATCTGAACTCAGCTGAGCAAGAGGCTGCTTCCCTCATCTAATGAGATCTTTCTTTCTGGGGACTGACCATGTTCTGACCCCAGAAAAACAGGCAACAGGACATTTGTTCCAACACTAAAGGTAAACAGTAAAGATGTCACAGCTCAGGAACTTCCCTGGTTGTTCAGTGGGTAAGACTCTGTGCTCCCAATGCAGGGGCCCGGGTTCAATCCCTGGTCAGGGAATCGGATCCCACATGCTGCAACTGAGACTGGGTGCAACCAAATAAATACTTTAAAAAGGTGTTGCAGCTTAGTGTGGAATTCAGTAGATTTTTTTTTTTTTTGCTTCCTTGTGTATATAAAAGGGAAAAATGCTTCCAAAATGTGTTTGAAAAGCTTTCAAGCTCTTACTGCTGCTGCTGCTAAGTCACCTCAGTCGTGTCTGACTCTGTGCGACCCCATAGATGGCAGCCCACCAGGCTCCCCCGTCCTTGGGATTCTCCAGGCATGAATACTGGAGTGGGTTGCCATTGCCTTCTCCAATGCATGAAAGTGAAAAGTGAAAGGGAAGTCGCTCAGTCGTGCCCGACTCTTAGCGACCCCGTGGACTGCAGCCTACCAGGCTCCTCCATCCATGGGATTTTCCAGGCAAGAGTACTGGAGTAGGGTGCCATTGCCTTCTCCAAGCTCTTACTAGTTCACTTTAAATGTGATTTGCCGTATTTTGCAGACTTCTACTTCATTGATCTATAGGATTTCTGACCAGAAATACCTTAGACTAGCTCATTAGCACTGTTTTCATGGACATTAAAACTGAAGCAGAAAGAGGGACACAGTCAGAGACACATGACTTAGAAGAGCAGGTTATCCTGCCTTCTGACTTTCAGTTGGGGATGAAGAAAGTTGCCTGCCATTGTTGTTGTAGTAGTTCAGTCATTCAATTAGGTCTTCATTCAATTGACTCTTTGAGACCCCATGGACTGCAGCACGCCAGGCTTCCCTGTCCTTTACCATCTCCCAGAGTTTGCTCAAACTCACGTCCATTGAGTCGCTGATATAATACAACCATCTCTGTTGTCCCCTTCTTCTGCCCTCATCTTTCCCAACATCAGGGTCTTTTCAAACGAGTCAGTTCTTCGCATCAGGTGGCCAAAGTATTGGAGTTTCAACTTCAATATCAGTCCTTCCAATGAATATTCAGTGTTGATTCCCTTTAGGATTGACTGGTTTGATCTCCTTGCAGTTGCTTGCTGAATCAGTAAACAATGGATGTGATGTCCACCAATTCATCAACCACTACAGTCAACACCCCCCAACACCTCCACCTCCTCAGCACCCCACCACTGTGTACCCTGAGGGGATTCACGATGGGAAAAAACAGGATACTTGCCTTAGATAGCTAAAGTGCATATCAGAGGAATGATTTCAATGAGCTCAAAGTCTTGAATATTCCTATACAGAGAAAAACACTAAATTCATTAACTTGAGATGTCTAGTTTTTCTTTAATTAACAGTCATCCTTCGATGCCGACCACCTGGTCTCTGTTGAAAAAACTTCTATATATCTGGGCTCCTCCCTTAACCACTTCAAAAATGTCCCTCAGAGCTATCTGAGGGTCTGCCTCCCAGGGAAAGTCCTCAGAAAGTCTGTCAAAATGTAATTCTCAGCTTTTAGGTTAGGTGTGTTTTTCTGTTGACCACAGTCCAAGAGCCTCTATACCTTCTATGATCTTCTAACCATGAACAAACACACATGTGTATGGATGTGCACACACACACACACACACCACCTCCCAATCTACATGGAGGGAGTTTTCAGGAAATCTGGAAAACAGAAGATCTCTGTCTTTAGCACCTGTCTTCTGAGGCCCCTACCCTCTCCTCCTGACTTCTCAACAACCCCCACCTCTACTCAGGTCAATTTCTCATTCAGAGAATTTCCTTCTGGCTAAGCAAAGAAACAATTGAGTGAACTCTACCTATCTTTCTGATAGTTATGTTATGTGCATTAAAAAAAAGAAGTTAGGTAGTACACACATACACACACCATTCTCACCATAAGAACTGCTCCCAAAGCATGGAATTTTAGATACAAGCAAGGAGGTTATTACAATCAAACCTCCATATGTGTGGGTTATACATGGAGAGGCAACTTTACTAAATAAAACATCTTATATAAGGGACTAGCATTTGCAGATCGGGGTGTCCCTAGGTTGGGAGGGGTTCTGGAACCAACTTCCAGTGTGTATCAAAGGATAACTGCACTTTTATAGTGAGATGGGGGGAACTTCAGTTGTAGCCACGCATTCCAGGAAACAAACTCACTCAGAAGGACAATGCAGATAGTGGAGTACAGTTTATTATACCGGCGGGCTCAAGGCAGCCTCCTCTTAGCCAAGGACCCCGATCAGTTTTTGTGAAAATCTTATATACCCTAAGTGTATATATATAAGATTCCCTTAAACTAGTCTGAACAAAAGAAAAAGAAAGATACAATCAAAGTTTACCTGTGATTATATGCCTTAAGCCTAGGTAGTTAACAGTGGACAATTATCAATAGGCCTATGGTCATACCCCAACAAGCATAATAGATGTATGATTCTATTTGGTTACACAGATAATTAGGGTATTCTTTTAGGCAGTGGAGAGCCCTGGGACTCTTCCTTCTAGGGGCCTGGTTTTCCAGTTGGGAGGGACTGGGGGCAGGAGGAGAAGGGGACGACAGAGGATGAGATGGCTAGATGGCATCACCGACTCTGGGCAGGGAGGCCTGGCGTGCTGAGATTCATGGGGTTGCAAAAAGTCAGACACGACTGAGCAACTAAACTGAACTGAACTTATGTCTTTTCCATAGATACTGGGCATATACCTCAAAGTTCACAGTCCGGCCCAAGGTAGAGTCCTGCTTTCAAGACAGAGCCTGTTCTGTTTCTTCCTTCATTTTTACAAACTGCTGCTACCATGGTGGCCTTGGTCTACAAATTCAACTATATTCACACCCACCCTGTGATCTCCCCTCACTTCTTCACACACACCTATCTATTACCTAATCACAGTAGAAACATTTCTGAAATGGTGGAATAAGGACACCAATCCATGCCTCCATAAAAGCAATGAGAACACTGGGAAAATTGTCAAAAACAACTTTTTCAGAACTCTGGAAATTAACCAAAGATGTGCAATCATCAAGATACACTTATTCAAGAAAATCTGCTGAATCTCAGTAAGAACAATGAACTTTGTCCTTTTCCTTGTCCTAGTCCTATCCTCATTTCCCCAGCTCCCTTGTAGCCTTGAAAACTAACAACCCCACAACTATGATCACTGTGAAAATTACCAGCCTTGCAACCACTGGAGGGAGGAAAAAGCGTCTGGAGCTCCTCTAAGCCTAACCCCAGAGAACTGTCACCATTTGACCTGCCTAGAAGCATCCTGAAAAGTACTCTTCTCAAGGTTATCACTGGGTGACCTTACTCAAAACTCACTCTTCAAACAACCCTACTCCCAGGGCATTTGCAAACAAACAGAAGACAAAATATGTCAGTTGTTTTACATTACAGATGCCTGAGGTAGAAATAGCACTTGGAACTGACTGAAAAACTTCTTTAAAAGCTGGGAAATGAGATGCCCATGTGTTTAGTCATTTCAGTCCAGTCTTACTCTTTGCGATCCTATGGACTATAGCCTCCCAGGCTCCTCTGCCCATAGGATTCTCTGGGCAAGAATAGTGGAGTGGGTTGCCATTTCCTTCTCCAAGATGTCCAGAGAGAGCTTGGAAAAGCTCTGACATATTCCTGGGAATCTAGTAGACTGCGTGCATTTTCAGACCCACGCGCATGCCTAGGAAAGACCCCAAAAGACCCTAATCTCTCCCTTCTGTCTGACTTTGAGTCTCTGTGGAAGCCAGAGAGGAAATCTAAGGTAGAATTGTAAACTGCAAGAACTAAAGAGCCTCTTTATGAAAGTGAAAGAGGAGAATGAAAAAGTTGGCTTAAAAATCAACATTCAAAAAACAAAGATCATGGTATCTTGTCCCATCACTTCATAGCAATAGATGGGGAGCCACTGGAAACAGTGACAGATTTTATTTTCTTGGGCTTCAAAATCACTGCAGGTGGTGACTGCAGCCANGATCTCTGTCTTTAGCACCTGTCTTCTGAGGCCCCTACCCTCTCCTCCTGACTTCTCAACAACGCCCACCTCTACTCAGGTCAATTTCTCATTCAGAGAATTTCCTTCTGGCTAAGCAAAGAAACAATTGAGTGAACTCTACCTATCTTTCTGATAGTTATGTTATGTGCATTAAAAAAAAGAAGTTAGGTAGTACACACATACACACACCATTCTCACCATAAGAACTGCTCCCAAAGCATGGAATTTTAGATACAAGCAAGGAGGTTATTACAATCAAACCTCCATATGTGTGGGTTATACATGGAGAGGCAACTTTACTAAATAAAACATCTTATATAAGGGACTAGCATTTGCAGATCGGGGTGTCCCTAGGTTGGGAGGGGTTCTGGAACTAACTTCCAGTGTGTATCAAAGGATAACTGCACTTTTATAGTGAGATGGGGGGAACTTCAGTTGTAGCCACGCATTCCAGGAAACAAACTCACTCAGAAGGACAATGCAGATAGTGGAGTACAGTTTATTATACCGGCGGGCTCAAGGCAGCCTCCTCTTAGCCAAGGACCCCGATCAGTTTTTGTGAAAATCTTATATACCCTAAGTGTATATATATAAGATTCCCTTAAACTAGTCTGAACAAAAGAAAAAGAAAGATACAATCAAAGTTTACCTGTGATTATATGCCTTAAGCCTAGGTAGTTAACAGTGGACAATTATCAATAGGCCTATGGTCATACCCCAACAAGCATAATAGATGTATGATTCTATTTGGTTACACAGATAATTAGGGTATTCTTTTAGGCAGTGGAGAGCCCTGGGACTCTTCCTTCTAGGGGCCTGGTTTTCCAGTTGGGAGGGACTGGGGGCAGGAGGAGAAGGGGACGACAGAGGATGAGATGGCTAGATGGCATCACCGACTCTGGGCAGGGAGGCCTGGCGTGCTGAGATTCATGGGGTTGCAAAAAGTCAGACACGACTGAGCAACTAAACTGAACTGAACTTATGTCTTTTCCATAGATACTGGGCATATACCTCAAAGTTCACAGTCCGGCCCAAGGTAGAGTCCTGCTTTCAAGACAGAGCCTGTTCTGTTTCTTCCTTCATTTTTACAAACTGCTGCTACCATGGTGGCCTTGGTCTACAAATTCAACTATATTCACACCCACCCTGTGATCTCCCCTCACTTCTTCACACACACCTATCTATTACCTAATCACAGTAGAAACATTTCTGAAATGGTGGAATAAGGACACCAATCCATGCCTCCATAAAAGCAATGAGAACACTGGGAAAATTGTCAAAAACAACTTTTTCAGAACTCTGGAAATTAACCAAAGATGTGCAATCATCAAGATACACTTATTCAAGAAAATCTGCTGAATCTCAGTAAGAACAATGAACTTTGTCCTTTTCCTTGTCCTAGTCCTATCCTCATTTCCCCAGCTCCCTTGTAGCCTTGAAAACTAACAACCCCACAACTATGATCACTGTGAAAATTACCAGCCTTGCAACCACTGGAGGGAGGAAAAAGCGTCTGGAGCTCCTCTAAGCCTAACCCCAGAGAACTGTCACCATTTGACCTGCCTAGAAGCATCCTGAAAAGTACTCTTCTCAAGGTTATCACTGGGTGACCTTACTCAAAACTCACTCTTCAAACAACCCTACTCCCAGGGCATTTGCAAACAAACAGAAGACAAAATATGTCAGTTGTTTTACATTACAGATGCCTGAGGTAGAAATAGCACTTGGAACTGACTGAAAAACTTCTTTAAAAGCTGGGAAATGAGATGCCCATGTGTTTAGTCATTTCAGTCCAGTCTTACTCTTTGCGATCCTATGGACTATAGCCTCCCAGGCTCCTCTGCCCACAGGATTCTCTGGGCAAGAATAGTGGAGTGGGTTGCCATTTCCTTCTCCAAGATGTCCAGAGAGAGCTTGGAAAAGCTCTGACATATTCCTGGGAATCTAGTAGACTGCGTGCATTTTCAGACCCACGCGCATGCCTAGGAAAGACCCCAAAAGACCCTAATCTCTCCCTTCTGTCTGACTTTGAATCTCTGTGGAAGCCAGAGAGGAAATCTAAGGTAGAATTGTAAACTGCAAGAACTAAAGAGCCTCTTTATGAAAGTGAAAGAGGAGAATGAAAAAGTTGGCTTAAAAATCAACATTCAAAAAACAAAGATCATGGTATCTTGTCCCATCACTTCATAGCAATAGATGGGGAGCCACTGGAAACAGTGACAGATTTTATTTTCTTGGGCTTCAAAATCACTGCAGGTGGTGACTGCAGCCATGAAATTAAAAGACACTTGCTCCTTGGAAGAAAACCTATGATCAATCTAGACAGGTTATTTAAAAGGAAAGACATTACTTTGCCAACAAAGTTCAGTACAGTCAAAGCTGTGGTTTTTCCAGTAGTCATGTATGGATGTGAGAGTTGGACCATCAAGAAAGCTGAGCACTGGAGAATTGATGCTTTTGATCTGTGGTGTTGGAGAAGACTCTTGAGAGTCCCTTGGACTGCAAGAAGATCAAACCAGTTAATCCTAAAGGAAATCAGTCCTGAACATTCATTGGAAGGACTGATGGTGAAGTTGAAACTCCAATACTTTGGCCACCTGATGCGAAGAATTGACTCATTGGAAAAGACCTGGATGCTGGGAAAGATTGAAGGCAGGAGGAGAAGGGGACGACAGAGGATGAGATGGTTGGATGGCATCACCAACTTGATGGCCATGAGTTTGAGCAAGCTCTGGGAGATGGTGATTGACAGGGAAGCCTGGCATGCTCCATTCCATGGTGTCACAAAGAGTTGGACATGACTGAGTGACTGAACTGAACTGAACTGCCTGAGGATTGAAGGCATGTTCCAATATACATACATACCCACAGAAGGAAAGCAAAGACTGATAGACTTACTGTTTCATGCATTTAAAGAGACCTGTGGGACTTTCCTGATGGTACAGTGGATTGGAATTCACTCCTGCCAATGCAGGAGACATGGGTTCGATTCTTGGTCCGGGAAGATCCCACACGCCCTGAAGCAACTAAGCCTGTGTGTCACCAACGATTGAGGCCATGCTCCAGAGCCTGAAAGCCACAACAACTGAGCTTGCATGCCACAACTAAACAGCCTCTATGAGCAATTATTGGAGCCTGTATACCTAGAGCCCTGCTCCATAATAAGAGAACCCACTGCAATGAGAAGCCTGGGCAATGCAACTAGAGAGTAGCTGCCACCACCCCCCCCCCTGCTCTCGCAACTAGAGAAACCCCGTATGCAGCAACAAGGACCCAGGGCAGACAAAAAAATAAATAAATAATATAGCAGTGCACATGTATAGTACATGTCAAAAAAGTAAATTAAAAAAAAAACCTGTGTCCAATCATTAGCTGTCCATCAAACTAACCAAGCAGAGACTACACTGACCATATATGAACAAAAATACAGATTATGCAGAATTAGCTCAGAAAAGCCACTAAAGAAACAACAACTAATGGTAGCAACATCAAACCCTACCGAAGGGGTTGAATATGATTTCCAGAATTACTATATTATTTAAGATATCCAATTTTTAAAAATGCAAGGCATGCAAAGAAACAGAAAAGCATGATTTATACACAGTAGAAGGAGGGGGATTCGTCAGTAGAAACCTAGACATTTGACTCGTTAAAGATTTTTAAAGAGCTATAAAAACATATTCAAAGAATTTTTTTAATGTATCAAAAATTAAAGGAAGGGCTGAGTAAAATGTTTCTAAAATAGAGATTATCAATTATATGATATAAATTATGATAAAAAGAGAAATTCTGGAGTTGAAAAGCACAATAACTGAAATGGAAAACACACTAGTGGGTAAATCTATCAGGAAGACATATAAAGTTATAAATATACATGCTCCTAAGAACAGAGCCCCCCAACCATGAAGCAAAACTGATAAAATGAAAGGGAGAATGAAACAATAATAGAGATTTCACACTTCACTTTAATATTGAATGGACGATTAAGCAAAAGATCAGAAAAGAAAAAGAAACTTTCACGAACAGTCTACAGGCAGAGCAAGGGACTTCCTTGGTGCTCCAGCCATTAAGAATCTGCCTTCCAATGCAGGGGATGTGGGTTCGATCTCTGGCTGGGGAATCACCATCCCACGTGCTGCAGGGCAACTCCTGAGCCCGAATACCACAACTATGACCCGAGGCGGGCAAAAATAAATAAATATATATTTTTAAATAAATAAATGCAAAGCAAGAAGGAAGGATGTAGTAAAGCTTAGAATGAAATAATAGTCACTGTGTGTTATCTCTGAGAAAGCGAGCAAGTGAGAGGAGACAACCATCTTCACAGGCAATGTGTCAGGGTATGGGTAGCTTATTTCTGAACTGAGAGCTTGGGGTATTATATTTCTAGAGAGTAAATTGATACAAAGGCACTGGAGTAAGGATAAAATAGGAGATAAAGAGTTACACTGTGCATTTCCTCTTTCTAGGGGGCAAGGTTCAGACTCCACGCTTTGATAGCTCTAAGGGGTTCATACCTCAGAGTGTCCTGCCTGTGTTCTCCTCAACTGCCATCTCTAGCTAATTTCACTTTGGGCCGTTGTAGGAGACCTTTCCCCGTTCTCTGCAAAACCATTAAGCAGATAGCTGAATCAGCAGAGACAGGATGATGGGAGACTCTTGACAGAGAGACCCCATTCCTGCAGGGGCAAAGGCACAAGTTGCGGAGGATATAAGGAACACATTATAGACAAGAGGATAGAATCTGGATGGGAAGCAGGGATAGGCAAGCAGCTGGAAATGTCTTTAGTTCTGCACAGTGAGAAGCCCCAGATTCAAACACTCCGTTATCCACACTGAGTCCTAGGGAGAATAACCCCAGATATCTCTGAAGCAAGGGTAAATGAGTGTTTGTATGAATCACTGCTATGCTGCAGACCACCCAACCCACTGGCCACCTAGGCAGGCTCTAGTACATTCCCTCTGTAGCAAAACTGATTAGCTTTATTATTGCTCTCTTATTCACCCATCAAGACCAACATTAACTATTGATACTTCTTTGTCCTTGAACCCTTCCTCATATTTCCCCCAGGTCTTAGCTCCCATCAGTTTTTCTTCACTGAGGTTTCATCACTACAATAATCATATGTCCTGGATGTGTTTTTAGTAAAGGTGATTTATATTATTTTATCACATTTAATCCTCACAACAAAATTACAAGACAGATATTATGACTCTTGTCTTCTGACTTAAGAAGTTGAGGGGTCAGAAAGTTTCAGTAACAGGAAGTGAGAGGCAGGCTGGGATGAGAATTAAGGAATAATTCACCTCAAAATTTATCATTTTCTCATCTAACTAGCCTCCCATTCCTGTAGCCCTATAACCATGCTTAACTCTTTCTAGGGAGTCCTATTATAAAAAGTATATTCTCCCAAGAGGGGGAAAAAAGCTCTCATAATCAAGAGTGAATGTATGAAATTAGCCAAAACCTCCTAATAAAATCAACCTCAAATGAGCATTAAAATGTAGAACAAGCTGAGAGCAATAAATAGGCAAAAAAAGCAAAGAAAAGTGTTTTTACTTCTTTCTTTCCAATCTGTAAACCTTGTATCTTTTTCTTGCCTTATGGCACTAGCTAAGATCTCCAGTATTATGGTGAATAGGAGTAATAAAAGAGCGGAAAGCATCTAGATTCTCACCATTATGAATGCTTGCTGTACATTTTTTATATTTTTTCTTTTTTTTTTAGATCAAGTTGAGAAAACTTTACTCTTAGTTTTTTGAGTGTTTGTGTCATGAATGGGTCTTGGATTTTATCAAATGCTTTTTTTGCATTAATTGGAATGACTGTAAGACGGATTTTGCTTATTTGACTTGTTGATGTGATGGATGGTGGTTTAGTCGTGTGTACTAAGTCACCTCAGTCATGTCCGTGGACTGCAGCAGCTCCATGGACTGTAGCTGCCTGGCTCCTTTGTCCATGGGGATTCACCAGGCAAGGATACCGGGGTGGGTTGCCATTTGTGATGGATGGATTACATTAACTGTTTTGTTTTAGCACATATCTGGAGTAAATCCCCACTTGTTTGTGGTATGTCATTTTTTCCCATAAATGACTAGATTCAATCCAACAAGATACATCGATATAGAAAATGCTGTTGTGTTGGACCGTCAGCAGTACTGTTGTGAAAAGACTTGGAAAGAGACTAGGTATAGAAGAAAACACGGCAGCACGGATTGAAGAGCAGGAAAGGTCAATGGGTGAAGAAGAAGATTCTGGTAAAGGACACTGGGATACAGATTTCACACTGAAGGTGAGGAGGGGGTAACTCTGATGCTACGTCATGATCTCAGAAAGCCAGGTCTGGCAAAGGGAGCCCAGGGCTTGAAGTCTTAGCCTCTATCTATGGCTCTGCCACTTACCAGCAACAAGATCAAGTCCCTGCACCTTTCCTGACTTGTCATCTGAAACATGAGAAAGCTGGGCCAGATGATCGCTGAGAACTTTTCTAGCTCTAAATGATGGGGCTCAGAGTTGCCAGAGAGAAGTCTGCTCTACACATATCCATTTCACAATTAAACCGGACAGATGCTGAGACAGTTGCCATACTACAATCAAGAGAACAGCTAAACCAGGATGAAATGAAATTCTACACGAAAATGTTTATACACCTGTTCAAAATTGACATCACCTTGAAAAGGACTGTGACCCCGTAGGCCAGTGAATGACATCCACTTGTAACTACAAAGTTAACCAAACCCTTTGACCAAATAACTCCTTCTTAAGCTATAAGTGATTCACAACATAGTTCGTCACCTGCACATGGAAAAAAGAAATGCCTCTGAATATTTGAACGTGCTTTTAAAATATTAAGCGCCTCCTCCAGGTGGTGTAAGTGATAGGTGGGTATGTTTATCTGATGTCAGTCTCTCTCTAGGGATCACCTGCACCTACTCATGACCTGCAAACATGCATTGAATGTCCCTTTAACAGAAGGAGGATCCCACCCACCTGGGGGCATCTCATTCGCCTAAGTAGCTGCTGGGGTCCAGTTGACAGACGCAGTAAATGGTTAGGAGTCGACTTGACCAGGCCTGAGACCTACTGCCCCGATGCTACAGGGACCTGAGCCAAAGGGTGGAGGAAGGGCCCTGCCCTAGAGTTTTCCTACTTAAGCTAGAAACATTTTTATTTTCTTTATCTCAATTTTTAGTAAGTCCCTGAGAGAGTATTTCTTTTTTTTCTGTTATGACAGAGAGAACGTATTCATTTTCAAACTTAGACGATGCCAAAATTTTTTTAAGTCAAATGATTGGTTCTGAGGGTAACCTTTGTAACTTCAGTACCATTCAGCTAGAAGAGCTTGTCACTGTCACTGTTTTCTGTGGCTGTGAGTTGATTTACACAGAAAGATGCAAACAACTACCTTATTATTTTCTTTCAAGTAGAACTGGGACTCAAACAATACTGACCAAAGAGGAAAAAAACGAGGCTGAGCCCTCAGTTGCTTTTCTAATTTCTCCCTACAGGGTGCGTGGTATGCTGGAATCTAAAATAAACACCTTTGGGAATTCCCTGGCAGTCTAGTAGTTAGGACTCCACACTTTTACTGCTGAGGGTACAGGTTCATTCCTTGGTGAGGGAACTAAGATCTTGTAAGCTGGGTGGTGCAGCCAAAAAAAAAAAGCCTTCATCTCCCACTCATATATCATGTCTGGGAGAGAAAAGAGAAGGAAATGAGATTTGTTTTCTCTTTTTTGAGAAACTGGGAGAAAGTCAATTATAAGTCTGTGGAGCAGGAAAGAGTAGATTAAAGAACCAAAGTTTTGTGGCAAACAATCTACAAAACAACAAGCAGGTTATGTTCAATGCAGGGTAGGTGTGTGTGTGTTGGTTGCTCAGCTGTGTCCAGCTCTGCAGCCCACCAGGCTCCCCTGTCCATAGGATTCTTCAGGCAAGAATACTGAGTGGGTTACCAGGTCCTTCTCCAGGGGATCTTCCAGACTCAGGGATTGAACTCGGATCTCCCACATTGCGGGCGGATTCTCTATCATCTGAGTCACCAGAGAAGCCCCCAGTGCAGAGCATGTTATTCCTAAAAGTAAAAGCTCATCTTGGCAGCCCTCATCCTATTCCGCATCCTATTCTGTTGATATGCGTCAACAAGAAAAGCAAGCTCATCTACTACGTGGAGTCCCAGATAAGCTGAATTTATTAAGTTGCTTCTTTGTTCTGGTAAATGAAAACAATGAATATGCGAAGGGCTTTTCTGTGGTCTCCATGGAAAGCTGAGAGCCAGGGACTAGAGGAAGGTGACTCTGTCAGCAAGTCCAGCAAGACTGGCAAGCCACTGTCCCCGGTCCTGTCCAGGACTCAGCCTGGGGTGTGGATGCTCTGCGACTTCTCGGGGACACATCATAATTTAATCCTCATCATTTCCTGCTCTTTCTCCCTAGTCTGCAGGCGGATTCTTTACCAGCTGAGCCACAAGGGAAGCCCAGTAATACTGGAGTGGGTGGCCTATCCCTTCTCCAGTGAATCTTCCTGACCCAGGGATCAAACCAGGGTCTCCTGCATTGCAGGCAGATTCTTTACCAGCTGAGCTATGAATCAGCTATATGTATACATACATCCTCTCCCTCTTGGACCTCCCTCCCACTCCACCCCCATCCCACCCACCTAGGTCTTCATGCAGGTTCCCACTAGTTAGCTGTTTTATACCTGGTATTGCATTTATGTCAAATGTAATCTAATTCATCTCACCCTTCCCTTCTTATCCTGTGTCCGCACGTCTATTCTCATTTTTTAAAAGAGAAGTTTTATTTACCTTTCTAATGACACTCCCAGGTCTGAGAAGCTGTACATCTCTTGAGTTTTGATGAAGCCAACAGTATTGGTTATTAGCATCTCAGTCCTAGCCAACCCCACTCCCTAACCTGCCACCTGGTAGCTAAACAAACCAACAGAAAATCCACTGGAACTAAACACTAAGAAGGATTTTAAAGACCCAGGCATGGAATCAAAATATTTCCTGAGCCATTTTAATACCTGATGTTAATAGGTGACCAAAAGCAGCTTCAGAGTATTTTCAAAAAGATTGGTATTTTTGGTAAATTCAACCTGTGTAGGAAACAGTTACATTATTTTGTTCAGTTTAACGAGAAAAGGACTTATGTACCCTCCTAAACCAGTTAAATTGGTCTGAAAAGTTGGTGTAAGAACTGTGACAGGTATTTGAAGCTTAGAGTTTGAGAGCAGGATGTTAATCTCATCTACTCCCATAATTTTGCAGATAAGGAAACACTCAGTGAAAGTTACATGACTTCTCCAAAGTCAGATTCAAAAAAGAACCCCAGTTCTCCAAATTTATAGACCAGGCATCTTTCTAAAACCAAGGCAGGGCTTCACTCGTGGTCTAGTTGCTAAGTCTATGCTTCCGACAGAGGGGATGCAGGTTCCACTGTGGCTGGGAAACTAGATCCCACATGCCACACATACCGGCCAAAAAATAAATAAAATTTTAATAAGCTAAAATACTGCAGCAGATAAAAAGAAATCTTCATAACAAGCTTTATGAACATCAGAAAAAGGTTTAATATGGCAATTTCACAGTGTTTTATCAATAGTTGCAAACTCTGAATTGAAACAAATCGCATCTTTGAGTTTAAAATTTTTTGTCATCAAAAAAAAACCCAAAAACATAACTGATAGACCCAGACCCTTTAAATGTGTTGGCCACCAGAAAAAACGTTTTGTGATGTTTTCTCTCTCCTGGGTTGTCTGCACTGACTGTATATTGAAAGAAATATATTACATTCTCTGCTTGTAATCTTTAAACTGATTTTTTTAAATTGGTTTGTTTTCAAAATGGACTTTTTCTTCCCCTTGTATCATATCTAGCCTGGCTCCGATACTTTGGCTGCCTGACGCAAAGAGGCAACTCATTGGAAAAGACCCTGATACTGGGAAAAATCGAAGGTGAAGGGAGGAATAGGGAGTGACAGAGGATGAGATGGTTGGATGGCATCACCGATTCTATGGACGTGAGTTTGAGTAAGCCCCAGGAGTTGGTGATGGATAGGGAGGCCTGGCATGCTGCAGTCCATGGGGTCGCAAAGAGTCAGACATGNACTGGTTGGATCTCCTTGCAGTCCAAGGGACTCTCAAGAGTCTTCTCCAACACCACAGTTCAAAAGCATAAATTCTTTGGTGCTCATCTTTCTTCACAGTCCAACACTCACATCCATACATGACCACTGGAAAAATCATAGCCTTGACTAGACGCACCTTTTTTGGCAAAGTAATGTGTCTGCTTTTCAATATGCTATTTGGGTTGGTCATAGCTTTTCTTCTGCTGAGAAACCATACAACACAAACAAAGACAACTCAAAAGTACAATTTCTTTGATACAGCAGCTAATACTGTATACAGAGTCAATTTTTTTTTTTTTAATTACTCAAGGTAAATGTACTTGTAATTTTACAATCACATTTAAGCAGCTTTCAGCAGGAAATCTCTCTTCAGGAGGCTCCTTTGTTTAATCAGTAACCTTAAACTAGGTACCCCCATGCTCTACTCACCTCCAGCCCTAACACAACTTTCAAATCTTTTGATCACACAGTATCTTACCTAACTTGTTGGTTCTTTCCATAGATTAAAGAAGTAGAAATGAAGAATAAGCAATTAACAGATGACCAGATCTCTTCCCAAGCTTACCCTTCAGTAGCCTTGTGAACAAATTGTGTGAACAAGATAACATCTAAAGAAAAATCACAAGTTGACAGGACTGCACACAGTGGGGAGTGGTGATGACTCTGACTCCATATCAATGGGGTCAATGATTAACTGAGATTTCCCTTTCTTCCTTTCATGGCAGAGTGAAATCTTCAGAGGTGGTTTGTGGAGGACAGTGAATCTACACATCTGTTGTGTCAACAATGGTTCTTTGTATGGATTTTTGAGCAAAGAGCAGTAGAATCTGATTCAGTAACAATGTGTGTAAAACTACATATTTTAAGTGGGTATGTTCCTGGTGAATTTACATTTCTTGACTCATTGGGAAAGAATATGGAGACAAGCACAGAAGTTAAAGTAAAGTGCAAGTTTATTTAAGCAAGAATATGCTCTCACAAAAAAGGCAGGCAGACAGGTAAGAAGCTGCTGCTCTGGGTTTCTTTGGCAAGCAGGTTGTGATGGACATTCAAATGAAGCAGTGGAATATTCACTGAGAAAGCAGGAGTTTGTGTGTCATATTCATATTCCCTGATTTTCATCCCAGCTCCATCTTCCTGGGGGGAGGAGGGATTTTTGTCCTTACTTAGTTTAGACCATAAGTATCATGGTGTCAGTGCATGATGGTACTTCTTATTGTAATCAGGGTAAAATGAGTAAGAGGTTACATTTGGACTTAGGAGATTCCCATATTTCCCCATCTTCCTTTATCTGCCTCCAGAACACTTACACCCAAAATGTGTTCCTGTCAGTTTTGAAGTTTCTGCTTTCCTTTGTTTTCCCATGAACCCCTGCTATATACAAAATTCCTGATTTCCCACCACCTGGCCTCTGCCCTCATTTCTCTGCTCATATCTAGCTACCTGCAGTTATAACTAACATTTTAATTTATAAAACTTATGTGAAATATACACTGTAAATTTATTGATGTAGTAATCATATAACTATGGGGCTTCCCTGGTGGCTCAGTGGTAAAGAATCTACTTTCAATGCAGGAGACTTGGGTTAAATCCCTGGGTCAGGAAGATACCTTGGAGTAGAAAGTGGCAACCAAGCCCAGTATTCTTGCCTGGGAAATCCTATGGACAGAGGAGCCTGGTGGGATACTGCCCATGGGGTCACAAAGAGTCAGACACGACTTAGCTGCTAACACTTGCACTTTATCACTTTTCTGGACGACATGGCAGTGGCTAAGAGTGCTGGAGGCATAGAGGTGGAAACACTGATCTCAGCGGGGTGGGCGGGGGGAGGCAACTAAACAACGTGATATTTACATAGATTTCAATATAGTATATATATATTTCAAATTTTCTTAAATCATTCTCCTCATACACAAGCCCTCATTAAAACCACACTTTCCACGTTCTACTGCTCAAGATATTAAAAAGTATGTTTCTAAAATGAGAGCAAGCTTTATGTGGAGCTGGCAGAAGAATAAAATCTTATATCAATCTGCTATAGTCTATATCAGGGCTTCTCAGCATTGACACTATTGATATGTGAGGACAGATTGAGACAAGAAGGGGGCAGGGCACAACCATTAAAATAACGACAACTATTGAGGATGTGACATAAACTGGTTAGAACCAACTAGACCCAAGATGGCAGATGGTTGACTTTCACTAGAACATAAGCCTCAGTATACGCTCATTGTAATACATCAGCCAGCTAAACGATACACCCACAACAAACCCATGAAAGTTCCAAGGCCAACCATCAAAGATCAAAAAGTGGAAGTCCCTGATTCTTTGTTAAAATAGTTGTAATAATCTTTCCATTCATTAAGCTATGAAATTACCAACTCTTACAAAAATTGACACAGAGAAGGCAATGGCACCCCACTCCAGTACTCTTGCCTGGAAAATCCCATGGACAGAGGCGCCTGGTAGGCTGCAGTCCACGGGGTCGCTAAGAGTTGGACACAACTGAACGACTTCACTTTTAATTTTCACTTTCATGCATTGGAGAAGGAAATGGCAACCCACTCCAGTGTTCTTGCCTGGAGATCCCAGGGACGGGGGAGCCTGTTGGGCTGTCATCTATGGGGTCGCACAGAGTCGGACATGACTGAAGCGACATAGCAGCAGCAGCAGCATAAAAACTGACAACCCTGCATACCCTGGCACCTCTCGTATTCCAAAATGGCCCACATTCTGTCTATGCAGTGTGTTACTCTCTAAATAAACCTTCTTCACTTTACTATGTCTCAAAGTTGAATTCTTTCCTGTGTAAAGCCAAGGACCTACACTTGGTGGCTGTCCCAGGGACTTAGATGTGATCTGGGATGTTACCATTTTCTCATGCCCCACCACTCTTTCCTGCAACAAGATGATTCCGTAGGGGAGCAAAATTTTCCACCTCCAAATGTCTCTTTGTTATGTGGATTATTTGAGCTGAAACAATCAAGGTGCAAAAGACTCAAAAAAAAAAAATCTTTGACCTACCCTCTGTGTGAAGAATGTAGATGGAGGACTTTGTCCAGTAAGGGAACTATCAACATAGATAACTTCAGTATGAACTAGGTGTGTAGAAAGGAGCAGACCTAGCTATGTCTATTTATTAAAATCCCTCTCTGGATCCCACTGTCTCTGTCTGTCCCAACAAGCATTTATTTATCAAACACTCGCTTTTCCATCTCCGTGTCAACTGGTTTATTCCTCTTTGAAATATCAAAAGATTACCCCCAATATTCTCCTTTCTGTACCTGCAGATATTGTTTAAGGTGAAGACTTTGACCATTATGCCATTACTCAATTCTCCTGGGTCTCACTTGATGGTTTTTCCAGTAGTCATGTACACATGTGAAATCTGGACCATAAAGAAGGTTAATCACTGAAGAACTGATGCTTTTGAATTGTGGTGCTGGAGAAGACTCTTGAGAGTCCCTTGGACTGCAAGGAGATCATTGGAAGGACAAATGCTGAAGATGAAGCTCCAACACTTGGACACCTGATGCAAAGAGCTGACTCATTGGAAAAGACCCTGATGCTGGGAAAGATTGAGGGCAGGAGGAGAAGGGGGCAAAAGAGGATGAGATGGTTGGATAGCATCACTGATGCAATGGACATGAGTTTGAGCAAGTTCCGGGAGATAGTGAAGGACAGGGAAGCCTGGCATGCTGAAGTCCATGGGGCTGCAAAGAGTTGGACACAGCTTAACAATTGAATAACAAATCGTGATGTTGAATGGTTTTCCTTGGAAATGAACAGAGATCATTCTGTCGTTTTGGAAATTGCACCCATTAACTGCATTTCAGACTCTTTTGTTGGCTATGAGGACTATTCCATTTCTTCTAAATAATTCTTGCCCACAGTAGTAAATATTATGATCATCTGAATTAAATTTGCCCTTTCTGGTCGATTTCAATTCACTGATTCCTAACATGTCGATGCTCATGATTTCAATCTCCTGCTTGACTACGTCCAGTTTACCTTGATTTATGGATTTAACATTCCAGGTTCCTCTGCAGTATTGCTTTCTATAGTATCCGACTTTACTTTTACCACCAGATGGACCCACCAGCATCCATCTGCACTCGGTTGGCCACTGGTGGGCCCGAGGCTAGCTTAGCGAGGGGGCGAGGGCGGTGCCCAGGTGCCCGCCGGCAGGAGAGGCAAGATAAATATCGAGATCCTGGAAGGACTGATAGAGCTGCTGCAGTGCAAACTCCAGCAAGTCTGCAAGCTGGTGCCTTAGGACCTCCTCGGTTGCTCCCTCAGATGTCATATGGAACACTATAGATGATCATTCAGAGTATCCGATTTGGAAATCTTGTACTTATAATTCAAGGATTGATTACAGAATACTGGGAGGAGGAAAAAATAATTCTATTTACTCTACTTTAGCTTGTCTACCCTTTCTTTATGTTTTTCTCTTCAATAATGATTCCGAAAAACTTAATATACAAATGAATTAATCAGGTGGACCTAATGTAGTGTCTTGTGAACAATGCATGCCTTCATCTTGCTTAACTCCTCAATATAATGTTTACTCTTTTGTGGTGTTAAAATGTCCACCTTATCTTATGGTGCCTGTAACTGCAACTACTTATTGGTATGATAATTATGGTCTTGCTGTGTTAAAACCACTACAAGATTTAATGTGATCAGAACAGTTCATGGGCTTACTAAACTTAGGGAAATCAGCTTTAATAACAACAATTACTACTGTTACTATGACTGTTATTGTGGCCGCAATATCATTGACTCAAAAAGTGCAAATGCCCAATATGTTGAAAAATCATATTTTAGGTGTTTTGAATAGCTCAGATATTAGTTTAGGCTTAGGGAAAATTCATAATCAGATACAGACCATGAAACACTCTCCATTGGATTTTACTGGCACTGGAGCAGCTAATGACTTTTTCCACACTTTCTCTAACTTCATTTCTGGAAATAATATTCTGTCTACTGTTTTCATTATGCTACTGTGGGTGCTCTAATCTTGCTTCTCATAATCAGTCTTCCTTGGATTTTCAGGATCCTTTGGCAGAGCATTCAGAAGCTTGCAACTAAACTGAATATGGCTGTTCTAAGAAATAAAAAAAGGGGGAGACGTTGGGAGCCAGTGTGAGGAATCCCGCCCATGGCAAAGGTCATGAGGACAGAGGCCTGACAATACGCCAAGGCGGGATCAAGCCCCAAGGGTCCTGGAGATTCTCGAGCATCTACTCCTAAAACCAGAGTCTGCCTATCTTACTGCATTATGCTTTCACTTACACTTCTGACATTATGGGGGGCGATCCCCCACCACCCCTCTCTGAAAAGGAGTTAACTTAGGACTCCAGTTAATAAATCTCCTGGGTGTGACAAGAGTGTTTCAGTCCAAAAACTCCTCTGATGGCTCTCTACCCTGCCGAACAGGTTTATCCAGCCATATGTGGTTGTTCACAGCCTCCCAACTATGAGAAGCACGAGATGCTTTAAACTTTCTAAAAACAGATTATTTTGAGAACTTAAAAAATTATTAGTATAGTATTAGCGAGTTAGTTAGAAATTATGTTGGTGAAGGGTTTCATTGCTGAGTTAATGATTGCTGCCAGGCCTCCATATCCTTAGGCACCTGGGAGTATGTTAATCAATGTAATTGGAATGTAGAAAAAGAAATATAGTACTTTTGATGTTAGCCATACTAGACTTTTGAGTTAATGAATTTTCTCTTTGTTATAAATCACTGTACTCCTCTTTCTTTGTTATAAATCACTGTGTCCTTGCTACGTAAGAAAGTAACTTTATCACTATCTTAAGACTAAGTAGATCTTAAGGGAAAACAAGTGTTCTGATTGACTAAACCTTTATCAATAGAAAGAAAGATGGGGCCATAAAATGTTAATCGGTCTCCAGACAAGAAGGTATTGTAAACAAACGTAAGACCCTTGTAAGAACAAAGATATGCAAAGAACACTGTCTTTAGATAAGCGTCAGAGCAGCTGACCCTCCGTGACTCTGTTTCTTACATTTATCTCTATGTGTAACTAAAAGTATAAAAGCGGACCTGGAAAATAAAGAAACGGGACCAGTTCCTCGAAAGACTGGTTCTTTTGTGTCGTTCTTTCATTCTCCTTTTCTGGCTGAATTCCCATCTGGAGCGTGGACTCTTGCCAAGCCTACTAATTTTGCTGGGGCTTCTAAGATCTGAACGGGGATGCACTTTGTGCCTCCACTCTTTTGGGAGACCGGGAAGATGCCTGTGGCCTACGTAGGGGGTGCAAACTCCTTTTCTCGGAGTTTTATTGGTTTTCCACGTAAACCAAGTTATTCAGCATCTTTTCTCCACTAGTTTTCCTACTACACTATTCTTTTCTAATCTCTTTCCATATCTTTAATTAAACAATTTTCCTCTAGACACCAACTCTGTCCCCACCTTGAATTACCCTGGATCCACTGGGGCTACCTCGGCAAGTGGTGCAGTGGGGAAAGAGTTGGCATCTAGAGGAAAATTGTTTAATTAAAGACACGGAGAGAGATAGGAAAAGAATAGTGTAGTAGGAAAACTAGTGGAGAAAAGATGCTGAATAACTTGGTTTACGTGGAAAATCAATAAAACTCTGAGACAAGGAGTTTGCACCCCCTACGTAGGTCACAGGCATCTTCCCGGTCTCCCAAAAGAGTGGAGGCACAAAGTGCATCCCCGTTCAGATCTTAGAAGCCCCAGCAAAATTAGTAGGCTTGGCAAGNTGTGTGTGTGTGTGTGTGTGTGTGTGTGTGTCCTTATGGGAGAGAGAGGTATAGTGTGTGTGTATGACCTTATGGGAGGGAGAGGTACAGTGTGTGTGTGTGTGTGTGTGTAGAGGGGGCGGACAGAACTGTGGCTTTTTCTGCCTAAATAATTGTTAATTTATTTTTGGTTGCACTAGGTCTTCATTGCTGCCCAGGCTTTTCTCGAGTTGCAGCGAGCAGGGCCTCTCTTTAGCTGTGGTGTGTGGGCCTCTCACGGCGGTGGCTTCTCTAGCTGTGGTGCACAGGCTCTAGGTGGGCAGGCTTCAGTAGCTATTGCTCGTGGGGTCAGTAGTTGCGGCACACAGGCTTAGCTGCTCTACAGCATGTAGAATCTTCCTGGAGAAGAGCTTGAACCTCGGCCCCCTGCACTGGCAGGCAGATTCTTATCCACCATACCACCTTATCCCTAAGGTGTACCTGCTCCTAAGTGCTGCAAAGTTTTGACTTGTTATTAACCACAATTATTGGCTGAATATAAAACTTTCCAAAAGCTTTCCAAAAGCTGCCACGCACAGTTTCTCAGCTGGAGTAGTAGCACCCTGATATCTGGGAGGCTTCAAAGCATTGGAGGGTATTTCCAATTGCCCCAGTGACTAGAGTGTTAGCGCTGCTGACATTTGGAACCAGGAGCCAGGGAAGCCAAATGCTCCACCAGGAAGAACTTGCCAACCAAGATGCTAGGGTGACTTCGTGGAGAAACACCAGGAGGCATTGCAATGACTCATACTGAAGACTGTATGAATATTACCATTAAAATGAGACCTGAGAGAGGACTGAACTGGCTTGACAAATGCAGAGGACAAAGACCAGCGAGGTTAGGGGTCATGACCCTACCCAGGAAGAGGGGCCGGGGCCAGGGCCAGGGCCAGGGCAGGCCTGACTGTCCAGAGCTCTTGCTGCTCCAGCGCATGATCTTCCACAAGGCCTTCACGTGGCTCCTGGCACATTACTTGGACTCCTAGATTCTAAGAGCTGTTAAGTCTTGGTCCACCACGTGACATCAGGATACACTCTGGGATCAGAGAGGCCTGACTGGATCAATGGGTCTTAACTGAGGCCCAGATTCCCTAAGGCGTGAAGGCCAGATGCAGCATGTCGGGCATTTCCTGTTAATTTTCTACGATCATTTCACATAACCACATCTTCACATCAACGATGCACATAGCATTTACAGTGTAAACACGGGCCTGTCGCTTTAGCCATCTCATGTTCTCTGCCCTCATACTCCTCAGCACAACTTTCTTAATAAACTCTTAGTATAGCATCCCTAGCAAATGTTTCGATGTATCTTAGTCACAGAGAGGATATTAACATCTATTCCTGAAGCCTGAATTCCTAGGGAGAGTACAGTCATCCTTTGTGCCTGGGCCTTGAAGCCACATCGGGGTATCTGAGGTACTAACACCTCTGGAGTCCATCAAGGTTGCCTGGAATCCCCAGGCTGACTCTTGGGGGTGCTGGGGCCTGCTCCCTTGCAGCTCCTTGCAAAGGCAGGGCGGCATCATTTCAGGTACCAGGGGCACCACTCTCCCAGACCTCCGCACATAGAGGGGGAGGGCTGGAAACAGATAAGCTTGAGGTTGCTAGCCTGGCTGAGAAGAAGGGATGGCATAGGCTTTCAGCGAGCATGCGAAAACTGTTATGAAATGCACCCCTCCCCTATGTGCTGGTCTCAAGAGGGTCTGTTTTCTATTGGAAACAACTGTCATTGAGATTTAAACCTGTGTAACTCAACATGCTGTCAATTCCACAGAACTGCATCAACCAAAAATGTGATCCTCTGAGGCCCAACCCCACCCTGGAGTGAGTGATGCAGACACTCTGCACAGACTTCACATACAGGCCAGCCTTGGGGAGCTTGTACTTTGCAGCCCCCTTCATCTGTGATTTAAAGTCAGTTTAATTAGACCAAGGGACTCATCAAGGGAAAAATGTGGTTTAACCCTTTGGTAGTTATACTAAGACAGTACAGAATATACGTTGTGTGTATGTACATGTGTGCTGTGCTGTGTATATCTATGTGTGTGTGTATACTGGAAAAGACCCTGATGCTGGCAAAGATTGAAGGCAGGAGGAGAAGGGGACAACAGAGGATGAGATGGTTGGATGGCATCACCGACTCNTTGTGTGTATGTACATGTGTGCTGTGCTGTGTATATCTATGTGTGTGTGTATACTGGAAAAGACCCTGATGCTGGCAAAGATTGAAGGCAGGAGGAGAAGGGGACAACAGAGGATGAGATGGTTGGATGGCATCACCGACTCGATGGGATGCGAGGTTGAGCAAGCTTTGGGAGTTGGTGGACAGGGAAACCAGGCGTGCTACAATCCTTGGGGTTGCAGAGTCTGACATGACTAAGCGACTGAACTGATACATACATATATTTCATTTGTTCTCTTAAAAATAGCAACAAAATCCTCCCTAAACTCAGTCACCACTCTTAAAAAACAAAGACAGCAAGAACCTATAGCACATGGAACTCTGTTCAAGTTATGTGGTAGCCTGGATGCAAGGTGGATTTGGGGGAGAACAGATACATGAGCAGGCACAGCTGAATCCCTTCACTGTCCACCTGAGACTACCACAAAATTGTTCACTGGCTATACTCCAGTAAAAAAAACAAACAAACAAAAAAAAACACTCAAAACTCCCACTTCCTTTGCTTTCCTAAATCAATTTGACATTTCTTTTTCTATTTCAGTGAAATAGGCTGATGATCCAGACCTTCGTCAAGGGCAGAGCAGCCAGTTGTGAAAGCCAGAACAGTGACTTCAAGGGGTTTCAAGCAGAAGGCTTTAATGTCTCTGCACTATCGAGTACCTCCCAACCCCACGGCCCCGCTTCACCACTGCAGTTTTCAAGTGCCATCTTTCTCTACCAACAAGCAAGTACTCTGGTCACCTCCCTGAATACATCCAGCTCCTGTAACTTGCTGTAATCTGTTCCCCAAAAGGCTAAGATTACTGTTACTTACCTCACTAGGAAGCTCTCCAAAAGCCGCCCACACAAGCATACCCATTCTCAGAAGAAACTTCTAGTTGTGCATAATTTAAAAAAACTGACCATGTAGGATAATGCTGTTTATTAAAAATATATTCAGGGAGAAGGAAGTCAGTGCATTTATGCAATTTTACATACACATCTGTATTTTGAGGTTCCATTATTCCAACAGTTCATATAAATCACTGTTTCAGATAAGAGAAAAAAAAATGCTTTACACAGGAGATCAGCAATTGGTTATAGGTTTGGTAGTATGAGTAGGCTTGTTGTAAAAATAAAACCACCTCTTCCAATATTAAAGAGTGTCTCCTTGATGCAGAACAAGTCTTTAGATTTAAGAACTTTTTCTTGCATAAGAATTAACTTGAAGTTCTTGAAAACAGCCAATTCTCCATTTTCTATAAATATAAATGCTGTATTTTGTCCGGATTCTTTTTTCTTTTGAGGTAACAAAGGAAGCATTTTCAGTGATTTGTCACTAGGTTATCCCTTACCAGGTATGTCAACTACTGCAACGTCAAACCTACGACCCATACAAAAGCATTTCTCAGAGTTAGAAATACAGAGTACGACATTTTCAAACAATGTTCTCATTACAGTAGGGAAAATAAAGTGGGTCAAAACAACCAAAGCCCAAGATAATTCAATTAAAGGCTTGATCATCTTTGCTGATGAAGAATGAACCTCAGCATCCACAACCTCTCCCAGAAGGATTTGGTTTCTGAATGCAGTTAGGTCTTTCCCCAGCAAGTCTTCATCACATTTTTTTTTCCCCGTGGAATATCAGCAACATTCCCATTTCCTCAGTCTACTCACTGACAGGAATCAGGAGCACAGTCTCAACACCTGTTGGACTAACAGGAAGAAACGCTCAGTTTGCTGGCAATAATCCTTACTGTGGAAAAAGCAAGAGTTGAATTTCATGTCTTAGTTGGGGCTGTCGCTTGGCCTTAACGGCCTTTACAACAGGATGCCCCAGAGGAGGACAGGAAGTGACGTCAGCCAGCCAGCTGCACCTCTCCTTTCCTTGTTATGTGCCAAACTCCTAAGAGCCAAACGTGGGACACAGGGCTTTAGGACACCACCTTCAGAGAATGCTAAATTGAAGGGCCGTTCCCCATCACCGCCAACACAGGGAAGCAGAGCTGAAGCACGGCAAGAGCGGAAAGTGTCCCGTGAACTGTGTACAAGGGTTTGGCTAAAGCATCTAGAATTCTCTCATCTGTTCCTAATGAGACTACCGGACACTCACAATCCACTTTGGGGGTGGAAGGGAGAGGCTGGGGGCAGGGGAATACATGTCACTAACTCTTCTTAAACAGTCAAAAATGTTTTCATCTACAAAACAGAGCAAATTGGTCACTATCTGAATGTCAACCCCACAGTCGGTATTAGCTATGACTAACATCTGACTGACTCCACCTCAGAGAGAACTATAAAGGACAACAAGGTCTTAATCACTATCCAACTGTCTACGTGTGTAAAGCATCCGTAAGAGAGCAGTGAGTGGTGACAGGGTTACTCAGCAAATAAATTTAAGGCATAACTGGAGTAACAGCAAAAGAAGGGTATTTTTCCCTATGATGCAGCATTAAGGCCTCTGCTAAGGCAGATTGCTTGAAAATGGGAAGGGTCTTCCTGCCCCTAACTAACCAAGGACCACCCGCCCCCACCTCGCCCAAATTAAGGAGTTAAGCTGGACTAAAAGCTTTTAAACAGGTTAACTACTGACTTTGAAACAATCAAGCTCCAGAGTGTGATTCAAAAACCATCTAACGTACTCATTAGATGCTGACATCAATGAGGCCAAATTTGCCAGGGCCATGAAATGACTGAAATGGTAAATACAAGATATCCAAATAGGAAACATTGTTTATACATATGTGGAAATTTTAACAACAGAATCCTTTAAAAAACGAGGAACAAAAATGTTATGTTCAGGCAAAAATCTTTTGTGCTTAAAGTTTGTAAAAAGGTAGGTTTCAGAACAGTTTAAAAACAAATGAGTTCATTCATTAAAACTAGTTTTGCTTGATTAAACTGCACAGGTCCTGGTGTTGATGTTAGAACTGCAGAGAAACAGCCCTCAAGGTGATGCCAAGGTGAAGCCCTTCGGTCGCTAGAGCCTCTGCAAGGACCGAGGAGGTGCCTCAATCTCCACTCACTGTTCCATCCCACCTAACTCACCCAACTGGGGTCACTGCCCAGGTTCATTAAGAAGATGCTCGTATAAGGCCATTTGAGTGTAAAACGACAAAGTAATCTGAATAAAACAAGCCACTGAATTTCTTTAAGGTGGTGGAATAGGGAACAAAGGAGTTTCTACATCAATGAAGTAAGACTTTAGAACAAACAAAATTGATTTCTCAAAGTCCAATAAAAAAAAAAAATGTTAGTTCATCCCTCGTTTTCAGAAAGATGAACTATGGAAATTCAAATTTTATGCAACTGGCTTACTTTTGAACCTTAGGAAGGAAGGAAGGAAGGAAGGAATCTCCTCCCACTTTTTATGTTCTTCAAGTTGCTATTCTTAATTCTTTGAATAGCACAATCAGTCATGACGCAAATCACAGAGCTGTGATGATCTGCTTGCGTTGAGATGCATCTATACAATTGGGAGTTATGCATACAGCACAGAATGTAAACCAAAAGGTGAAGCAAACTTTATTTATTTTCAGGTAAAAACAGGAACCTGATGAATTATTGCAGATTTGAGAAATCAGCACATAAAACAACTGGACAGAGCACTGCTTACAGGTGTTCGATCTGTGTTGAGACAAAGGCTGGGGGGTGCGGAGAGGAGATTGGAGCAACCAAAGACGGTGGGGGAAAAACTTAAAAACGAGAACAAGGGGGAAAAGAAAAAAAAATTTTGATTTTTTTACTCCAACAGGGAATGAAAACTGCTAATTTTGCTTAAAACCGTATGTATCAATTCAAAATGCTCTGGCCATAGAATAATAAACACTGGCCAGCCCAAGTTGCAGAACTTTTTTAACCAACACAAAAGAAAGAAACAAGCTCTCCCTGCCTCCACTATGGAGGGGGTGGTTGCAGGAATCACCATGTAATAAACAGTTCTAGTGTGTCCCTGGTGTAAGGCCAGTGATATCCCACAACTCTGTTACATCTAAACTCTTAGAAAAAGCTACCTAGTTAGAAGGGCTGAATTATACTGACAATATACTTTAATTCCATGAATTTTAAATTGTATCTTAATTTGAGAACATGGAACAACAAAAGCCCATGGCTGATGAAAATGTACCAACTGTGGATTTTGCACACAAAAGGCCTGTGTGAGCGGCACAGACAGTACATGGGTCGGGGTAGGGAAACTCGAGATGGGTGGGAGGGCATGGAGCGGAAAGCACAGAGCTCGCCTGCTCAACTGTTTCTGTCAAACACAAGTGAGCCTGAATTTCTGTATAAGAGTTGTCTTTGGAGGAAGCAAAACTGCAGACTTAGCTAGATGGATACACACAGCCCAGAATTAAACTGCACAGCGACATTTATTGTTTCAGCCTGGAAAAACATCCCTTTTTAAATTTCACACAGCAAAGCAAGTTAAAAACTTCACTCGTCAAATAAATGATAATTTAAACAAGAACTTGCTAAAGAAACCTCATCACAACAACGTTTTAGGGCCTGATCACTTTAAGTCCATGGGGCCATTAACGAAGAAGAACCAAGTGTCTCTTTTATATTCTGCAAGCCATTTTCCTACAACGAGAAGGCGTAACATGTTTCCTTGACTCAGGTGACACATTTAGAAAAGAAATCATGGTTGCTGTCTTTTGCTGTAACAGGCAGACACCACCCTTCCTGATGTGATCAGGAGAGATGGAACGACTGCTGCCCTTCTCTTGCGGCCATCAACAGCTTTTCCCGCATTATCTCGAGGCTTGAATAGTCCGGCAACTTAAGATAGTTCACACAGGTCATGACAGAGGGTAGGAAGTCATCTGGGTTCTCTGTTGATTCGAAGGTCTTCCGGACAATGGTCAAAGGTGGATTCAAGCTCCGGAAGCCTGATGAAGAGGGAAGGAAGAAGGACAAAGGAACGTGGTAAGTTTACAGGATGCCTGCCAGAGAGCACAGGGAAAACTCGTGTCTCAACCATGAGGAGAATGGGTCTGGAATCACAAGCATAGGTACCCTTTCTTATCTACTTCCATCAGAAAACGTCCCACACTGCTCTGCTGCACAAAGTGACCACACACAGAAGGCACTTTTTCTTCCTGGGTAATGAACTCTACCCATTCAAGATACACTGAGTGTAAGGACTCTGGTACCTGCTTTAATTACCATTCAAAGTCACTATAACGTGGTGACAAACAGTGCTTTATGCTGTCCTTATGTTTTTTAAAGAGTGTCAATTCAACCCATATTAGGATTCATTTCTGAAAAAAGACAGACTTTAGAACCACTTCTCATCTAAGGGCTTATAAAATGTACAAATGCCTGAGAATCTGAATAGAGGGAAGCAGCGTTACATGTACACGAACAATCCTACTTCAGTTTAAGAGTCTCTATGAACTGCCTTGCTAGTGATCTCTCTTATCTCTCAGTTCACTGAAAACTCAACATTGCAATATTATATAACTAGAAAGAAGAAAAATGTTAGTTGTTCAGTTATGTCTGACTCTTTGCAACCCCACGGACTGTAGCCCACCAGGCTCCTCTGTCCATGGAATTCTCCAGGCAAGAATACTGGAGTGAGTTGCCATTCCCTTATCCAGGGGATCTTCCCAACCCAGGGACTGAACCCAGGTCTCCCACATTGCAGGCAGATTCTTTACCATTTGAGTCACCAGGGAACTAAGAGGCACTTGTAAGTAAAAAAATATCCTGCTGTTGGCACTGAAGTTTTGCATGCACACACACACTCTCTCACCACCCCGCTTCACACAGCTACAATAAATCAATAGTTGTACCCACCTCCAACAGGCAATCGTGGGCTACCTGTCACAAACTGGAGAAATAACCTCTGCTGTTCATTATCAAAACTACTGAGAATCTCAAACAAGAACTTCACAGCCCGACTACAACAGAAATAAATACATCAAAGTTATCTCATCATATTAAAATATACTTCTGACTTACAATGAGCTAGAGACTGTTAAATGTAAATATGACTGCATATGAATTCACTTTATAAACCACACAAATTTGTTCTGTTGTTACAGCTGGAATTCAAGAATGGTTACTCTGGTGATAAATGAGACTTGTCTGGGACTGTACAGGTATTTCTACTCTACTGTACATAAAATGGGTAATGGGGTGACATTGGCATCCCCATCTTTGCCTATCCTGCCCATTTTCACAGAAACACTTGGGGCAGAAAAGCCCCAAACCCCTTTCAGCCCTCAAGTCCCAGTCTTGAGAGAAATGAAGCCAAAATATTGGAAAGCCTCCTTTAATAGGTAAACAAACTCTAAATCCTAGACCTATGCGTGTATCTGAAACCTGGCAGAGCCCAGGCCTTACCTGTCATGAGTGTAACCGTGATCTGGCCTGCAGCATTCCATCAGTGTCTTTGCATCCCAAGTGTCTGCTTTACTACCACACAGAAGCTGATCCAGCTGTGTGTTTAAACAAGGGCAACAGATTACTAGGGACACAACTGAGCGAAGCGGCACATGCTCTGTTTTGTGGTGTGCTGATGTGAAGTCCACAAGCTTCTGCCTGGTGCTCTTGATACGGGCTCTTCCATTATTAATCACAGATTCACTCTCCTCTGCAGCTGACAGTAACAGGTGCCCTGATCATCTGCAGGGACCAGGCTCTAGAGAAGCCTTTAATCTGAATCAAAACCTACCTAATTCTTCTCATTTCTTTAGAGGCTTTAACTTCATAATCTACCTCTGACCAGACAGATTTTATAAATCCTGACTTTCAGAAACAGAAGGGCACACAATAATGGAAGCTAACAGAAAGAATATTGAGTGGGAGAGAAGTGGGAGAAGAAAGCTGAACCAACAGCAAATGGGGAGGTTTTCCCACTTTGCAAAGGCACTCCTATGCCAGACGGTTGTCTAGGACTAAGACAGTCACTAGAGGACAGATGTTGGAAAGACAGAAATGCTCATATACTTAGGATAAAAATCTAACATCAGTATCCAATTAAACCATCTCTCACCTGGTTGACTGCCCATTTGCAGGATGACTTGTCTACTATGAGAAAATCCATTCCGCACATGTGAAATTTGCTATCTACTACATGTCACTCACTGTCGGGTACTTTATGTATCTTGTTTAGTGAGACAGAGTTTACCTCAATTTTATGAACGAGTCAGTCAGGTTATATACGAAAACCTGGATAAGGTCACATAGCTAAGCAGTGAGGTTGTTGTTTAGTTACTAAGTCATATTTGACTGTTTGCAACCCCATGGACTGTAGCTTGCCAGGCTCCTCTGTTCATGGGATTTCCCAGGCAAGAATACTGGAGTGGGCTGCCATTTCCCTCTCCGGGGGATCTTCCTGACTCAGGGCTGAACCTGCATCTCCTGCCCTGGTGAGCAAGTTCTTTATTTCTGAGCCACCTGGGAAGCCCTGGGTAGTGGGGACCAGGATCCAATTCCAAAAGAAACCCTTGCTGTTTTCAACTCCAGGTGACACTTAGTGCCTAAAAGTGCCAGGTACACACATTTTCAATAAGTAGCAAATCAAAGTGGACTTAAAAATAATTGAGATTAAAATGCTAAGTTGTTCAAAGATTTGCAGATTCAGCCAGAAAATGTATTATAGAAAAAATACTCACATCATATTGAATATTCTTCCTCACTCAGGAAATGATCTTATTTTTCCCAAACTACCCTCTTAAAGCCCAACGCTTCACAATTTTATTTGCTCATAACAATAGGGTATCTGACTAAAAAGCACAGAGATACCTCACTAAGATAATTACAGGTATGGAACTAGAGATGACCATTTCTTCTGCACACAAGCTACTTACTTCTTCTGGGTAGAAGTACTGGAGATGACTGAGTGGGAAGACTGATTCAAATCCATCTCTAAATGAATCAAACTGCCTGGAAACACCTTCGTTTAGTGCCCAAAATATAACCAGCTGCAAAAAAAAAAGAAAGAAAAAAAAGTCTCTTTAAAAATCTGTGACCAGAGTTCAAATTTCTTTCCTATTTAATATTTGCCAAAGTACAGTGGACTATCCTTCCTGATTACTTGGAAAAAAAAAAAATTCCAAGGTTTTTAGAATATGTTCCAGAAAACTGTGTAACAGATAGGTCAGGTCAACTTCTGATTCTGGGTCTGGCCATTAAGAAAATGTAAAAAATGCCACATGCATTTATATTTAGTGTGTTTTAAAACTTTATTTATATAATATCCCTGTGAGTTACAAATTACCTATCAGATGAAAAATAGATGAAACTTCCCAGGAGGAAATGTCATTGAGAATTAAAGATAATGTTTCAAGAGTCACAATTACCATCTTTTGGAAAAGTCTGGTCTCAGAGCTGTAGGTGGCTTTCTGTCTAGAACCCAATGCTCTTTCCATTCAATGTCAGGAATAAACAAAAGAAACTTTTCCAAAAGTAGTGATGATAAAGACATATATATTACAATCTAAAATATAATTTAGATCAGTACAAAATTATTTTTCCTTAATAAATAGGGTCAAGGATGGTGAGAGGGCAAACAAACATAAATGTCTCTACACAGGTATGGAGAGCATCAAAGCAATGAGGTCAAGTTAAGTGGCTTGAGAGACAACACAGGGATGTTCCTTTTCACTGATGTTTTTCTTAAACTAAGAAAATATATGTTATTATATGGCATTCAAGCTTGAAGGCAGAGAGTTCACAGCTATAAATGAGGCACTGTGAAATATCTGACAATGTCTCAAGTGCAAACAGAAGTTAAGGCCTGAAAAAAGGGACTTCATGTAGTCACCCCAGGCGTTGAAGGTCTCAAACCAGTCTGGGCAACAGCTCCCAGACATGTACCTGTGCTCCCCGGATCGCCCGTCCCACCCTCTCCTTCACAGCAGTGGGCCCCACCCCACGTGACCACCGCTGGCCTTCTCTCCAGGGGATGTGGCCAGTACGCACTCTTAGATACTCCTCCAAATTGTGGATGGTGACCGGTATATCCTTTCCTCCTTTCTTTAGTTCAATGTTAGGAAACCCTGGCAGAGTGAAATCCAATCCCAGATCCTCCACAGAGCAGCCGTTCATAGTCAGGGTTTCTAATGCATACTGGAGACTCTCTTTGGTCTAAAAAAAAAAGTGGGGGAGGGTGTTTGTCACAAATAATAATTCACTCACTTATGTTTGTGTTTATAAAATAAAAGATAGGCCAATAAACTGCATGGGTTTCTTTAGCTCTTAGGCTGTTATTTGTTATAATCTACACAAAGTCACTGAGATCACATAGGAAATAATCATAAACACTTCAAAATCCAACTACTTTTATATAAGAAAACAAGACTGAGTGTTCCTTCGAAATGAGATGTTTGCTACTCAGTTTGACCATACTCAAACAGATTTCACAGGTCATAACAGCACCACCGACTCAATGACATGAGTTTGAGTAAACTCCGGGAGTTGGCAATGGACAGGGAGGTCTGGCGTGCTACAGTCCATGGGGTTGCAAAGAGTTGGACACGACTAAGTGACTGAACTGAATAGTCTGCATAATGGTTGATTTAAGAGTGCAGGCTCTAAAGCCAGACAAACTTTTCACAAATTTTCAGCTAACCTTAATGAATCCAAGGGGGGAAAAGAAAAGTCACTCAGTCGTATTCGATTTTCTGGGACCCCATGTACTATTTGTTGCTTGCCAGGCTCTTCTGTCTACGGAATTCTCCAGGCAAGAATACTGGAGTGCTAATTCCAATATATGTATGTAGCAAATAATAAGCAAAACAACACAGTTAGGAAATTGTAAATACAAATAATGTACTTTCTAGTCAAAGTAGTTAACTTGTTTTCTCTGCAAGCTCAAGTTTACAGAACATCCAGAGATCCTTCATTCAATTACTGCAGGCCCAGCAGTAACAACTCTATTCATACAGCAACCCTGCAATGAAAAATGGTTTCATCGAATTCCTAAGAAAAGTCAAGTCCCACTCTAAAGAGAGAGGCATGTTAATAGCAGTTTGTATTACTCATTTTTAAGAAATGCTTAAGATTTTGAAGGCCTTATATAAAATATTATTTTTGAATCAAAGACCAACACACCCAACTGCAAATTCTCTTTGAAAATAAGATGTCAGGAGCAAGAAAAAGAAGTACAGGAGAAAGAAGATTGACTTTCTGAATTAAAGATGCTCCCTGGGTATGAAATTCCTAGCAGTTAGACAGTCAAGATGCAGAAAAGTAATCACTTAACAACAACAAAAAAGACTAGGAAGTTCTGGTTAACAGTCACTTTTTTTAAAAGAGGAAACTGAAAGCCGTTTAGGATTCCAGATAATTCAAAACATAGAGCTGGAGCAGGGCAGAGTTATTTAACATTAAGGTAAAATATTTTGTTGAGAATTTTTGCTTCTTTGCAAAAACACATGCTTAAGTCTCTCTCTTCTCAGTTTGGGTACATCATTTCATGACACACAAGGAAGGTTATCCTTTTTCATTTGAAATGCTTGTTAGCAAAAGGACTTAATAAAAACTCTTCATTTTTATGTTCTCCCACTGGAAAGCTCTCAACAATGCTATTATTGATAGGAATCTAGAATATATAGTATGTCCTTGAGATGTTTAAAAGGGATTAGCTGTTTTACATATTACATATTAAATTAAGAGCTATGCTTTAGCCCATTTTCCACATATTTTTCAAGAATTTAAATTACTAAGTGGACGTTCAGCTTGGACACCTTGTTCCATCTGCATGCTTTATAAATAACGAGGTAAGACATTTGAGAATACCACCAGTCTTCAAGTTTTGGTTGAAGTTTTCCGGAATGTGGTTCTTTTGCTATGCATCTTACACTTTTAAATTGGTAACATCAGAATAATAAACATTAGAAGAACAAATCTCAAAAGATCTGAGGAAGAGAATGCAGCAGACTACACAGGAGACCAGGATACATAAGAGAGCTTGTAAAAGGTCTAAGACCAAGGCCTCCAGAGCAGAGAGCCTGGGTTTGAAGTCCAGCTCTGGGGTATTTCAGCTAAGTGACCTTGGGTAGGCAACTCAAACTATCTGCCTTGGGTTTATCATGTGTAAATGTGTAAAGTAGGGATAACAAAAACATGTGTATTTCACAGTGGATTAAATGAATTAATACATGTAAGGCTCTTGGAAGAGGGTCATGAATTGTACTTTATTGGTGGAGGGAGAGGTTTGAGGGGTGGTTTGTGGTGGTACAAACCTTAAGAGTTTTACCTAAGAGATGATCTTGAATAAAATTATAGTAGTTTAAATTTTACAAAGTTGGTAAGCATAAACCTAACTGGTTCTAAAAATCCTAAAACAACAGATCTTATATAGAAAAGATGGATCTGGCTTCTTTAAAAACGAATTTCTCTTAATAAATGTTTACCCAAAAATTACCATTAATAATTATCAATAAATATGGGAGATAAAATCTTACAAATCATCTTTCTTGACAAAACGTACTCTAAAAGCCCCATCGCCAATAAGCTCCTGTCTATCTTATTGAGAGACATAACCTTTTACCTAGCTGCTGCTACTGCTCTCTAAGTCGCTTCAGTCGTGTCCGACTCTGTGCGACCCCATAGACGGCAGCCCACCAGGCCGTCCCTGGGATTCTCCAGGCAAGAACACTGGAGTGGGTTGCCATTTCCTTCTCCAATGCATGAAAGTGAAAAGTGAAGGTGAAGTCGCTCAGTCGTGTCTGACCCTCAGTGACCCCATGGACTGGGATCACATGAAAGAAAATTGAGTTTTCTAGTCACACTCTCCACATCCTTGCCTGAATTTCCATATTGGACATGATGGATACTGAATGTTTAAGTGAAGTTGCTCAGTCGTGTCTGACTCTTTGTGATCTCATGGACTGTGGTCTACCAGGCTCCTTTGTCCATGGGATTTTCTAGGCAAGAGTACCACAGTGGGGTGCCATTGCTATAGAATCTTAATTCTTTATTCTTATTTTATGCAGTTTACAAAATATATGAGTTGCTTTATCACTGGTCCATGTTACTTCCCCCAATATAAAGACGTCTGACTCTATGCCGCTTCTCAAAAAATAAAATTTTGTCTTCTTCCAATGTCAGATACAGAACCCTATTACTCTCAGACTGAATCAAATTATTTAATTTTGTTAATATTTGAAGAATATACATTAATGATATAAAGATCAGGATTATTCATGAGATCTAACAGAGAAATCTCAACAGAAATAGTGACACCACCATGACCTTTAAAAATACCTTCCTGAGATTTCTCTAGAAACAAATGGGTTGTTCCTAAATTAAGCCATCTTTTCAGAAAATCAATCTGTTGTCCTGAGAATAGCTTTACTGATTCAAATGCTTACTGAAAGAATTCAATATGACAGAGTATCTGCCCAGATACGTAATGTCCACCTAAAATGTAATAAACAAGCCCTATGGTTTTAGTTAGGGGTGTATTTTATTTGCAGGTCAAGTTGCTTATTCATCATCTGCTGTTATTACAGGCCATCTTGTCCACTGTAAAATCATACGTTTCAGCTGTTACAATAACAATTAAACTCTTCCAATATAAAATGATAACAAGGTCGAACAGAAATCACTTAACACAGACCCCATCTTCTAAGCCTACCTGGGATTTATCTTGTTCAAGTCTTTTCTTCTGTCTGACGATGTCTTCGAGGTGATACACTGACCTGGCTACAACTGGGTCAATGTCAAACAAATCGTGTGACGTCAGCGAAGTTTCTTGCCGGAGCATCCATTTATAAAAAGGTAAGCCCAAGGGAAGGTCCACCTAAAAGAGAAGATGCAAATGCTGTAATAGTCACATTAAGCTTCTAGCAGTGCCTCCATTCTTTAAGTGACACTCGAATAAGTCATTTTAAAAGGTGAAGTAATCTCCGGGGCGAGGGGGTGTGAAGACAAATTTTAAGACTGCTTCTCTTATTACATAAAACTGTCCCCATTTAAACTCAATCTGGGGCCCTGACAGTGGAAAAAAAACTGAATACTAAAGATTTCTATTTAAACACTGACCCTAAAAAGGAAGCTTTCAATGATGGACGTATACTCTCCATAAGGACCTCAACACCAAGAGATGTTCAGAGGCAGCTTACTCTATTTTGGACCAAGTGATTATAATTCTACTTTAGTCTGTATTACTGCATATTCAGAAACAAGAATTTTAAAAGAAACAATTAGTTGTAATTAAAATGAAGCTTCAAAAATAATTAATAGCTCCTTTTTTTCAACCAAGATCCCCCAGAGATCAAGCCACCCTTGATTCTCTGAACCTCTGCTACCACAGGAGTGGTCCACAGACTGGCATCTGGGTATTACTTGGATGCTGGTAAGGAAATGTGGAAACCTAGGCCTGACCCATGAGCTGCTGAACCAAAACTGGATTTTCAAAGAAATTCTCCAAGCAATTCATGTGCACATTAACACTTGTGAAAGCACTCTCTTAAAATACAGCATTAAGTGTAGGGGATTAAGGGACTGGCATAGAACAGAAGTATAAAAGAACTGAAGAAAAACAACTCTAAACTTACCAATCTGAAATCCATGATAGCCTTGGCCATTAGCTTTCCTAAGAAGCGAAACTTCATCTTAACTTTTGCGATATGAGCTGGCTTAGCTGTCCTACCAAAGGGAAGCGCAAACAGGCCTTGGAGGTTTTGAATATACTTGGTCCCTTCTTGGCTTCCTATAAAACAAGTAAATCATCAAACTTTAGGTGTCATTTCACAAAACAAGGCAAAACTCGGCAAATTAAGAACATTTAAGAAATTCAGTATTCTCAGGATCAGTCAGAAGATCACAGAATGAAGTCCTCTGGAGCTGGAAGGGCCTGTCTCTCTTATTTGATAAATGAGAAAACAAAGGTGAAAAGAAATGTCAGAGGTCCTGGCCCTCCACTGTAAGCTAAACATATATAAAGAATTGTTATGGGCCCTTTACCTGATAATGACAAACTGACACACTCACAGATGAGATATTTACCTTTTGGATTGCTAAGAGTTACTTCCTCCCCTCTCCAGAGACCCAAGTCAGCTCTCTGCAGTTCCTGAGATACAAGTGCATAAAACTCCAGTGTAGGCCCAAGACCTGTGCCAACCTACGGAGGAACAAAAGCAGGACAAGGTAAATTTTACAATCTGTGCTGTCCCCTCTTTTAACCTGTTGACCTTCTGGCAAAGTCGATACTAATAGCGATCGTTTATCAGGATGTATTCAAGCCTACCCTCCAAACTGTTGTCTTCCCTCAGTCCTGGTCACTTGGATGGAGAGCCCTTTATCACTTCCCATTCCCTGTGGTCCCAACATTTAAATTGTATGGTTTAAGTTCGTACACTGACAAGATTAGTCTTGCAGCCTCATACCCTGGCCTCAGGGATAGATGGCAGTGTCTGGAAGGGATCCCCTTCCCTTCTTTCTTTGTGAACTATTCCCCTGGTCCAAGAACAGCTCACATGTCCACACTGCAGCAGAAGCCTCTGTAGCTTCCCAGTTACTTTGCTCCTTTTTCAGAACTTACATTCTGGCTGCAAAAGCACTCCACCACCTTACACTGCCATGATTTCACTGTACGATAATGGCGTACTTCACCTGGGTAACTTTAGTTCACCTTGTATCCTTTATAGTGCCTGGGCACGTATTAGCCATTTAACAGAGACTGCTGAATAAAACACACCGAAAACACGAAGGTCTGAACCCGCATCAGATCTGGGGTGCCCTGGAGTCTCCCAAGAGCCGGGATACATACATGGGGGTGGCATGCCTTGGAGAGTCTGATTTGGGAGGTCTGATTTACAGCCTGGGCACTGATATTTTTAAAAAAGCTTCAAAGGGGGAGCACTGAGTAAAAACCCCTCCTCCATGAGACACATGATCCTGGCAGTCATCATCAACTTTCCTGTCCTATGTGCTCCATGAATCAGATATGCAACTAATGACAAGTTAATGCCATAGTTTATAAGCTTATTCTAACCACAGCCCTGTTAGGAAGGTTCTATTTCACTTACTGATTACTAGTAAATAATGGGCATTATCTTACCATTAACATGTTACTTTTTTAAAGGTACCCCCATTAGCTTAGATCTAGTCCACTGAGTAAGTTAAGTGTAACTTTCCAAACAGCTACCTGCTTGGACCTGGCAACGCTTCCTGCCCCAGCTCACGTCGGTCAGTACAGTTTTAACTGCTATCAGCATTTACCTCCTGCTGCAACCAAAGCCTTGGAGCCATCCATGGCTCTTCCCCTTCTTGCCCCCCATGTAACAACCCTCCATTAAACACTGGAAACCCCGTCTTCAAAATCTGTGCTAAACTGGTAACCAAAGGATCTCTCATCTAGCCCAGTGCTGGAGCCTGCTAAGTGGTCTCTTGTGTCTCCACACCTCACATCCTACTAGAACAGCTCGAGAGTGATCCTTGTACAGCCCAAGTTCACGTCATTCCTCCATGCCCTCCAAAGACTCCCCATATCTCATTCAAGCAGAAGCTCAGATTCTGAGCTCGGCCTGCATGTCCTGTGCGATCCCTTGACACCTTCTAGCTACCGTCATCCTTCAGCAGGACAAGAATTCTGCCTCAGGGCTTTTTGCTTCACTTTTCTTTTGCTAAGAGATAGTCTTTCCCCTAGATAGTAATGCTAGGGGTGATTTAGTTTCTAACTTGTGTCTGACTCTTCTGACCCCAGGGACTGTAGCCCACAAGGTTCTTCTGTCCATGGGATTTTCCAGACAAGAATATTGGAGTGGGTTGCCATTTCCTTCTCCAGGGAATCTTGCCAAAGTAGGGATCAAATGCATATCTCCTGCACTGCAGGCGCATTCTTTATACCTCTAAGCCACCAGGGAAGTAACAGTACTGACTGTTGCTCAAGCATCAACTTACACCATCCTACCCCCACCCGTCATCATGCTCTTATTTTGCTTTAATTTCCTTCAGCACACATCCTAACATATATATATGCACATGAGTGAGTGAGTGTATTGGCCTTCCCAAACTAAAAGCTCTGTGACAGTAAGGACTTTGTCTCTTTTGTTCTCCACTCAATTATCCACTCTGGAGAAAGGTGGGAAAAGGCAGCAAAGAAAAAAACTGCATTAACACCTGGCGTCCACCAGATGGTGCTTTAAAGCAATTATCTCTATCTCCTTTCAGGGTAATTACCCCAGGCTAAACAGAAATCATAGATCAAAGCAGCCTATTTTCTTCATCCCAATATTGTTATTTCTAACAGTAAAACAGACTCAACTTAAAATAGTAAATGACATGGGAATCACTGCATCTGCCTTCATTCTAGCAAGTCTCTGTGAGAGAGGAAGGACCAGGGAACAGCTGCTCTGACAAGTCACCCTGCACTGGGTGACCAGCAAACCTGCAGACCAGCCTGACCTTTTCAGGGATCTTCATCCTACTCAGCCATTCCTTAAAAAAAAAAAGGCAGATATTCTGGTTTTGCATAATCAGTTTTTAAAGGAATGTGGAGGTACAAAACTTGCCAATCTCAAAATGTTTCTTTGGCATGTGGATCACTTACAGCGGAAAACAATCAAGGCCCAAACACAGAGAAGAAACTTTGACTCACTCTCTTAACTACCTAGAAGAATTAGCCAAAGGGCCTGTCCCCTGAATAGACCTATCACCAGTGGCATCTGCAAAGAATACAGGCCAGAGACGCCAGGGACAGTTTGGGGGGTGGGGCGGCGGGGGACAGAGCCTTGAGGGCAGAGTCCACTCTTGGGTCCTATTGTAGCTGCCTGGCCCAGCAAATATTTGTTTACGAAACATTTGCTCCATGTGAATTGCCTTCCTCTCCCTTTGAAGTCTGAAACCACTACCCCCACGTCCTTTTTTGTCTTTGTGCTGAAGGTGGTATTTAAGATGAGAGCTTTGACTGTTTTGATGAGTTAAGAGTCTGTTTCAGTTTTTCCTGTAATCTGTCCCATGCCAATTTTGTAGACCAGATAGAAGAACCTAGAAGGGTAGAGAAAATGTCTTCCTCTCCAACAGGCAGGAAAAACATAAAGGTCTAAAAACAAACACTGATAATCAAAAAAAGTTGGACAACTCTCTTATTTGAAACTTTGAGAGTCTTTTTCTTTCCAAAATTAAAGTTCATATACTAACATATATTAATACCATGTGACAGATAATGTGCTTTTTATATTTTAGCTCATTTAATCATTTTAACAACATAATGGGGTAGGTACATTTATTGTGCCCTTTGCCAGGTTATCACTGGGGAGTTTACATAACTTGCCCAACTTCATATAGTCAGTAAATGGCAGCACCAGACATGCCAGTCTATGCTCCTAACCTTTCACTGTTGGGGCGGCTGGGTCACCTGTAGCTCCAAACCCTGGGCTTGGGTGGTTTGCTGAGCCCAGAGATTGGCTTAGTTCCTCCCTGGCTTACCAGTCATCTCTATTTGATAATGGAGCCCATTTTGTTCTGACATTTTAGATAAGTTTCTTCTAGAGCTAGTGAGAAAGACTTCCTATCAGCCACCAGCTGACTTAAACGATTGAATTTGGCTTATAACCTGAGGTCCTGGGCACATATGAAGCCAGCACCCCACCCAACTCCTCTTCCCCAGTGAAGCTGGCTCACGGACTCTTTGTTTCCAGAATCATCAGGAGTAACTCATTAATGAAAATCATAAAATTATGATTTCTCTATCAGTAATTCAATCCTGTCCCCTGGAATAATCAGTGTGATGCTATTCTGAACTTGTTTAGGACTCATGTAAGATGCAACCTGAAGAGAGTCATTAATGATGAAAGAGAAAGGACATTCATGCCTGGTGAGAGGAAAATATGAAGTTAAAAAAGTAGACAAAGCATGTTTAAATAACCAAGCGACCAAGCTGACTAGAGCAAAGAGCTTACAGTTTCATAAATAAGAAATCTGGGTTTGTAAACACATAAGTACTGTACCTCTTCAGCCTGGCAGATTGCAGTCTACGGGGTTGCAGAGAGTTGGACATGACTGAGTGACTGAGTCAGCTGACAATCAGTATAATGGAACATTATATGTTATGTTCATGAGTTTTAGAAATCTAAAGACTTAAGTTTTGACCTAAGGGAAAAAAAAAATTAAGGGAAAGAGGAAGGAAAGCATCCCCAAGAGACTCAATACTTCTGGGTCAAAGTAGACAGAAAATCATTATTTCTGTCAAAATCTGATTATTTCTGTCAAAATCAGTGAGCCTCTGGTGCACTGGCCTGGCTATTTAAAAACATCTCAAAAGAAACAAAAGGTCAAGATTAGAAAGAAAAGTTGTCTTTTTTCATTGATGAGATGACTGTCTCCAACGTGGATCAGTTAACTACAGCTCACGCCTACTGCCTGCTTTGTATAGTCTGTAAACTAAGAACGAGTTTACAATATTAAAAATTCTTGAATAATATCTCATAATGTATAAAAATTACATGACTTCAAATTTCAGTTACTACAAATAAAGTTTCACTGACACACAGCCACACTTGTTTTGTGTCTGTATTGTGCAGGGCCGTGTTCAGGCTACCAAGACAGAGCTGAAGTGTTCTGATGAAGATCCAAGGGCCCACAAAGTCTAAAATGTTTATTTTCTTGCTCTTTATAGAAAAGTTGCCCAAGCTCTGTATCTACAACCCTCCCAAATGATCAATTTAGAAATTTCTAGAACCAATAATTAAGTTTATCAAGGTCACGGGAAACAAAGTCAAGGTGAATAAAGGCTGGGGACTGAATGTAAAATGGTCGAAAAGAACTTTTTGTGGTGATGGGATTTTATCCTTTATCTTTATGTGGTAGTGGTTATAGACTGCATACATCTGTCAATTTTCAGAATTGTGTAACACTGATAAAAGTGTGAATTTATGAGTTGTAGCTCAGTAAACAGTAGTTGGAAGATTTTAAAACTTATATTTAAAATCTTTCACTTTATCAGCCTAAACAAACACTTGCTTTTATGCCAGGAAAAAAAACCCCTGTCTTTCATTATACAATGTAACCTCAAAAAATGGAGAACTTGGAACAAATCACTGAAGGGAAAACAGACTAAATCTCAGGTTCTGAGATAAATTTCCCAATCGTCTTCTGGAATTTCACAGGACCAAGAAACTCCAGTGCCATCTTGTCATAAGCACAAGTCAGCAGCCTCCTAAGCTCACCTCATTTTCATACTGGATTTCTAACATGGCCCGTGAGCTGCCAAGATCCTGCATCACAGACTCCGCTTGTTTCAGCAGCTCCTCTCTGTTCACAGTACGCTGCAAAATCAAGTACAAATGTCAGGAGATTTTAATAAACACGTAGCATTTCTGTCGGGGTTGGGGGAAAGAATCAATTCAGTTATTAAAAATTATTTCTTAAAAAAGCACACCTCAAAATGTTTAAGATACAGCTGCAGTGCTACAAACATCCTGCTATCGTGAAGAAAAGCTGAGTGTAATTACTATCTTGAGCCCATGGGATATTCAGAAAATTCAAGATGGTAAAGGAAGGATCTCTGTAACCTTCTCAAACCTCAATGGAATTCAGGGCTGTGGCTCCACAAAGCCTCGCTGGGTACGTTACAGATGATGGCAAAGTAACCGTGCAGGTGATAGGTGAGCTGCAGACCTGCTGGCTCCGACCTAAAGGTCCTACAAGCACTACTGCAAACATCTACTGAGGAGATGCATGGCGCGAAGAAAGGTGCTGACAGATTCCCAAAGTCTACTGTTGCTTTGTGTTTCAGAATGATAAATGATGAGAATACAGGCAGGATTTTAAAAAATGTTTTCTGTTTCACTTCTCATTCCTCCCACTCCCCCCTCTTCCATGCCGTTACTAATGGCTTTCATGAGACTTCTGGAGACAGAAGTTTTTATTACGAAGACAGACTTGAATAAGACTCCTCAGCAAGAAAGACACAGATGAACACAGAAGTCCTGAGAAAAGGCAGTGCAGTGTGGAAGTTCAGGACAGGTCTTCCATGGAAACAGCCCAGGGCTGTGTGGTTTAGAGCTAGCAATGTGAGGCCAGGATTAGAAGCACAAAAAAAGAAGTCAGCAACACAAGGCTGGCTTAGAGACATGAACTACATCAGGGGTGTGATGTGTCTCTTCTAATTGAACTGATTCACCAAGGAATGATGTGGATTTGATTAATTCTACCTATAGCATAAAGGCGGAGAAGGCAATGGCACCCCACTCCAGTACTCTTGCCTGGAAAATTCCATGGATGGAGGAGCCTGGAAGGCTGCAGTCCATGGGGTTGCTGAGGGTCGGACACGACTGAGCGACTTCACTTTCACTTTTCACTTTCATGCACTGGAGAAGGAAATGGCAACCCACTCCAGTGTTCTTGCCTGGAGAATCCTAGGGACGGGGGAGCCTGGTAGGCTGCTGTCTATGAGATCGCACAGAGTTGGACACAACTGAAGTGATTTAGCAGCAGCACAGCATAAGGCCATCAGTTATAAAAGGGAGACAGAGTTCATAATTTAGAAAGAAAAGTAAGTCTCAATTAAAGAACACAAGATTCTTCCTTCGCACAAGTGTTATGGAGACTAAAACAGGAAAACAATCATAAAAATCATTATAGAAACTGAGGATGGGAGAGGACGCTTACTGGAGTAAAGAAGAATCTCAAGAGATTCTAAGAGATTGACAGGAAAATATGGAGAACACATTAGGATAAGAAGAAAACCAAAGACTAAGGTAGGTCCATGAATTAAGCGCAATGTTAGATCCATGAATCAAGGCAAACTGGAAGGGGTCAAACAGGAGGTGGCAAGAGTGAACATCAACATTTTAGGCATTGGCGAACTAAAATGGACTGGAATGGCTAAATTTAACTCAGAAGACCATTACATCTAACACTGTGGGTAAGAATCCCTTAGAAGAAATGGAGTAGCCATCATGGTCAACAAAAGAGTGAGAAATGCAGTACTTGGATGTAATCTCAAAAACAACAGAATGATCTCTGTTCATTTCCAAGGCAAACCATTCAATATCACAGTAATCCAAGTCTATGCCCCAACCAATAATGCTGAGGAAGCTGAAGTTGAATGGTTTTATAAAGATCTACAAGACCTTCTAGAATTAACAACCAAAAAAGATGTCCTTTTCATTATAGGGAACTGAACTGCAAAAGTAGAAAGTCAAGAGATACCTGGAGTAACAGGCAAATCTGGCCTTGGAGTACAAAACGAAGGAGGGCAAAGGCTAACTGTTTTTCCCAAGAGAACACACTGGTCATAGTGAACATCCTCTTCCAGCAACACAGGAGAAGACTCTACACATGGACATCACCAGATGGTCAACACCAAAATCAGACTGATTACATTCTTTGCAGCCAAAGACAGAGAAGCTCTATACAATCAGCAAAAACAAGACCAGGAGCTGACTGTGGCTCAGATCATGAA
>SJYV01017028.1:146506-215405 GCA_006410875.1 Neotragus pygmaeus | reverse complement strand
GCTCACCCCTGCCCCTGGAAACTCTCCAGGCTCCTCAAAGCCTCAGCGGGTGTGCACAGGGCAGGAACTGGGAGTTTAAGCCTCATGTCACTGCCCACGTGAATATATGTCCGTCTTATTTGCTTCTGGAAGAAAACAGGAAGCTATCTGACCGTTCTTGTTGTCAAGTTGCCAGAGTGCTTGAGAAAAGCCAGAAATTTGGATTTTTGTGTGGAATGTCTCAATTTAAGACCACCGACAATGATCTCACAATTTTAAATGCCCTGTGTGGGTTACAACCAAAAGATGTTAGAAGACAGAATTTATTCTCAGGTCCACTAGTTAGGCACTTCTGAACTTTGAACATACTTTCTTGCTGATTTTGTGAAAATAACTGCTTTAAAAAATTCTCTTAGAAGCCAATCCACCACAAGGTATCAATTGCTTAAATTATAACCACTTTTAGGGTTTCTTGCATCTTGTCCATTCCTCTTAGTCCTAAGGCTTCCTAACCTTCTCAGAATGAGAAGTCTTCTGAAAAATGACATTTATTTAAACATTTTTAAATTTGAAATACCTTTTTTTCAAACTTAAGAATAAATCCACCTTCTCACAGGATGATAATAATTCTCCAAGTACTTTTTGAATAAAAAATAATAATACCAAAAATCTATTAAAACTTTAGCAATACTTTTAAATAAATGTGCACTTTGATAATCTCAACATGATACTTAAAAAAATATATTTCAAATTTTATTTTCCAGGTACCAGGGTCTGGATTCACCCTGTCATCTGAAACAACCAATAAAACAGAAAAAAGATAGGTAACATTAGTTTTCAAACATTGAGCATGAGGCAACAAGGAATAGTGATCCCTGAAAGATAGAGACAAGTGAGGCGACCCCATGATTGATCTTCAGAATACACTGAATAGAAAATCCAGACTGACTGGGAAATTATTTGCAAGGCTTGGCTTATTTCTAATAAATGGTCTCTACCAAGAACATACTAAGAACTCTCAAAATTCAATGATAAGGAAACAAAGAACACAATTTTAAAAGGGAGTGAGAAATGTATTAATAAATCTTAATTAAGATAAATAAAATAATAAAAAGCTAAAATTAAAAAGAGAGGATGAGATGGTTGGATGGCATCACCAACTCAATGGACATGAGTTTGAGTAAACTCCAGGAGACAGTGAAGNTGCAAAGAAATAGAGGACAACAACAGAATGGGAAAAACTAGAGATCTCTTCAAGAAAATTAGAGATACAAAGGGAACATTTCATGCAAAGATGGGCTCAATAAAGGACAGAAATATTATGGACCTAATAGAAGCAGAAGATATTAAGAAGAGGTGGCAAGAATACACAGAAGAACTATACAAAGAAGATCTTCATGATCCAGATAACCACGATGGTGTGATCAGTCACCTAGAGCCAGACATCCTGGAATGCCAAGTCAAGTGGGCTTTAGGAAGGCATCACTACGAACAAACCTAGTGGAGGCGATGGAATTCCAGGTGAGCTATTTGAAATCTTAAGAGATGATGCTGTGAAAGTGCTGCACTCAATATGCCAGCAAATCTGGAAAACTCAGCAGTGGCCATGGGACTGGAAAAGGTCAGTGTTCATTCCAATCCCAAAGAAAGGCAATGCCAAAGAATGCTCAAACTACCGCACAATTGTACTCGTCTCACATGCTAGCAAAGTAATGCTCAAAATTCTTCAAGACAGCCTTCAACAGTACATGAACTGTGAACTTCCAGATGTTCAAGCTGGACTTAGAAAAGGCAGAGGAACCAGAGATCAAATTGACAACATCTGTTGGATCACTGAAAAAGCAAGAGAGTTCCAGAAAAACATCTACTACTGCCTTATTGACTACACCAAAGCCTCTGACTGTGTAGATCACAACAAACTGGAAAATGCTTTAAGAGATGGGAATACCAGACCACCTGACCTGCCTCCTGAGAAATTTGTATGCCAGTCAAGAAGCAACAATTAGAACTGGACATGAAACAACAGACTGGTTCCAAATAGAGAAAAGGGTACATCAAGGCTGTATGTTGTTACCCTGCTTATTCAACTGTGTATGCAGAGTACATCATGAGAAATGCTGGACTGGATGAAGCACAAGCTGGAATCAAGATTGCCAGGAGAAATATGAATAACCTCAGATATGCAGATGATACCACCCTTATGGCAGCAAGTGAAGAACTACTAAAGAGCCTCTTAATGAAAGTGAAAGAGGAGAGAGAAAAAGCTGGCTTAAAGCTCAACATTCAGAGAACTAAGATGATGGCATCTGGTCTCATCACTTCATGGCACATACATATGGAAACAGTGACAAACTTCATTTTTGGGGGCTCCAAAATCACTGCAGGTGGTAACTGCAGCCATGAAATTAAAAGACACTTGCTCCTTGAAAGAAAAGTTATGACCAACCTAGACAGCATACTAAAAAGCAGAGAGAGTGATTACTTTGAAAACAAAGGTCTGGCTAGTCAAAGCTATGGTTTTTCCAATAGTCATGTATGGATGTGAGAGCTGGACTATACAGAAAGCTGAGTGCCACAGAATTGATGCTTTAGAACTGCAGTGTTAGAGAAGACTCTTCAAAGTCCCTTGGACTGCAAGGAGATCCAACCAGTCCATCCTAAAAGAAATCAGTCCTGAATATTCATTGGAAGGACTGATGCTGAAGCTGGAACTCCAATACTTTGGCCATCTTATGCGAAGAACTGACTCAATGGAAAAGATCCTGATGCCGGGAAAGATTGAAGCCAGGAGGAGAAGGGGACAACAGAGGATGAGATGGTTGGATGGCATCACTGACTTGATGGACATGAGTTTGAGTAAGCTCTGGGAACTGGTGACATGACAAAGAAGCCTGGCATGCTGTAGTCCACTGTGCTGCAAATAGTCAAACATGACTGAGCAACTGAACTCAAGTCTCTAAACCAACAGGGAGAATTAGATGCATCACACGTGTAGTTTTCCCACTATTTTAAAAGCTCAGTATGCCTTAACTTTAAATACTATGAGAGAAACTTACTTTTTTTCTGTCCAATCTAGGTGCAACTCTGCTATCTTGAGAATCAGACTGGTTGATCTCTGGGTTAGTATCAAGTAATCTTTGCATTGCTCGGTCCCGATCAAATGCAGTTACATAGAAAAGCATTTGCCGGGTATCAAAAGGGAAGAAAAATGGGCTGTAAAAAGATGTGATATAAATTTATTAACTGAATTAGAATCAGAACCCACTTAAAAATCCTATCTTAGAAACAACTTTTGATATGATACAGATTAATTATTACAATGTAATCAATAAAAGTGGTCTACTCAAACTAATTTTGAATAACTTCCATAATTCTTGCATGAACTAAGTGATTTAGTAATAATACATTAAGCAGCCATTCACTATGAAATCTGAAATTCAACCACAAAGATCAAGTCCATCCAAGATCATCTTAGTAAATATGTATAACATGATTAGGGAAAACTAAATTTTAAAATATAATTACCACTTCACCAGGTTGCCAGCCCACCCCATTCCACGATACACACGCAAGTAATGGTTTTACTAAACTTATGATTTTCCTCTTAGTTTCTGCATTTGTTAAGTCACTCAAAACTGCCAAAAGGCAGCTGGTGGTTTTTAAAAAAATGAACGCTGCAGTAACACAGGCCTTGCTACCTCCTGATACACGATTTTGAAGATCTTGACACAGAGCTGCCAAGAGCATTTCTTAGGGCTTCCCTGGTGGCTCAGAGGGTAAATTGTCTGCCTACAATTCAGTAGACCTGGGTTTGATCCCTGGGTCAGGAAGATCCCCTGGAGAAGGAAGTGGCAACCCACTCCAGTACTCTTGCCTGGAAAATCCATGGACAGAGAAGCCTGGTAGACTACAGTCCACGGGATCGCAAAGAGTCAGACACGACTGAGCAACTTCACTTAAACATTCAGTATCCATCATGTCCAATATGGAAATTCAGGCAAGGATGTGGAGAGTGTGACTAGAAAACTCAATTTTCTTTCATTTTAATTCATCTAAATGTAAATACAGCCACATGTGGCTGTGGTTACTATATTCACCAGTGTAGTCCTATTATCTCTGAGAATGTAAGTCTGGAGCCAGAGAGGCTTGGAGAATCGACCAACTCCACCTTTGTTTTCCAATTTTATGATGGAAGACAGTCGAATCTCTTTGGTCAAATATCCTTCTGTTCTTTCCTATTTCACATATAAAGACACTATCAAGTAGACCCAGGACTGGCCCCAGTTTACCCTGTCTGGCCACTAAAGTGACACCATTAAATAGGCTCAACTAAAGACTATGCTTTTGTAACAAATTATGTGGAGACCAACACAAATGGTAACACTCTCAAGCCCACCAGGACAGAAGTGATTGGCTTACCAGGTTTTTCCTAGTTCAGTGAGCCATGTAGGGATATTTCCTGTCATGATTACTAAAGGATCTTGAAGCTGCCTATTTGCTTTTGCTGTCAACTTACTGTTAATAAATTCACTAGTTGGAATAATCTCCTTGCACATTGCATTCTGTTAAAAAAAAAAAAAGTCTATTATGTGATAAAACATGAGGATTACGTTTCTGATCGTCTCCTTTATCCCCAAATACATACACAGAGTGCTTAGATACTCCCTGCTGGCTTCTAACATACAGCTTCTCATTGGTATGTCCCAACCCAAACAACAATTTTTACAATGGATAGCTGAAACATCCCAACCCCCACAGGCCGCTGGTGCTAGCTCAGCCATGGACACACCAGCTGATGTTTCAAGCAAGGCCAACTCCCCTTCATTCTTCCCTCCATTATTTTTATGTTTTGAAGACAGCATTCAACTTTTGCCTGACTTCATATACATCTTGAATAAATGGACTTTAAGCTAAACGTACCTAAAGATTTAATTACAATAAATTAATGTTCAATTTTTACCTTTTGGTTGATTTGACAAATTATAGCTAGAGAATAATTTATGAGTCTGCCAAGAAAACTAATCCAAGAACATGGGGTGGGGGCAGGGAGGGAGAGGGAGGGAGAAGCTCCCACTGACAAGTACACTGCAAGTGACTGGGCTGGGATTCCCGCTATTTGGCTGAATCACTGATTTTCTTTCTAGTACAACAGGAAATTGATCAACCACTAGACAGAAACTAAGAGATAACGTGTTATGACAATACAACAGGAAAACTTCAAAAGTAGACAGTATACTCACATCATACAAATAATACCAGTATCTACTGACGGCATGTAAAACTCTTAAAAGAAGAATCACATCTAATGACGGGTCTTCAAAAGTTATATTTTCGGGTGCTGTGGGTATGAGGTAAACTTCTAAAGGATTTGATACGGACGGGCACACTCCATCTAGAGGGCAAGAATTCAAAGTTAAGTGCTGATCAAAGTTAGAAAGTTGTAGCTAATGGAGCTAGCATCATTTCACTGTGCCAAAAACAGTGACCACAAGTGATTAAGGTTTAACACTCAGTACCTTATTAGTAAGTACTAATAGCTTAAACATTTCTTCCTCCTTATCTTATAGATAAATCATCCAGGCTTAGGAAAATTTCACTTTTCCTCCCATAAAAATACACTGTAGGGAAGAAAAACTGACTCCTTTGCATTTCCTCTTTACACTAGAAAAACAGTTAAGACGAAAATGGCCATAGAGGAGTAAAGACAAAATATTTACGTTCACAGTTATAGATACTTCCTGGATTTTTTAATATCCAGTTTAAAATGACCATATAAAACTGTGTGACAGTTTCAAGTAGGAGCTGAGATTCCTTTGCTGTTAGATCTCACAAAGTAATAGCAAGATTGAGCTGTTATCACTTACTTTTACCAAGCAAAGAAATTAAAAAGTACAACATGATCACTGCATAGAAGGGCAATTTTTTAATACTGAAAGCACAGAGACAAATATCTCAAAATAAAGACCTTCTTATGTTGAAAAAAACTTAGTTCTATGAAAAACAAAATTGCTATGATCACTTATTTCTGCGGACCAGGGAAATTTCAACACCACCAGTGACTGGAAACCCCTGATAGGGAGTGGTCCACCAGGAAAGGGGCCCACCAATAAGGCATGGTTACCATCATATTAAAAAAGGGCGGGAAATGAGCAAAATCAGACTGGAAGGAAATACTACAAACGAAGGTAAGTCAACTGGGAGGTGTCAACTACTTTTGGTAGTCATTTTAAAACCTGGTAAAACTTTCTATTCCTTCTATTAACTGTTAGATCATACTATTAACGAGTAACAATAAAAGCTAAGGGACACCCTGTCAATAACCAGTCTCTTCTTTAGGGAATATGTTCTACTAATGAAATTTGCTTTTGATTTCATGAAAAAGTTTTTCCCAATATTCTCTGAAGATAAGGTTTCATATGGTTCAATTTAAAGCAACCAAGTGTTTGTAGTAATTTATACAAGATACTAGATAAAAAACACTGTTAAAACATTGAGGGCAGGAAGTCTACTGCCCCACGGCAGTGGCAATCCACTGCCACATCGGCATCACTCACCATTCCACAGCTCATCATGCTTTTTTGCATTTCTAGGGGAAGTTTTTGTTGGAGCTGTCTGGGCTCTTCCCCTTTTACCACCAACACAGTCTTTATTACTTTCTTCATCCTCTCGCACAGGTTTGTACCTGTAACAGAATACGAAAACCAAAAGTAGATTTTTAAAACTGCGTTATTCTTCAAGGCCAAAGTGCAAGCCACAGATACCACAGTTACCAGAATAATTCTCTGAGATCTAGCCACTCTCTCCCTAGTTGTGGATTTGGACAAATGTCAGTGGGACTGCTTCCTGCTTCCTAGGAAAGAACCCCTGAGATCACCATCCTAGGAGAGGCCAACTCCAAGGGCTAGTTCTGGGAAGAATCACTCTCTTTCAATAAGCATGCAGACATTCATCAGCAACGTAGGAAACTGCACCCAAATGCCTCTAAAGGATAAAAGGTGCCAAACTTCCTACTACCTACAGGAATATCATCTTATGTTCTTTTTTGACTTATTTAAAGGCTTGAAGCTACTATTAAAGTACAGATAAGTTATGATTATTGCCCAAACACATTTTCATGTAGATTTAATGAGGAAGGTAACATACACACAAACACACAAGATGGAACGCTGAAAGCGGCTTTCAATAACAAACTACAGAGTTTAGAGTCCATCCTCTCTTTATGCAAGCCAGCCAGTAACAGGAATTCCAAAACACACGAACACTGTTGATGAAAAACCAAAGTCATTTTCAGACTTGCCATATCGTATGAGTTTTCGTCCAAATGCCAGCTCTTCCTAGAGGATTGCTCTCATCATCCGTGGACTCCCGTTCATCTTCAGCCTGTATACTGAACTGCCGTACTGCCTGATACACAGTCATGTTATACGGTAGCAAATGCTCTCCGATGTAAAACTGTAGCCTGTGTCTCACATTTCCAGAATTTAAGAACTGAGCGGCCTAAACAGAGCAAAAAAAAAATCCATTTAAGCTACCGTCCCTGAACTCTACACATTAAAACATGGTGGGAATAGCACCCTACCAGAGATTCGTCTATTTCCTCATCAGAGCCATCGTCGTCACTGTCTTCGTCATCTTCTCTTACTCTTCCATACCCTAAGGACCCAAGAAGTCTGTTCAATTCCTGGCAATTTTGGGTGGCAAAGAAAAACCTATATATACACTTGTTAAACTAACATACTCCTAGAAAAACATGTATATTACATTTTGATCTAATCATTCCTGGAAAAACATGTATATTACACTTTGATCTATAAAGCAGAAAGATCTAAGAAAACTGTCAGGTACAAAAAGTCACTTCTATTACATTACAAAATGTCATTTCTATTACACCAGCATAAATTAACCCATCACCCACCCAGTCATCTAAGTAAACAGTCAACCCCTAAAAAAATTTAACATTTCTAAATACTACATATAAAATAAGTAATGAGTACCCAAGTTCCTGATGCTAGGTTTTGACAAACACAGCAATGAACAGGAAGATAATTTATATATCCCTTAATGTTAATTTCATCCCAGATGTATACATAAACACACAATATACATATATAGAAAGTACCTCTAACTACAAGGTATCTCTCAATAGCCTGCACCAAAGCCAGGGGGTCAATCTTGACAGGTCCACCTTTCCACTGCTTCACATTTGCACAGTCTGGATGTCTTTGTAACTGGCATTTTAACTGATGTGTGTTGAAAAATTTTAAAGCCTGTGATCCTCTGTTGAGAGAGAAGCTCAAGATAATTTGTGAAAAAAAGTTATTCTATTATTTTCAAAATCAGCATACATTAATTAAAATAAAAGCATGATAATACAAACTCTGCATTTTCCTGAGGCACAAAGTAACTATGTAAATAGTACAGCCAGCAATTCCAAGTTATTAGAAAAGACTTATCATAAAAGAGGATATGTACAAATGCATATGAGAATATTGAATCTACACCATGAATCTACGTGAGCAGAAATACCTCACCACTGAGAATGAATTATTTCCCCAGGATAAAAATTCCTGAACCATTTGAGCATGCTCATTTCTGCAATATTTTGCCATTACTTACTAAGTACTATTTATTTAAAATCAAACAATAAACCCTCATTTTTTGCTTTCAAAGACTTCAGGTACAAAATTACTTTAAAAACTAACCTTTACATTTTATTTTGCTACAGTCTTTTGAGTGAAGCAGTTTGACAGCTACACCAGTCTAGACCTGGTAATGATATTTAATTACTCATTTCTGAAAAGGTCTGGCAAGAGTAAGATACAGAGGAGTTTAAAATGCAGCTAAGAGGTTTGATAAGGCAAGCAAATAGGGGTATTGGAAAGAATATTCCATTATACTGATACATACATATGCAAACATACATACTTTACACAAATTCAGATAAAAATGAAAAACGTTATGGTTTTCTTATATATGTATTAGAAAGTACCCCTTTAGTTCATAAAAATCTTCCAGGACAGTTTAATAATCAAAATTAAATACCACTCTATACATTAAGTTTCAAAGCAGGAAAAAATCTAGACAACACTGATCACTTCATTATTCAATACTGCATACCGTTTTAATTCTGTCAAAACTTTAAATATCTTTATGACACACCAGACTACATTTTTTAAAACCAAACTAATTTTTTAAAAGTTTTTCAGGCTGGTAGCCATAATATTCCAGGAAGCTTGTAACATTCTGTAAAAACACATCAAGGAATTTAATGTATTCTTTCTATACTTGAGTCCTGTAAAGCTACTACATTATGGGAAAAAATAAACATTTATTCGTCAAAACCCATTAAAACGCAAAGTTATAACCACTTGGATCACATATGAAATCACATTATTACACAGAATGTAATCATTCTGTCATCTGTAACTACAAACTTCTTGGAGAAAAGCTTTATACATTAAAGTACATCAATTTAAGGAAAACTAAGCCTAAATTTAAGGAAAACTAAGCCTATTGTTGACTTGCCAACACAAGTTGGTTTCATATTTTCAAAACATATTTAAGATACAGGGTATGATTTTAGGAATAAAACTTATTTGATTCGCACATTAGAATATTTATCTCCTCAGTCCTTATAATGAGTGTTCTTTGAGCAGACCAAGATGTCACGAGACCTATTGCCACTTTACCTCAACAAAAGTATAAAATCCAGTGGCAAGGCCACACCTAGGCAAGGATCCTTACCTGCCTCCTGTCCCATTTCCACTGGGAAAGTCATGCACTTTGACTGGAAATTGTTCCATCTGGCTGAGGCAGTTGTTCATTTTGTGAACTAATGCCAACAAAGGTGCATTACCCACTGGTTCTACTCGTTCAATGGGCTCTTCTCCAGGAAGCTAAAGTTATAAATAAACCAACAGGTTAAGCAACGCCTCATGAAATGGAACCACTCAATAAGAATATTTAATAGGCAGTTTTACAAAAGACTTACTCTATTGTATTTTTTTGTGATGGATTTAGCTGGAACAACGCTTCCAAATAAATTATTTCAATAAACACACTTTTTATATAGGCACACAATCCCCTATTAACAATTCCTAAGTCCAAAAGGCTTGAAAACACTACTCATTTGGTGGCAAAATCTGATCCAGACAGATACGTGGCTGTTTGAAGTCTCTATTTACCTTTATTTAGTAGGAATATTCATATGTTTTGTTGCAAAAATACTTAATGTGTACAGAGTACTATTCAGAATCCACTGGGGATTGTCAGATAATAAGTGGTATATGTACTGTATGGCAAAACTCATGAAACCCATCCAGCCCTAAGGAACTTCTGGTAAGTGATTACAGACTGTACATAATTTTAGCATGGTATAAAACTATATACAGTATTGACTATACAGCTAATGAGTCACGAATAATTATCAATTCTGCTTTAGGTCATGGAACAAGTTAAAATAATGCAAGCAATGCCTGCAAACAATGACCAGACATGGTGTGTTTCACTAACACACAAGTGAGCTGTCCTTAGTCCTATTACACAGTTGATCCAGAGAATCGCCTTCTGTTAAGCCATTATGAACAAGTAGAATGGTGTTAAGTCACCAGTGTCCAGGTTACTAGTTTGCTTTCACTCACTGAGAGTGAAGAAAGTGAAGCTGCTCTGTGGCTTCTGGTCTTATGATCCACATTATAAATGGTGATCAACCATTCCTCAATGAAATTGTTAGTTCTGTGTCTTACATATAAAATAGAAATGTTTACATATACTCTATCTTATGCCTATAGATACATGATGTCTAGCTGGAATATATTTCTATTAAAAAAATATTGAAAACTGCAATATGCTTAAAAACAGATATTGAGAATCAAATACATTCACAACTGTTAGTCCTGTTAGTTGCTCAGACGTGTCCTATGCTTTGTGACCCAATGGACTGTAGCCCGCCAGGCTCCTCCATCCATGGGATTTTTCAGGACAAGAATATTGGAGTGGGTTGGCATATCCTTCTCCAGGGAATCTTCCCGACCCAGGGATCGAATCTGGGTCCTTCCACATTTCAAGCAGACTCTACCATCTGAGCTATCAGGAAGTGAAAGTGAAAGTTGCTCAGTTGTGTCTGACTCTTTGAGACACCATGGACTATACAGTCCACGGAATTCTCCAGGCCAGAAAATGAGTGGATTGCTCTTTCCTTCTCCAGGGGATCTTCCCAACCCAGGGATCAAACCTGGGTATCCCACATTGCAGGTGGATTCTTTACCGTCTGAGCCACCAAGGAAGCCCAAGCTACCAGGGAGGCCCAAACAATTAATGGTCTTACACAAAAACACAGAATCAAGATACATCAATCACAGCATAGGCACTTGCTTCACCACTTTGTTGTGTTACTGTTTATCTAATTCATAAAAGACCAAGGAACCAAAATGTGTATAATATCCAAGTTAAAAACTTTACCTCAGTATCTTGACCAAGAACTATTAGAAATTATTCCTGGGATGAAAATATCTGGATGAGTAAAAAATTACTCTCAAAATAAGACACACAGGCATGATTATTAGGTAACTTACTGGAGAAGAAAAAAATACATGAAGGAATCTCTTTAATCTGATCTCTCTGCTCACAGCGTCCTTTTCACTTTTAGATGTCAAATAAAGCAACAGCTGCTTCACAAATCCACTGTGTTGGATTTCAAATGATGAAACATCGGACTCTGAGACTATGCTACGGATTTCTACAAGGCACTCAGCTCCACCATCCACCTGAAAGAGATGAAAACAGTATTCACTGATTTAAAGAGTCCTTAATAAATACACAATTCATATTTCTACCAAAGCAACCTGATACTTAAACATCTTTAAAAAAGAAATTAAGGGGCAGGTGGTACATACTTGGTAGATCCTTGAAAAACAATACCTTACAAACACACACATTCACAAAATGTTATTATTTCATGACAGAAAACCAGTGTCCATTCTGACATTAAAAAAAACAACAACAAAAAGCTTGACATTTAACCAATGTAGTTGTATTAAAGAAAAAAAGAGACAAAGGATGAGAAAGCAAATTGGAGGAACAGAGATATAATATCAAAATCAAAAGATAGAACAAGAGTTTAAGGTGGGGCTTTATATAGTACATTTGAAATCTTAATGAAATAGACAATTTCTTAGAAAACATGTGCTACTCACACAGATCAAAGTACATCAAAAATGGAAAAAGGATCAGATGAAACACAAAAGGTTGATGACACCTCTACCCTCTCTGAGCACTCTTAGGGCACAGGTAAAGAGCGGTGAAGGAGGGGCTTCTCCTTCACTTAGGAAACTGTTAGGTTGTAGAGTCCATAGATGTTAGAACTGTTTTTTTTTTGGTCTTCATGTTCAGTTCAGTTCAGTCGCTCAGTAGTGTCCGACTCTTTGTGACCCCATGAATCGCAGCACACCAGGCCTCCCTGTCCATCACCATCTCCCGGAGTTCACTCAGACTCACGTCCATCGAGTCCATGATGCCATCCAGCCATCTCATCCTCTGTTGTCCCCTTCTCCTCCTGCCCCCAATCCCTCCCAGCATCAGAGTCTTTTCCAATGAGTCAACTCTTCGCATGAGGTGGCCAAAGTACTGGATTTTCAGCTTTAGCATCATTCCTTCCAAAGAAATCCTAAGGTTGCTCTCCTTCAGAATGGACTGGTTGGATCTCCTTGCAATCCAAGGGACTCTCAAGAGTCTTCTCCAACACCACAGTTCAAAAGCATCAATTCTTCAGTGCTCTGCCTTGTTCACAGTCCAAATCTTACATCCATACATGACCACAGGAAAAACCATAGCCTTGACTAGACAGATGGACCTTAGTCAATAAAGTAATGTGTCTGCTTTTGAATATACTATCTAGGTTGGTCATAACTTTTCTTCCAAGGAGTAAGCGTCTTTTAAGTTCATGCCTACAGTCACCACCTGCAGTGATTTTGGAGCCCCAAAAAATAAAGTCTGACACTGTTTCCCCATCCATTTCCCATGAAGTGATGGGACCAGATGCCATGATCTTCATTTTCTGAATGTTGAGCTTTAAGCCTACTTTTTCACTCTCCTCTTTCACNAGTGATTTTGGAGCCCCAAAAAATAAAGTCTGACACTGTTTCCCCATCCATTTCCCATGAAGTGATGGGACCAGATGCCATGATCTTCATTTTCTGAATGTTGAGCTTTAAGCCTACTTTTTCACTCTCCTCTTTCACTTTCATCAAGAGGCTTTTTAGCTCTTCACTTCAGGCCATAAGGGTTAGAACTGTTGTTTTTTTTTGGGGGGGGGGGTCTTCATGTAGTGACATGAAATGTATTTTAAGTATTAACTGTGCATCTCTCTAAGTATATCTTAACCTATTTTCAAACTGAAACTTAAGTGGTTTAATGTGGAATCTGGATTTACTAGTCTATAAACATAGGGTAGTACCTATAGCTGGAGACACCTGAGAGGAGAGATGTGCCTAAGGGACACTTTTGAAATCAAAGACCAGATGTCTAGCATACTTAATGATAAAATGAGGAAGCACGGAAGTCAAGAGACAAGTTAAAGAAACGTCAGCGCCAAAAGTACAGGTCTGGTTAGAAAAGTTGCTCTAAGACAAATAAATTCAGGGAAATCTAGAGTCACCAAGACAAGGAGGAGCCAGATGGAAGAGTCCAGAGAAGCAGCTAGGTGCACTGGCTGCGGTACCTGGAGGTTGAGTTGTTCGGTTGCAGCACAAAGTCTCTGAAGGACATTCAATGCGGGGTTGCTTCCATCCATGTTCTCAGAACTGAAGTAACGCTCTACAAATTTATGTGCCTGCTCTTTAATCCAACCTTTAATTTTTTCTCTGCAAGAAGGAAAAATATATTAAAAACTCAGTGTACACAGAAAAGTTTTCAATTATAACTTCTGGTCAAAGGCAGATAGCTGCTGCATTTAAAATTCTTTTTTGGCCTATGTTTATATATTAGTAAATCTAGATTGCACATTCACTTAAGTTTCAGTTTGAAAATGGGCTTATACCTAGAGAAATGCACAGTTAATACTTAAAAAATAAATTTCATGTCACTACATGAACACCAAAAAAAAAAAAAAAAAAAAAACCCAGTTCTAACATCTATGGACTCTACAACCTAACAGTTTCCTAAGTGTTAACCTGAAAGCAATTTTCCAAGACTGTTTTCTAAGGTATAGACATATCTGCACTGTCCCTTGTATTCCTATAGACCNAAAAAAAAAAAAAAACAAAAAACCCAGTTCTAACATCTATGGACTCTACAACCTAACAGTTTCCTAAGTGTTAACCTGAAAGCAATTTTCCAAGACTGTTTTCTAAGGTATAGACATATCTGCACTGTCCCTTGTATTCCTATAGACCAGAAACATGTACCTATTAGGTGCATAATAAGCTATGACAACTGAGACCTCACTGTTCAAATAACAAATTCTAATAACTTCAGAAATATATTTGCTTATTTCTACTACCTGAAATTGAGAGCCACCCACCAATCAAGGCAATAAACCAAACAAAAAGAGCTTGTTTTCCCAATGGAATCTGCTTTTTTAAAATTTCTTATTTGCAGAGGAAATAATTCCTGTTGGTATGTTACACCCAGAGTCAAACAAAACAAAACAATCCTTGAGGATTTTAAAGGAGTAATTTTTTAAAAGCCATAAATTGGTGTGAAATGGTTTAACCGACAGTTTTACATTTCCAAAAAAGGGCTCTGCTCTAAGATCCTTATGTTCCAATGTGAGGTGCATAAGAGGGCTATTATAAAGGAGCATGTGTGTGTTGGGAAAATACATCAGTTTTCCCTTTTCCAGAACAAAACTAAGGAACAAATTCAAAGGGAAATATATTTGCTTGGTTTTGAACATACACAACTCCCAATTAGACATGTTGAAATTGTAAAATATGAGAAAAAGTCAGACATCGGGCTCAAGAACTGAGAATCTGCTCCATCCTGGAGCTATGCGACCTCTGAGCAAAAATTAAAGGCCTGTGTGCATGTTTCAATCTCTATGTAATAGGTACACTGACTGGAATAACATGAAGCTTTTCCTAATCTAGAAACAGAAGTAACACAGAATCCCCCCACCTCACCTATTATTGGAGATGGTGTCCTTCGAGGCGGCCCTGGCAAGACCACTAACTCCTGCAGTTCGTGCTGGTTCAATGTTGTTGCTGTTAGACTGTGCGCTTAACCTTCCCCACGTTTTTGGATTCAAGCTTGCCAGGAAAGAAGACTTAGGTGACTGAGTAGTGGTGGGGCTTTTAGCTATGGAGAGAACAATACTTAAATCATTTTCGTGTAAATGATGAAAACCAACAGAATTTTAAGACTTCCGCTCAACAGATTAATTAGCTACAAGAACCAAGAGCACTGGGAATTCAGCAAACTCAGGCATGATTCAAAGCTGTCAGCAAAAATAAAGTATGTGTCTTTAGCCGCTAGTTCCTTTCCCTTCACCTCCCCATGGTTTCACAACAAATTACCTTGATTGTCTACTTTGTCATCATCTCTTGGAGGTGAATACTTTGGCCTTCTTGATCCTCGTTTTGGCAGTCGTTTTCTCTTTAGAACATCACTTAATCGACTATCACACAGGAAAACATGGGGTAAGTTTAGCAATTATCATGATCTAATATCATCACTCACTTAAAAGCAAGCCAAAATGGCAGAAACAATGTGTTATAAAATACTGTCATAACAGTATTTTCCATTTAGTGATTATTTAATGCCAACTCTGCACCAACGTTCCACAAGTGTACAGAACAGAGATTGATTACTTCAGAAAATGCCTAGCTATATAAATACCTTGACTACTGAATTACTAAAAGAAAACCAAATAGACAAAGAGTATCTCATTAATCCCTGTTAAAACCCCATTGTTAAATGCAGTACATAAATAAAGTATATAAAACAAGTATACGATGCAAAGAAAGAACCATGCAATCTTAAAATCAGAAAAAGAATATGTTAAACCTGAGTACCTTTTTTTTTCTTTAAATGACAGTAAGTAAAATAATAATCACAGCACATTAAGGTTAACATTATCAAAATACTTTTCCAATATTACCCAAAGTAATTTCAGGGTGTGCAAAGATAATAATATCCAAAATAAATGCATTTATAAATACTTTTATAAAAAATTCAGTTATCTGTAAACAAATGTAGTAGAGTGATAGTGTAAACAACCTATTTGAATTAGAATATATGAAATACAACACATATGGCTTTGTGCACTATTTTTACTTTATTTAACAACTTTAGAAATAGTTTATACTATCATTCGTAGAATAACAAAACTATGTAAGATGGAAATGATAAAAAAAGTTATGGTTCAGTTAACTTATAATCCAAGTAAGAAAAATTTTGAAAAAAAAATTTAAAGTATTCCAACATCTGACATGTCTATTGAAAACACTTAATAGAGTGATCAGTATAACTTGACTATTAGGACAAGTGAACTTTCAAAGAATAAACTTAATTCCATTTACAAATTCTTATGAACTTCTCATTTAAAACCGTATTAGAAGAGAAATCAATCACTTAGAGCTCTGAAAGTCTCTGTCTGAAAGTATTTCTGTTTCCTTAGAAGCACTGACTGTCCTGAAGCACTATAGAACCTATAATCAAGTCTAGTTCCTTAAAGTAGCTCAGGAGCATTGCATCTCTGTGAGCTGCATCATATTTTACTAAGCACTTGTGCTAGAGCTCAGGCACCATGCCTATGCTATAGAGTAAAACCCTGCAATGACCTCAGGTTGCCACAGCAGCTGGGGAAGGGAACTGGGTTGGGTGAGCAAAGAGAGAGGTGGGCAAGGCTGGGAGAGAAAATGGCAAGACAATTCAACTAGACAACAGGGAAGGTGGAGCGTCCCTGGTAATTTCTCTAGGTCCCAAAACTCTGGACTGTGCCCATTACATGGTACCACTTAAACCCAGCAGCTGAGTCACCGAGCTCTCAAAACTTATATATACATCAGGGCGGACAACTGCCACCAGGGGGCACCAAGAGCAGCTAGGGTTCTGAGCCTGGCAGTTCCTAAGGTTAAATTTTTGGACCCCACTTATTAAATATACACTTTACCAAGATTGACTTTTTAGCTTCCATCCAAGGAACAAAAACACTTTTAAGAGTGTGATTTGTTTCACTAGAAAATGGTAACCGACATGAGGGCTGGTAACGTTCTCAGCAACAGAGTACGACAAAGGAATTAAAAAAGAGGTGCAAGCAGAGAATTTTCTTAGAATTCTCGTTAGCCTTTATTAAGAGCAAAAGTTCCGATATGCCAGTAAAAGACAGATGGGAAATCAGGTTCTTTGCTTATATTCTAAAAATTCCAATTTTTAATATTTTCACTATACAATATCTAGATGTCTCAAAGTTGGTAATATATGCTGCAACATAATATAGTAAATAATCATTAAGATTATGGTATCAGAAATGAGGCTCAAATCCTTCATTGTTATAATAAGTTCAAGACATTATGCCAGTCACTTAGCTTCTCTGAGCCTTAGTGCCCTTGTAGGTCAATGTAAATACTATGTCTCTACTGTGGTTTCTAAACATGGCTCAATACAGCAGGTTTTCAGTAAGTGTTCAATTTTCTTCCCATTCTAATTAAATACTTAACAAAACATACATGAAAAAACGGAAAATGTACACTCTCTGTAGTGCCCTACACCCTTCACTTCCATGGGTGCGAGTGAGAGCAGGGCAGAGTTCCAAGCAAAGAGCACAAGAGTCACTGCAGGACTCTGACTTACCCTTGAGGGCTCAGGTCTAGAGAATCGTCTCTGCTGTGCTGCAAGCTGGGGGACCCCAGGTCAGCCGAGGCATTGGTGGCGGCCGTGGCTGTTCCACTGTTGACCAATGGCGTGGACCCCAAGGACCCGGACCCATTTGTACATGCCTTTGGTGGACTCGTCAACAATGACTCAGATTCTGCTAAGTGTTTTACTTGATGCATTACACCTTTATAGAACAGAGGTTAGAGTGTGTGTTAATCAGGACTACCTCCCCACCATTACAAGACCCTAAACGCTAATGTTGATTCACAAGGAATGAATAAAAAGTACACCAAAATAGGAAAATAATTGAGGTGCCAGAGTCTTCAACCTGACTCCAAAAAACAGAAGGAAGTAAACTCAAATTTAAATAAAGATACTTATACTGAGGATGAGATGGTTAGACAGCATCAACAACTCAATGAACATGAATCTGAGCAAACTCTGGGAGATGGTGAAGGAAACTCACTGGAACCTGGTATGTTCCAGTCCATGGGGCGCAGAGTCAAACGCAACTTAGCAACTGAACACACGTCTCTTCTGAGGCCTTCCAATACACTCAAAATGTTAAATGGGGTCACATATAAAGTCCTAACAGAAATTTAAAGTACCCACCGTAGAATCAAAAACAATTACAAAACTTCAGTGCACCTGTGGCTGGATAGCCAAAAGATAAAAAAAGGACCTATAATTATTAACTTCAAATGCTACAAGGAGACAAGATCGTAATAACACTACTGCCAATAAACAGAACACCAGCTATTGAAGGATGGAGATTTTCACATCAGATGTGTATAAGAGACAGGTNTCCTTATTATCTAGCTTGTTTTTAAATTACTAGCATATCTTCCCTATGCAATAATTTTGTCATTTTCTACTTTTTTGACCAATAAACACAGTTTTAAACCAAAAAAAAAAAAAGAGGAAAACAATAGAATGGGAAAGGCTAGAATGGGAAAGGCTAGAGATCACTTCAAGAAAATTGGAGATACTCAAGGGAACATTTCATGAAGGATGGGCATGATAAAAAACAGAAACAGTAAGGACCTAACAGAAGCAGAAGACAGTAGGAAGAGGTGAAAAGAATACACAAAAGAGCTGTTCAAAAAGCTGTTAATGACCAGAATCACCACGATGGTGTGATCACTCGCCTAGAGCCAGATATCTGCGAGTGTGAAGGCAAACGGGCTCTGGGAAGCATCACCACGCACAAAGCTAGTGGAGGTGACAGAATTGCAGCTGAACTATTTAAAATCGTAAAAGATGCTGCTGCTACAATGCTACACTCAATATGCCAGCAAATCTGGAAACTCAGCAGTGGCCACAGGATTGGAAAAGGTCAGTTTTCATTCCAATCCCTAAGAAAGGCAATGCAAGGAATGTTCAAACTGCTAGCAAGATTATGCTCAGAATCCTTCAAGCTAGGCTTCAGCAATATGTGAATCGAGAACTTCCAGATGCACAAGCTGGATTTAGAAAAGGCAGAGGAACCAGAGATCATATTACAAACATTCACTGGATCAGAGAGAAAGCAAGGAAATTCCAGAAAAACATGTTTCACTGTCTACACGAAAGTTTTTGACTGTGTGGATCACAGCAAACTGTGGAAAATTCTTATAGAGATGGGAATACTAGACCACTTTACCCATCTCCTGAGAAACCTGTATACAGGAAAAAAAGCAACAGTTAGAACTGGACATGGAATAACAGACTGGTTCAAAACTGGAAAAGGAGTACGTCAAGGCTGTATAGTGTCACCCTGCTTATTTAACTTACATGTAGGGTACATCATGTGAAATGCCAGGCTGGATGAATCACAAGCTGGAATCAAGATTGCTGGAAGAAATAACAATCTTAGATATGCAGATAACACCACTCTAATGGTTGAAAAGTGAAGAGGAACAAAAGAGCCTCTTGATGAATGTGCAAGAGGACAGTGAAAAAGCTGGCTTAAAACTCAATATTCAAAAAACTAAGATCGTGACATCCAGGCAAATCACTTCATGGCAAATAGGAGGGGAAACAGCGACAGACTTTATTTTTGGGGGCTCCAAAATCAATGGATGGTGACTTCAGTCATGAAAATAAAAGAAACTTGCTCCTTGGTCGGAAAGCTACGACAAACCTAGACAGCATATTAAAAAGCAAAGATATCACTTCACTGACAAAGGTCTGTATAGTCAAAGCCATGGTTTTTCCAGTAGTCACATATGGATGTGAAAGTTGGACCATAAAGAAGGCTAAGCACCAAAGAACTGAGCCTTTTAAACTGTGGTGTGGGAGAAGACTCTTGAGAGTTCCTTGGACTGCAAGGAGATCAAACCAGTCAATCCTAAAGGAAATCAATCCTGAACAGTCGTTGGAAGGACTGATGCTGAAGCCGAAACTCTAATACTTCAGCAACCTGATGTGAAGAACTGACTCATTTGAAAAGACCCTGATGCTGAGAAAGATTGAAGGCAGGAGGAGAAGGGGGCAACAGAGGATGAGATGGTTGGATGGCATCACCGACTCAATGCACATGGATTTGAGCACACGCCAGGAGATAATGAAGAGGAGGGAGGCCTGGCCTGCTGCAGTCCACGGGATCACAAAGAGTTGGACATGATTGAGCAACTGAACAACATTTAGGTTTGTTACTTCTTAGGATCAGGCTTCCCTGAGGAACGGGAGTGATAGAGGTCATTCCTCAGAGTAAACAATCATCCAGCAAAGTAACATTTAGCACATAAGCAGCTGATAAGAACCAGCGGGAGCAGAACTCGGCATCGTCCGGGGCCTTCCACCTGTCTCGGTGTGACACACCTGGAGAATGTACTTAGAGAAGATAATTCCCTAAGAATGTGAACCACTGAAGAGCACGGGGTCTCTCAACAGCACCTCTGCAGGTGCTGGTTTGGAGTCGGGCTCTTTCCTCTGTTCAGGAATGAGTGTCACGAGCCCTGATTAGGGCCCAGACCAGGCCTCCAGGCCAGGGTGGCATCTGCAAACTCACTGGTATTTCCACAGTCAGCTCACACGCAAGCACACACAAGAGCAAGGAAAGAACAAGAGAGGGGACGAGCACAACCGCCAAGGCCGAGAGCAGAGGCCGTTACCCCCGGACACAGCAGAGCCTTCCCCCGGGTGCTGGGTCCACACTTCCCGAGTCTCCACTTCCTCGGTCTGGATGTCCCGGTCCACGCTGTCTTCATTACACTGAATGTAGGCCTGAGAAGGAAGGAAGGCTGAGTTAGCTGTGGGTCTCCACCTCAGACCCATTTCTCATCACCGAAAAGAAAACAACTAAATTTTTTAAGTTAAGGATGACACTGCTCTTGCTTCCGTCAAAATTCAGTGTCATGGTATGAATAACAATCATGCAAAGACTGCTTATGTCTTAAACATTTGAAAAACACGGGCCTAAATTTCAAAAGTGTTCTCAAAAGTCACAACAAACAGTTCAGCTCCAGTTTGAAAATACTATGACCCAGAGACTTCCCTCATGGTCCAGAGGTTGGGAATCTGCCTTCCAGTGCAAGGGATGTGGCTTCCATCCCGGGTCAAGGAGCTATGATCCCAGCTGGCTCACGACAAACAAGCCTGCACACTGCATCTGCCGGGCCCAACTAGCCCAGGCGCTCTGGAGCCCGCGCACCACAACCAGAGAAGAGCCCACACACCACAGCTAGGACCTGGGGCAGCCAAAAGCAAATAAACAAAACCTTTACAAACTCTTACGACCTAGTCCGCCAATACCCTAGTTTCTTACAACATAGCAGCTCTGCAAAACCGGACACAAATTTATTTCAAAAAGGTATATGCTTCAGTTTTGATACTAACAGCTTTGAAAAATTGATGCTTTTGAACTGTGGTGTTGGAGAAGACTCTTGAGAGTCCCTTGGACAGCAAGGAGATCCTAAAGGAAATCAGTCCTGAATATTCACTGGAAGGACTGATGCTGAAGCTGAATCTCTTTGGCCACCTGATGTGAAGAGCTGACTCATTGGAAAAGACCCTGATGCTGGGAAAGATTGAAGGCGGGAGGAGAAAGGGACGACAGAGGATGAGATGGTTGGATGGCATCACTGACTCGGACATGAGTCTGAGCAAGCTTCAGGATATGTTGAAGGACACGGAAGCCTGGATATGCTGCAGTCCATGGGTCACAAAGAGCAGGACACGACTGACTGAGTGACTGAGCAACAACAAGAAAAAGCTCTGAGATAAGGAAAATAAGCAAAGATTTAGAAAGTCTGCTCAAGGTCAGAGTGGGTCAGCTGCAAAGCCAGGTTAATCTGTGAGCTTCTTAAATGTCCAGCTATGACCCTCTTCCTGTTAAAAGATTATGGAGACACACACAAGAGCATGTTGAGGGATGGTTCCATGGGGACAGGAGAGAAACACTGGAGGGACTGCTGACTTCAGGACCTCAGCACCCTGGAAAGCCAGCCAGCTCACAGTCAGTGGCCTGAAGTGAGACGGAGAAGGGCAGAGTGGTGTGGGGTGGACTGAGCAACACTGGGGTCAGAGAGCATGCAGGGATGGATCACCTAATTCACCTGGAGGACAGGCGGTGAACAGAGAGACAGGCAGACAGATAAGGGATGAGGTGCAGACAGCATAGGCCAGGTAACAGAGAAAGCCAGGCAAATGAACAAGGGGCCTGCAAGGGGTTNGGGGGAATGGGTTGAAGGGGAAAAAAGAAACAAGTGCGGAAGATTAAGGGGTACAAACTTCCAGGTGAAGAATAAATGAGTCACAAGTATGAAACGTACAACATCGGGAATACAGGCAATAACTATGTAATACTTTTGGTGACATCATAAGTAGACTGATGGTGGTGACTATTTTGAAATGCATGAAGTACTGAACTCACTATGTTGTGTAATAGGAACTAACACAGTGTTGTAAGTCCATTACACCAAACTCAACATAGTATTACTGGGGGTGGGGGTGGGGGACTGGATGAAGGCAGTCAGAAGGTCACAAGATAGGGATGTAATGCACAGCATGACAAAAATAATTAACACTGGTGATATTACATGAGAAAGCTAAGAATTTCTTACCACCCAAATTATCTTTTTTCTCTTTCTTTAATTTGTATCTGCATGAGAAGATGGATGTTCACTCTAACCAACTAATGTGGTAATCGTTTCAGGATTTATGTAAGTCAAACCACTATGTGGTACGTCTTAAATTTACACATTGTTGTATCAACTATATCTCAATAAAACTGAAAGCGGGGAAAAATACACAGGACAATTCTGACTAGAGTCCAGGACACTGCAAATCACAAAAGTAGGAAAATCTTGGAGGAAGATACCAGTCAAGCCATGTTGGCTCATTTACCAATTAAAGCACATGATAAAACAAAAAAAAAAACACCTATTTACTACCATGCAACTACCTCAATTTAAGATAAACACTCAATAAAACAATTATATGTTACTCCAAACACTACTCACTAGACAACATGGTACTACTTTTGACTCAAAAGGTACTTACTAGTGTTAGTATTGGCTAAGGGGTTAGGTTTTCTCTGAATGGCACGTGCTGTTCCCGTGTCCTCATTGATTTGCTGCATAGAATTAAAATCAATAGTATAAACTCGTCCCAGAGTGGACAAGCTTATCTCATCCTCACCGACCTGATGGGCTGCCTGAGAGCAAAGAGAGAGAAACCTTGAATATAAACATGGAGAAATTTATTAACTCAAGACACAGTGGGGACCTCCATAAATGCTAACTTACATATTTGCTTCATCAGGTTTCAGACAGTAAGTAACAGAATGTGGAAGTTTTAATAGTGTGGATGTGACAAAACTTACTCAATCAACAAACCATTTTAAATTAAATACATATATACACCCCCAGAACCATTAGGTCTCCTGAGACAAATACAGGTAAAATCCAGTCATGCAGGATCGCTGACATGGAGAAGTACTATTTGTGTTAAAAAGGCCTTGAAGACATTGCTGACAGGAAAAAAAAAATCAGTTATCCTTTGGTATAACTTCTGGTACCTAATTCTTAGACTAAAATATTATTTACATCATGGATTCCTAGCAGCCCATCAAGATCCTCCTTTAAACAAAATGATCCTACAAAATTATCCTTAGGTCATCAGAAAGACGTTTACATTGAAATGATGCCCTAAGATCGAAAAGGACACAATCGGAAGTAGAAAAAGTAATCCCAAGGGGTGNTCATGGATTCCTAGCAGCCCATCAAGATCCTCCTTTAAACAAAATGATCCTACAAAATTATCCTTAGGTCATCAGAAAGACGTTTACATTGAAATGATGCCCTAAGATCGAAAAGGACACAATCGGAAGTAGAAAAAGTAATCCCAAGGGGTGGCAAGCATTACACAGTATGTATCTCAAATGAGACAACGTAGTTAACACTGGTGGATTTAGACAGCCTTAAGAAGTAACAAAATATACATTTTTATGGAATTCCCTGGTTGAATGGAAGTCAGGATTCTCAGAAAATACCAGAGAGTAAACTAACAGGGAAAATCCAATTACTGGGAAAATGCTAAAAAGAATGCTCAGCATTAGAGACCGCAACCAGCTTATAAAGTAAGGCTAACAATTACAGAAGACTATTCACCTCTGACTTTCTCAGAACAGCTGGTCCTAAGTTTAGATACTGTCATAAGAATTTGATTTTATAACATAAATTAGTGGTTCCAAAGTTTTCCAAACATTCATTCTTAGAAACTAGTGGAAGATACCTTAAAGAAAAAAAGTCTATGTGTAAATGTCCTAAAACATTCTAATTACACAGGCTGAAATTAGAAAATATATTAATACTTGAGTATCTTATAGATGAAAACATTAGTAAATAATGCATGGCATCTCAAATAATGCAGTGACCAATGCTTCCTAAATAAAGGCAAGAATTTTCCTGACCTGAGAAATTTCTGAAATATTTCAATGCAAATTTAATATGGAAGTATGGAAATAAGAATAAAATNAAATAATGCATGGCATCTCAAATAATGCAGTGACCAATGCTTCCTAAATAAAGGCAAGAATTTTCCTGACCTGAGAAAATTTCTGAAATATTTCAATGCAAATTTAATATGGAAGTATGGAAATAAGAATAAAATCACACATAAAATCTTCACAGAAAAATCGCTGTAAATATTGTGGTATATTTCTTTCCTTTGCTATTATTCTTTTGCTGAGTTTCCATGAGTCACATAATTTTGTTTTCATTTATAGCATATCACGTTGTAAGTAATTAAAATTTATCCCAGTAAGGTCTGTACTACATATAAGCTTAGGTGTATACCACAATTTACTTATTCACCTAGATAAGTGAGCTAGATATTTAAATTCTTTCCATATTTTTGCTCTTTTAAAAAATACTGAAAAGCAGCTACTTGTATGTTATCTTTGCTTTTGAGAGATTTCTTCTGGATAGGAGACTGAAGGAACTTTGTGAGACATGTAGCCTAACTCCTCCTGTGTTTCCTTTCAGAAACGAGGAAACCATGGAACAAAGAACTTAAATTACTTGCTCCAAGTCAATCAGGTAGTGAGTAGCAGAAGCAGGACTAGAACACCATGTTTTCTGACCTGAACAGAAATGAGGACCTTGTTCTCAGGAGACAAAATGAGAGAATGAGTTAATTTCACTAAGCACATTTATGTCCACACGCCCCCTCCCGACTCCAGCCCTACACCCATGCTCCATCAAAAGAAGACATATTTAAACGGTACGAGGAAACTACTACCTCAATGATCCGGCTGTCTATCCTGTTATAGGGGTGCCAGAGGCCCCGGTCATCCCGCCACTGCCATATGGCCCCATCTGTGTTCTGTGCATTGCCCTTCTTCAGCATGGTATCAACTGCAAAAATGCCTTCCTTTGGTAAACATGGCATAAGTTCACTGAAAACAAAAGGTGCAATAATTTTATTAAGTAGCTTTCTAAGCTGTCAGTAAATACCAGGTCTCTAAAGCAAAATGCCCTCCAGTTATTATTAACTATTGGCCCAATCTTTACCAAATCAGAGATGTCAGTTCATACAGTTCTTGAGGACTTCGCGGAACAAGATCAATCTGCTCCTGACAACTTCCATTGGAGGCACCACACAGGAGAAAGTGAAGTGTTTCTGCAATGTCTGTAAAGCCAACAATGAAAAGCCAAAGCCTATGAAACTACTTGTATTGCCATATATAAAAGGCAATCATTCCCAAGGGGAAAAACAAAAGTATTTTTCTATTCGGCCATACCATTCAAGATAAGGTGAAAATAATTTGTAATTAAAACCTTAAAAAAAACTATGAAGATTTAAACAATTTCTTTTGAGGACTTAAGTCATAAGTTCACTGCAGAGACTTTAGGAATCTCATATTACTTTCCTTAAGGAGCACAGAGTTTGCAGAACAAGTGCACTAAACATATTTTATCCTTGATTCACATATATCTGTGTATTTTCTTCAATTCAAATATAATATACTGAAATCATGTGGCCAATAGTATAAAACACAGCGATTAAAAGCATATGAATCTTGCCATTTTGTCATCAGGAGAACCTTTACTTAAATGACAGTAAGCATGCCAACTACCTTTAAAAATCAAGAAAATAGCCTCTACCACAAACTTCCATTCCCAGAAGATCTCAGTTTATGGAAGAACTGGGGTGAAAACTTGTCTAATACATTGACACAGTGAGTGGAAGATGTTCCCAGTCGCCAAGGTTTTGATCATTCTAATAACCAGGACCTAAAGACAAGGCTGTGTCTCTGCTGGTTGTGGCATATGGTTCTATATGCATATACAAAACATGTATAAATATTTCACTGAAATATCCTGCCAGTAATCAGTATATTCTACTGTCAAGAAAGTACGCATCATTAATTCCAGCAGAAAGAAAGTGAAGTTGCTCAGCTGTGTCNACCTTAGTCGGCAAAGTAATGTCTCTGCTTTTGAATATACCATCTAGGTTGGTCATAACTTTTCTTCCAATGCAGCAAAATTTTACTGTGGACTGGTGGGGCCTTGGAAGAACACTCAGGCAAAACATAATTTCTCCTTTGGGCCAGCTTGTACCCTGAGAAGGAGCTGACCACATTGCTTCATGATCTCTTAAACAAAAGGATAATATCCTCCTTAGCCTGCAGCTACTGTATGTAATTTGAACCCCAATCGTAAATTCATGGTGTAAAAATTTTAATTTCTTTAGTTTTTTCAAATACCTTCTGCTTTAAGCTTTCAGTCTACTTACACCAGTCATCAGAGAATCATTCCCTTTCCATGGTGTCAACAAACTACAGTTTCTAGGCCGCATGTTTTTATATGCCCTCCAAGCATACAATGTTTTTTCTTTTTTTAATGAAGATAAAAAAGGTTGTTTTTAAAAAAGAAACAGAATATGCAACAGAGACAAAGTATGGCATTCAGATGCTAAACTATTTGGTATCCGACCCTTCACAGAAAAAAATTGTGCATTCTTGGTACAAAGAATTGAAGTAACCAACAGTCTGCAATTATCATCTTTATATGGGAGTATATAGAAACCTCTGGGATACCTGCTGTTATGCTTAGATAACAGACATCAGCTGACATACAATTTACCCCTTGTCTCACTCATCTAGAAATTTTATCTAATCGTCCTGTTTTTCTTCCCCAGGACTCACCTCTGGACTAGTAAGGGAAGACGTTCAGGATGTACACATTATTTACTGAGTTTCCACTAAATGGCAGGCACTGTGCCGGGCACTTTGATAGACCAGTGAACAAACAAAGATCCTTGCATCATTCTAAAAGAGATAGCAGACAGTAAACCATAGAAAAAAATGAATACATACATTACCTATTTACTAAAAACATGTAGTACTAAAGTATATATGAAAAGTACAATCAAAAAAGAACAGATAGAAGACAATAGGAGGGAAAAGTTGGAGATGGAGAGTCTTAGGGCAGACCTTATTGACAGTAAGTATTTGAAATAAAATCTGAAGGAGATCAGTAAATGAGCCATGTAGATATCTGTCTGGGAGATGAGTGTGCCTAGGTACTGAAGACAGCAGTATGCCTGGCAAGTTGAAGCACCATGAGAGAAGCTGGTGTAAATGCAAAGGAATGTAATCAGAAAGAGAGCAGGGTTATGTTTGTAGAGTCTTCTCTTCAAGAAAATTAGAGATACCAGGGAACATNAAACTTCCTAAAATATGCAAACGAGGTAACATTCATATTAAAGAATAAAATTCCAGAACATTAAAAACAAAACTTAGATAGCAATTTCCCAAACCAGGATATAGGAAAAATGCTGGGCCATATGGTAACAAGAGATAATCTTTAAAAAAAAAAAAAAGAGAGATAATCTATGTGCAAACTTAGGGAAACCAAAATTCAAGGGACTTCTAGGAATTTTAATTAGGAAAGTACATTATGACTACTCAAAAAAAAAAAAGGAGTTAAATCTTTCCCAAACTTATCTTGGCAGAGAGGACTTTGCTCAGGGCATAAGCAAAACAGTGTTCTCTGTTTAGGAATGACAAAATGCTTTATCTCTTCAATAAATCACCTCAGCAACACTATTTTTCTACAAAGAACTGTGCCATGTGCTAAAATTCACAACTAATTTGACTAAATTTAAACTTGAGTTCCCCATCCTCCCTCCTCAACAAGAAAAGTACTATTATACCACTTAATAATCTACCTGAGGCAGAGGGACAAAGACTGCTTTGTCAGTGAATGTCATCACTGACTCCCAAGATAATATTCTCAGAAAGCAAAATTATGGATATACAACTATGGCAACACACTCCAGTGTTCTTCCCTGGAGAATCCCAGGGACTGGGGAGCCTGCTGGGCTTATGTCTATGGGGTTGCACAGAGTCGGACACGACTGAAGCAACTTAGCAGCAGCACAGTTATGAGAGTTTCAGACAGAAGTAATCGATGCTCTACTAGCAATAAGCAAAATATACAGATGTTCTCTGAACCCCATAGTCTTCTGACATTAACTTGTGAAATCTAAAGTAAAGACAGTAATGGGAAACTGCAACAGCAATGTGTGTGTGTGTTCGGGGGTGTGTGTGTGTGTACACATGTGCACACTCAGTCACTCAGTTGTGTCTGACTCTTTGCGACACCATGGACTGTATAGCCCACTAGGTTCCTCTGTCCATAGGATTTCACAGGCAAGAATACTGGAGTAGGTTACCATTTCTTACTCCAGGGGATCTTCGTGACCCACGAATAGAACATCTGCACTCGCAAGCAGATTCTTTACCACTGAGCCACCTGGGAAGGCCACTAGAGACTGTAATAGCAGTGGTGATAAAATGTTAATATTCTGCACATGGTAAGGTTGAGAAGGGCTTAGAAATGTTAAAGCAGCAAAGATCAAAGCCATTCATCTGTGTAAATAAGTTCCAACATTTTGAGGGAGAAGGCATTCTGGAATTATAAAATGCTGGAAAATCTAACATGGGCAAAAGGACTACCTATAAGCACAAGAGAAGCAATTATTGGTAACATAAACTCAGAATTCTCCTAATGAAGCATCATTGCTGTTTAGTCACTAAATCGTGTCTTGACTCTTGTGACCCCAGGAAGCATCATTACTTAACTGATTGTATAGAAAGCAAGGACCTTAGCCCTCCAATAGTAAAGTTTTAATACACTATATACTTTAAAAACCGTATGTAGAAAGCGTTACTATATTGTCATACCAGTAACATTTTTCTTTACTATCCAGTGCCTACATATTAGTGATTTCTACTTGCTTATGTTGACTCTACTTATCAACAGAGGTTAAACATACACACAATTTTTCTTATTTAAAACAGAATAATAAAATAGCACTTACTTTGCTTCATAAGTTGAACTGCTAAAGTTGGACAATTGGAACACATCAGAGAAAACATGCGAACCACCATTATAAACATTCCAGAACTTAAAATTGGTGGAGTTACTACCAATAGTTGTTGAACATTTGTTAGCAGATCTTTGGAAGCAACCTGCTGGAGTAAATTCTGCAGAAACACAAGGAAAACAAAAACAAAAACTGTTACATCCCCAGTTAGCAGTTTAACAACTTCATGAGAATATCAACAGACTAAATGCTTACCTCCTCATGTTGGAAGTTGTCCACTAGACGTGCAAAACAAAGGCAAGTGCTTTCTACTGACTTTTTGTCCTGTTTTTTTTTTTTTAAATAAAGGAAAATAAAGTTTGTTAATATAAAACATTTTCACTGTCCTATATCACTGCCTTATCTTCTTCCTAACCCCAAATTCTTCAAAGATGTGAGCTTTGAAAATGCTGTGAACCTAAGCAAGCAATAAGTAAAGTCATGATTTTAATGCAAAGGAAAATCATACTGATAAAATCTGTACCTCCTATAAGACCTCAACAAATAAAAAGCAAGTTATATCAAAAAAGAACAACTTTTGTGCTTCTACAATTTCAATACCTAAACAAAAACTATAATAAGAATAAACATCCTGTCATTTTAAACAGCCTTACAAGTAGAAACTTTTTAAAACATTCTTGTGACGTCCTTTAGTGTGATCTTTTGCTTTACTGCAGTTTATAAAGATGACTTAAAAGCCAGATCTCTTAAAATCTCTTTAGCAATAACAACACTTTGAAACATTACAAGAAAATTCTATTTCTCTACAACCTTCAAACTTGGCTCATCTGTTCTGCAACAGAAGCTACATGAGCTCCACTTAACATATCGCACACCAGGCCCACTGATGCCTTCTCCTCTACAGCTGCTCCTGTTTCTTTGCCAGTCTCAGATAGCTGCAACCTACATTTCTTATTTCATTTTTATGTGGAACATACATAGTCTCATCTCTTCTCTGATCTTAATCCATACCCTTCTCTGGTCCTGTCTGCCTTTCAACAGCTTTCAGGAAAGGGTGATCTTTACAAAAGGAAATTCTCATCGTATTACATAGGAAACACTCAAGTGTCTGATGAAATAATAAATTCACCCCTAAAGTCAAAATAGTTGATACCTTGTCATTTGGGTAAATCCACTGAAATTTCATAAAGTAACCTAATATGGTCCATGAGTAGTTAACAGGAAAAGACAAAGATCAGAACATTTCCAATTTACATACCCAGTTGGAAGATTTAAGACTCCAGGTGAAATTGGCATTTAAAAAAAATTTAATAAAATGTTTTATGCCGCATAAGATAGGTTTGTATTTTACCTGGTGGGTTAGCCTTTGGGTAAGCAATGGGAGGGAATCCGCCACAAAATGAAATTCATCTGGCGTGATACTCTGGCAGCAATTGGCTGCAATTGCTAGTGCGTTTCTTTGGGCATTTATGCTGAAGAATTCTAGATACAGCAAGCAGTCTGCCAAACCACCCTAAAATATAGGAAAACTGTTAAAAGCAAAGAAGTACTCTTTTATCAGCAATTATGAAAAAAAGAAAAAAGTCTAGCACATCACTTTGGAAACAGCATGGGAACCTTACAGAGGTTGCAATCTAGGAGCTAATACAAATGTGGATCTAAACTTCAACATTAAAAGAAAGAGTCCTTTGGTAACAACACTTACCGCCTGGAGAATGGCTTTACTGTGTCTACGTGATAACATCTCCAAGGCCGTCAAGGCCTGCTCGGCCACATCAATACACTGAATAACTTGCAGCTGGGAACATATAAATAAGGAACAAGGTTATCATTCAAGTGCTCTACTTGCTACTCATCTTCTATGGGAATAAACACCTCTAATTTTCATCAATCTATACTGCCTCTATGCTTCCCTGGTGGCACAGTGGTAAAGAATCCACCTGTCAACGCAAAAGATGACAGGTATGATTCCTAGGTCGGGAAGATTCCTGGAGAAGGGAATGGCAACCCACTCCAGTACTCTTGCCTGGGGAATCTCATGGACAGAGGTGCCTGGGAGGCTACAGTGTATGGGGTCGTAAAGAGTCTGACATGATTTAGCAACTAAACAATAAATACTGCCTCTAACCTGAAACCCACCACAGGAAACCAATGACTTATGCACGTAAGCTGTAACATATTGGCAATATAGCTTCCTACCAACCACTTTGTAAGATGTTGAAAAATATGTTTTACAAAAAGAATAAACTAAATTCAATTATATAACTTTAAATCTTCAGATTTAAAATAAACGGGTTGGTTTACGGAACAAATTTGAAAAATCAAGTTTTATAGTTTTTAGCATATTTCAAAGTTTTCAGATAATGCAAATTTTATTGTGCATTAAAAAGAAAAAGGTCCTTAAAACAGACCAAAAACAACCTACCACAGACCATATGAAAAAATTTCCTTTCTCCACTGCCTCACTTTATGACCTTGAGCAAGGCATTTTGTCTGGCTCAGCCTCCTCAGCTGTAAAATGAGGGTATAAATAGCTATCAACCTCACTGAGATGTTTTCTAGAAATAATGAAATCATTTTAAATCAAGTGCTTTAAGTTCTTCTCTGAAAGATTTTCACACTAGTGCAATAACTGTCATTATTAAAAATCTTAACACTGGGATGATGTAACAAATGCTTTATTAGCATCAGCTTAAACTACGACTCTGCTAAACACAAAACATTTTTCTGCAATCCTGGCTAAAAAATATACTTTAGTTAGATAATGGATGCTAAAATGTGTCTTTTAATGTAGTCTTACAATCTGATATACAACTTTAGAATTCAGTAGTCAGGAGGTCCATTGATTCCTCTATGCCTGCTTTCGAACAGTTGGGCAAAAGTAGGATTACCTTTTCTAAAAAGACAGGAATTGCATCTACTACCACAGCCGATGATCGAGGAAGTGCTTCCATCATGTATGTTAAGGCTCGACAAGCATGGTTCATCTAGAAAAGAAGCCATGTTCACTCAATAAAAACAAAAAAAAATAAGTTTGGAGTGAGTCTTTTAAAACATAGCATATACTTACAATATCAAAATTATGCTCCATCTGCAGCAATGTTATCTGTTTAAAAAGATTTAAAAGTATTAGAAGGTATATTCTTAAAATCCTAGAAGTATGTCTTCTATTTCAACTGAAATAGAACGGTATGACTCATGAACTTTACCATAAAAAAAAAAAAAACCCCCAAGTTAAAACCTATCATGCATACATAAGAAATGCTTATGCTTAGGATGGCATGACTCACACACTCAAGCTCTGACAAGGGATAATCATCACCTGATGATTCGGGTCAAAACTAAAGCATTCACGTTGCTCACAACCAACCCTCCCAGTACCACTGTTTCCCGTTTCAGAAGCCCATGAAAACATCACTGAGCATTTATCTGTCAGCAAGTACTTCATACACAAATAAATGGACCAGAAGCCCACAGAAATTTGTTAAATTAACTATCAGTACAGATTCAGTATCATAGCTTCAACTCTTACAGATCAGCTTCTCTAACTGAGCTAAGCACCACTTAATTCAGCTATAAAATACACAGCAGTATAGAATTGGAACACAATATTGATCACATGAAAAATGAATTAGGCACTAATTAAAACTCAATGTAATTATTTCACAAACACATGAATTAGTCCAAACATCTGATCTGATCTTAGTTTTTCTTGTGGAAAAGACCTTAAGCAGTTTCCAACTGCATTTTTCAAAAGAGGGCAAGCAAAACTACTACAGATACACACTCCATCTTCTTTAAGCAGTAAAAGCTATCAAAGAAACTTCCTACTTGGGGAAGCAATCATTGCAGGTCAATGGAAAAATTTAAATGTGTCAAGTTTAAGCTGTAAAGTACCAGTTAAATATATGATTATAACAACAGACATCAAATATTCTAACATAATATTCATTTAATATGAATTCTTCTCAGCTCTGAATTATGGTGGGTAACTATATCTACATATGAGCAGTCTTGATAACTATTTCCATTAAATATACCACATAAACCCACAAACACATGCGAGCATGCACACTCTGTCTCTTATCACCTGTAAATCAGTCACAAAAAACATCTACTCTAAATTGAAAGGAATTGTTAACAGATAAAACAATAAGTTCTCCAATTCTTTAAGGGGGAATGACCCTTGTAAGACCACATTTGAGAACTGCTGGAAATAGATTCTTCACCAAAATGACTGTTTATGGTCATACAAGTGTATGGTGACTGATGGATAAATATCTGTAATATTCAACTGTTATGAAAGACAAATCTGGACAACTCACTACTAATAGCATGAGCTGCCTTGCACAGGTCCACTAAGTACTCAAATCTAGTCAATAACCAGCAAATTAAGAAAACTAGATTGTGTTAATGTTTCAGCCCAGATTTAACCACTTCTTTATTTAACGAAAAGCTGCAGTTTAAAAGAGATAGTATTGCTACATGGTAACCTAGCTCTTTATTACTGTTTATTCTTAAATGAACAAAAACAAACAAGGAAGTTAACTCAGGTCATAAAAGACAGCTATTAAAGAAATCAATAACTTGAGCATGCATATAAACAAGGTGAACGTCAGAATACAAAGGATAATATCACTTTCATGAAATGTTAAAAAATATTAATATGCAAGCCTGTGGGATGGCACAGGTAGGCTTGAGAGCCAGCTTCTGTTAGCAGGAGGTCTGCATGGCAAGAGAGACTGCTCCATCCTTCACTTCTCTCTGCTAGAGCAGAGCCAGTCAACAAGTGAGGACAAGCAGAATGAAGACTGTATCACTCTGTTTTTGACTGGCTCTACACTCAGCTCTCTCCGTAATCTGATAATGTGATCAAATGAGGCAATCTGATACCCCAATCCTGGTTCCATTTTTGTCAACTTTACAAGATGTGTAAACAAAGACTTAAATGATATTTATTTTAACTTGCAATGTAATATATGCTATGAATATATTCATGTCTATGTTAATCTTGTCATGATTTTATCCAGACTTAATTTTAATCTCAAATTATCATCAATTTCTTTAATCTTGCATTGTGAATATTACCAAGCCACTACTTAAAAGACTTATCATGCTCAAGGGCCTACACACTTACTAATGGCAATTTCTCTTTTTGTTTTCACATTAAAAAGCTTAAGAGATTAAGATGTTAAAAAATTCTACTCTCATAACTGTTGAAAATCATTAGATTTTTTTTAACTTGTTTTCCTATTGCTGAGTACTGTTGTTTTGTTTCTCCTATTTCTATTTCTACTACATAGCCCCCTGTTTTAAGCTGGAGAATCCATTTGGTTTTCTGGCTGGACTACATGGCCATGCACACAACTATCAAGCAGGAAGTGCTGACTGCCCACAAAGACAACCCACAAGTGAGCCGTGTTGTTACTGTCCCATGAATCCCCAGTTTAAAGAAAAAAAGCATGTGAGTTTTGGCATAGGAAGTCAAGTTACCACCTAAGTGGGATAACCACTTAAAACGGAAAACCACATGGGTCATTTAAGTATCAAAGATAAGGTAACTATTCACCAAGAGATGGTTTAGAAATTTTAGTCATTCATCATTAAGCCATGCACAATCTATATAGGCCTGAAATAAAAGGATAAGTAAGCCACACTCTACTCTTAGTTTTATTATATACTGAAGTTCCTAATGACAATGATCATGTTCTTATAAAAATAAGACCAGCATTCAGGGCATGAGTGGGATCAAATGAGGAGAAAATTCTCTTACCAAAGCTGGAACCACACTCTTGACCGGAAACCCTCCCAGCGTCTCCTCATTCCCCATGACCAGTAATTGACACATCTCAATAACGGCCTGGAGCTGCTGGCTTTCATCGCTTGCTTGTAATCCTTGCAGAAGCTGCTGGGCCTTAGAACCTGCACACAGAAATAAAATTAATACTTTTAAACCTTTAAGAAAATTATTACTAGGTGTTAAGTGTGACTTTACACAGTCAGCTGGCTACTTTTCTTCCTTGGATCCCAACTAAAGAGGGATTTTACTCTGCCTTAAAGCAATGTCACAGTTATTTACATTCTCCTCTTTTACTTTTTATCTTTTTTAATGAGAGATGTTGATTGGTTTTAACAGATGCAACAAAAAGTAATATCCCTAAGACTAACACGGACTGACTACATTTAACATGTGTGTACTTAGTTGCTCAGTTGTGTTCAACTTTTTGCGACCTCATGGACTGTAGTCTGCCAGGGTCTTCTTTCCATGGGTCTTCTTGCCTGATTCTCCAGGCAAGAATACTGGAGTGGGTTGCCATGCCCTCTTCCATGGGATCTTTCCAACCAGGACTCAAACCCAGGCCTCCCACACTGCAGGGAGACTCTTTACCGACTGAGCCACCAGGGAAGCCCAAGAATGCTGGAGTGGGTAGCCCATCCCTTCTCCAGGGGATCTTCCTAACCCAGGAATTGAACCAGGGTTTCTTGTATTGCAGGCAGACTTTTTATCAGCTGAGCTACCTGCTTTTTAAAAATATGTATTATCTAGTGAGCAAAAAGTCTTCTGCCATAATAAAACCTGGTAAACAATGATGCCCAGGTATCAAAGGAACTGTTATATACCTCTAAACACCTCCATCAAAATAAATGGAATCCAAATAACAGTGAAAGCATAGAAATAAAGACAAACAGAACAATAATGCATGTAACAAAAGGGAATGCCAAGAATGATTTCCCAAAACATCAAAAGATGGGCCTTTTCACGTCCTCTCACTTCATGTGCATATGCTGCTACCACAGTGCTTTAGAGAACTTCTACTTTTAAGGTTTAATTCCATCCTCAAAACATTTGAAAAATGCTAAGACTCAACTACCACAATAAATAAGTTATCAATAAACTATAAGTCAAAAATAAAGTCTACAAATGTGTTTCAAATCTTTCTGGACACCCTCCTTCTTGTAACCACTATTAACTCCATTAAAATTGACAAATGTAAACCTGATGTTATTCAAACCCTTTCATTCTCAAGACCTTTTCCAATTGCTCCTGTATATTGGATTTTTTTCCCACTTACTACTGCAATGAAAAAATCCACTTACTACTGAAATGCTTAGAAATGATACACATTTGGAAACTGTCAATGAATGTAGAATTCACATGAACAGCAATTTTTTTTTTCAATTAAACATGAATGACTAAACACCTTTCAAAGGGATGCACAATCCTCCTCACAAAGTCTGTTTTCTCTATTATTTAAGGCTGTGGCTAACGAATTGCAGAATATCACTAACTCCTTTCATCATAATAAGAGTCTACCCAGAAATATACTACAAGAAATTCCAGTTCAAAGGGACAGCATCTTTAAAATTCTTCAAACTAAATAATATCAGTTCTACTTAGGGCAGGCTTATCATTTTTGTGTTGAAATAATGTGAGAGGAAAAAAAAAAAGGGAAAATAACTGTGAAAACAAAAGAATCCTTAGCTGCTTCTGGATTTGTTTTTAAAGAATGAAATCATTCAAAGTATACCCTAAAAACCACAACCTAAAATAGGAAAAATTAACACAAGCAATGGTATGTCTTGTAAACATTGAGGCTGACAGTTCTAAGCATATGGATCATTTCAGCATGATCAAAGTAATCATTAAAAAAAAATTGTCATAACACCACTGGTCTTTTAGGATGGTCATAAAAAGACCTTATCCCAAACTGAAAGCAACAACAGAAAGTCAATGCCATTATTTTCCTTTGCTATATGAAGAGAAATAACCTCAAATAGATCAGTCAATTTTGGTTCTAAAGATTATTTTATACAAAATTACTGAGAATCCCTGCCCAGTCCCCAAAGCACTCTTGTGTACGAGGTTTATATCTACTGTTATTTATAAAATGTGTCGGGAACTAAAAGAGAAAAAATTTTAAGTACCTGGTTAATTCATTACATATTAATGTAAACAAACTTTTTGTGGAAAAGGCCATATTTTTCCAAAACAATAAAAATGTAGTAGCACTATTTTGCTGTTGTTGCAAATCATTTAAACGTCAAGCTTAAAAAAAGAGCTGTACAGTCACTTTCACTTCCACTCTCAACCTATGATACGAGGTTATCTGAGATAAGTCACGAAGATTATTTAAAAGACAGGTACCTATTTAACACTGCAGAATAACATGACTGCCAGTCATTTGGTGTCTCTGCCTTGATTCTTATTAAGGTACCAGCAGTTGTACACCCACCACAGCTTTTACACTTTTAGTTCCAACAAGAGAAAAGGAAAAACCTTGCTAATTACCATCAACCTTGGCTTTATGAATTCACTGTAAGGATCTCAGACATGACTGAGGAACTCGTAAACCACACTTTGAAAAAAACCACACAATCAAAGGTTGCCGAGAGGAGCAACCTCATGTCCAAGGAGCATTGGCTGCACGGGTGCAGGAGGGCCCAGAGGAGCTACTCCACATTCAAGGTCAGGAGGGGCAGCCAGTGAGGAGATAACCCGTCGTCCAAGGTAAGGAACAGCAGCTGCACTTTGCTGGAGCAGCCGTGAAGAGATACCCCACACCCAAGGTAAGAGAAACCCAAGTAAGATGGTAGGTGTTGCGAGAGAGCATCAGAGCGCAGACACACTGAAACCATTCTCACAGAAAACTAGTCAATCTAATCACACTAGGACCACAGCCTTGTCTAACTCAATGAAACTAAGCCATGCCCTGTGGGGCCACCCAAGACAGGCAGGTCATGGTGGAGAGGTCTGACAGAATGTGGTCCACTGGAGAAGGGAATGGCAAACCACTTCAGTATTCTTGCCTGGAGAACCCCATGAACAATATGAAAAGGCAAAATGATAGGATACTGAAAAACTCCCCAGGTCGGTAGGTGCTCAATATGCTACTGGAGATCAGTGGAAAAATAACTCCAGAAAGAATGAAGGGATGGAGCCAAACAATACTCAGCTGTGGATGTGACTGGTGATAGAAGCAAGGTCCGATGCTATAAAGAGCAATATTGCATAGGAACCTGGAACGTTAGGTCCACGAATCAAGGCAAACTGGAAGTGGTCCAACAGGAGATGGCAAGACTAAACATCAACATTCNCCTCCCCTCATCCACGCCAGCACCGCCCTGGGAGAATCGGTGGGTGGCCCTCCTTAACCGTCAGGGTGGAAAGGCTGTGCCAGGCCCTCGTTGTGCTGTCCGTCTACGACCGGACTGGGACGGACGCCGACGGTGGCTCAGGATGTGTTTTAAGGCCCCGGCCAGCCTGACCTCTGCGATTGGAGTCGCTCTAATACTTGGTGCAATTCTGTCTGGTCTCAGAAGAAGAACCGTAATCTGGAGCCCCTTTGGACCAAAAGATACAGCTTTTAGGGGAGCGTTAGTGGTTTCGCGACCGCGCAGAGGGGGTAAATAGTATTGTAGCTTCCAGAGCGACCCTAGGAGTCCTTTGTTGACTCTCCAGTTGGATGGAAGAGACAGGCAGTTTTGGGTTGAGGGAGGCAAGGGAGCGCTGTGGGGAGACCAGGTGTGCCTGGTACAAAGCAGGGCCAGGTGTGTCGACTGGCATCAGGTACCCTGTGAGCCATCTGCCTTGGGAAGGACTGTCTGGTACAAAAGGAACAACCAGGAGGCTGCTGCAGGTTGACATCCTTGTGGGTTTAATGTAGCTGCTGCCAGAATATTGACGGTGCCCCAATGAGTAAGGTGGTGGAGAAGGAAAAAAAAAAATAAAAAAAAAATGGGTTGGGGAAGTTTTCCAAGAAGCTCTCCCTTTCTCCGTTCACACTGCCGCTGCCTTCCTTCAGACACTAACAGTTTGTATTTCTTTGAGTCCATCATTTAATCTCTTTGGGAATCTTCTTCCTCATTTGTAAAACCAGAAAATTAGATTAAAAAAAAAAATTGGCCGAGCTTCCCAGCTTATGGGATCTTAGTTCCCTGACCAGGGATCAAACCCCAGGCCCCAGTGGACCAATGGAGACTTCCCAGAAATTAGGTTAATTGATCTAAAGTTCCAGAATTTTACTTCTTTCCCAAAGTTTGGTCTCCTTTCCACCTATTGTTTTAATTCCAAGATGTATATCAAATTAAGAACAGAAGCTAAACACTCCCATCATCCATGGCAGGAAAAAAGAATACACAGAGGAATGAGACCATGTTAGTACCAGAGAAAGGGAAACAAAATCTTGACCCTGGGTCAAGAATTGGCTCAGAGTTCTAGAACTGCCATTGCTGATCTCTGGTTCCCATTCTTCTAATCTGCAAAAGAATGCCAGGATCTGGTGATCTCATCTACCCCTGGTGGCTCAGCTGGTAAAGAATCCCCCTGCAATGCGGGAGACCTGGGTTCGATCCCTGGATTGGGAAGATCCCCTGGCGAGGGGAAAGGCTACCCGCTCCAATATTCTGGGCTGGAGAATTCCAGGGACTGTATAGTCCGTGGGGTCACAAAGAGTTGGACACGACTGAGCGACGTTCACTTTCATCTGCCTGCAGAATTCTGGGCCATTGGTTGCTTGGTAAAAGGGCAGAGTAATGTCACAGAAATAGTATAGACACTGGAATCAGGCCGACCTTGGTGTAGGTCCCACCTTTTCGGCTTAATAGCTGAGTGACATCAGCTGTTACAGATGATTACCTCACTAATCTGGGCCTCATTTTTCTCACCTGTAACAACTAATGCTATACCTTATGAGCTTAGGGGTATCAAGAGTTAACGCAGGGGCTTTGCTGGGGGTCCGGTGGTTAGGAATCTGCCTGCCAGTGCAGGGGATATGGGTCTGATCCATGGTGCAGGAGACTCCACCTGCTTCGGAACAGCTAAGTCCGTGTGCCACAGCTACTGAGCCTGCGGTCTAGGGCCCACATGGTGCAACTATCGAAGCCCTGGGCCCAGAGCCTGTGCTCCGGAACAAGAGGCGCCGCCACAAGGAGAAGCCTGCGCATTACAGCAGAGTAGCCCCCACTCGGAGCAGTTACACAGAGCCGGAGCACAGCAGCAAAGACCTAATGCAGCCAAAAATAAGATAAATAAAAAGAGAAAAACAAGATATACTTAAAAATGAGTTAACGCATTTGAGTCCCTAGTACAGGCCTTGGCATTTGTAAACAATACTTTCAGGATGCTTTCAGCGTAGCATCCTCTTTCTCTGTCTAGGAAGTAGCTCAAGTCCTCTGCCAGCTCTGTGAGTTAGACCGAGCAGGTGATTGCCCTTGTTCAGTAGGTAAGGCATGTTCAACTCTTGGCAGCTCCATGGACTGCAGCACACCAGGCTTCCCCGCCCTTCACCATCTCCCAGAGCTTGCTCAAACTCCTGTCCACTGAGTCGGTGATGCCATCCAGCCTTCTCAGCCTGTCGCCCCTTTTCCTCTTGCCGTCAGTGTTTCCCAGGATCAGGGTCTTTTCCAGCGAGTCGACCCTTCATATCAAGTGGCCAAAGTATTGGAGCTTCAGCATCAGTCCTTCCAGTGAATATTCAGGATTGACTGGTTTGATGTCCTTGCTTCCAGGGGACTCACAAGAGTCTTCACCACAATTCAAAAGCAGCTGCTATGAACACCGTATTACAGGTGAACAGCCAAGCCCCGGTCTAACAGCAGCACAGGGCACAGCCAGGACTTCCTCTGTTCTGGTGTTTCTCTTTGGAAAAAGTCTTGCCAGCCTGTGTATTTTTAACTTCTTTCCCTGCTTTTTCCTCCCAGTGGCTCTGAACCCCGGACATGCTTTCAACATGACACTGTTCATAGGTCTCATTGTTCGCTCAGGCAAAAAGCAGCCCAGCTTCTCCAAAGCCTGGCTGGGCTCGGGGGCGCCCTGGCCCTCTCAGCCCCAGCTGGCTGGCGTTGGTGCAGGTGTGCGGGGTCCTGGCGGCGCCTTCTAGTATCTTACTCCTAATCCGTGTTGCCGAGGTCCGGGCTCTGCCTGCTGCAGGGCCTGCCTTCTCAGGCTCTGTGGCGACCCTCACGTCCTGACCAGACCTTGCTTCTCGCTCTGCAGAAGTCTGTGCTGTAGGGACACTGTCTGAGAGAAGGTCACTGTCCTTTACTCTCGAACCTTCAGCCGCCTCTTACCTCTGTGTAGTAGGGGGAGTGAGTGATCAAGCCATGGAGGATTTTGTCAGAGTTTTAAAAAACACCTCTCTGCTCCATTGACTCACCTTGTGGCCGGAGATTTGTTTTCACTTCCCATTTTTTTGGTGTTTTATGAGAACTGTGTTTAAGAAATAGAAATGGATTGGTCTGATGTGTGGTCAAGAATACGGGCTCTGGAGCCCAGACGCTGGGTTTCCAGTCGGTGCTCTGTCAGTGGTTAGTGCAGTGACCTTGGCGAGTGTCTTAACCTTCCTTGCCTCAGTTTCCTCAGCTATAAAATGGGGGCGACAACACTCTCTACCTCTTTGGGTTGTTATTAGGGCTGAGTGGCTTACTAGGCACTTGGCAAGTGTTTGGCCCATGGGTAGGAGCTCTGTGTTTGCTGCAGATCTTGGAGGAGGAATAAGACAGGTAGGCAGCCTCCGTCGGGGACAGTTTGCTGCGATCAGAGGCATCATCTCTCACCCCTTCACCACTGCGTGACCGCAGGGACAGCTGTTCCCAGCGGTGGCAGCTGAAGCCTTATTTCTGGGACTCTCGGATGTCACTCACATCCCTTCGGCCTCTGTCCCACAGGGCCTCTGGGCTCCACTTTCACTGTTGCCTCGGGGTGAGCAAACAGAATCCTCCTATGAGCAGGGAGTCAATCGGAGAAAGAACATGTTCCTATTTAGATAGTCAAGTTTTACCCTGTAGCTCAGATCACATTTTATGTCTGTGAATTGGGGGACGGGTGGGATGAGGGATTGGCTAGATCGCAGCGAGGATTATAAACCAAGAGCCCATAAATGGGCTTCAGCGTGTCTGTAAACCCCCTGCACATGTTGGCAAATGCTAATGTTTATGCATAGATGGACACTGGCGGGNTTAGATAGTCAAGTTTTACCCTGTAGCTCAGATCACATTTTATGTCTGTGAATTGGGGGATGGGTGGGATGAGGGATTGGCTAGATCGCAGCGAGGATTATAAACCAAGAGCCCATAAATGGGCTTCAGCGTGTCTGTAAACCCCCTGCACATGTTGGCAAATGCTAATGTTTATGCATAGATGGACACTGGCGGGGAGAGTGTTTCCTGGCTTTTATGTTCTCAAAGGATCCAACAAGAGGCTAAGAAATGATGACGTAAGGAAAGTGTTTTTTTAGGTATCATTTAGCTCAGCAACTCATTTTTTTTTTGGCCGCATCGCTTGGCCTGTGAGATCTCGGCTCCCTGATCAGGGCTTGAACTTGGGCCACAGCAGTGAGAGTGCCAAGTCCTAACCGCTAGACCACCCAGAAGTTCCCTCAGCCGCTCTTAAGACATTCATTTTCCAGATTTCAGACGGACAGAAAAGTTGAAGGATTAATGCAGTGCTCGCCCAAATTCCCTTTACTTAATTTTGAGAGTTGGGCTTCTCTGGTGGCTTCCGTGGTAGAGAATCCGCCTGCCAGTGCAGGAGAAGCGAGTTTGATCCCTGGAGAAGGAAGTGGCAACCCACTCCAGTATTCTTGCCTGAAAAATCCCGTGGCCAGGAGAGCCTGGTGGGCTACAGTCCATGGGGTCGTGCAAAAAAGAGTTGGACATGACTTAACCACTAAACAACAACAGTGGTAATAGTTACGTTGCACCGTATGTGTGTTCTCTCTCTCTGTAAACACACGCATGCATATCCCATGGACCTTTGAATGTAAGTTGTACCCATAATCAGCAGCTCCTAGGAGGATTTTCTCCTGTATAAACTATACTGTTTTCATCACACCTTAGAAAATCCACAAACATTTTCTACTATGTTTTATATTTAAATTTAACCTGTTATCCCCAGACATCCTTTATAACTGTTTTTTTCCAAACTCAGACCCAATCACAGTTCTCATAGGGTAGTTGTTCTTTTTTATTTTTTTAAATCTCTTAATCTACAATAGTCTCCTCCCCTCTAGCCCCCTTAATGATACTTATCTTTCAAAGAGACTGAGATAAGTGTTGGGTAAATTGTTACATCGTCTCAATTTTTCTGAGTGTCTCCTTTGGTGTTATTTAGTCTGTTCATCCATCCTGTGCATTTTCTGTAAAGGCAACCGTTCGCTGAGGATCGAACACATCAAATCAGGCCCCTACCGTTCCCGATAGACTCGTTGTTTGGGGTGGGGGTGGTTGCTGACATGTCCCTGCTGGGAGGCGCACAGTCCGATGGAGGCCTTTTATGAACGTGGGGAGAGCAGCAGCTGATGCTGTGGAAAGTGATATTTTAGCTGAGTCTTAGCAGAGAAGGTGGTGGGGGCAACGTGTGGACAAGCATTGAGAGCCAAGAGCGGTCATTCCGGAGTACTGTTGGCTGGGTGTCGCTGGGAGCCAGCGGCTCCTGGGAGCTGACTGTGAAGGACCGTTAACTCTACTCTGAAGATTAGATTTGGTCCTGGAGGTTTGGGGAAGCACTATTGTGCACATTCTTCTCAGATTACTTTTTTTTTCCCCCTTTAGATTACAGCTCTTTCCCCATAATCTCACCGTCCTGAGCAAAGCAAGCTGCGCTTTATTTTTTCCCCCCCCAGGAGTGCGTATGTTTCAGAAGGATATAAAGCCAAGAGTAACACTGGAGTCNGATGCTGAAGCTGAAACTCCAGTACTTTGGCCACCTGATGCTAAGAGCTGACTCATTGGAAAAGACCGTGATGCTGGGAGGGATTGGGGGCAAGAGGAGAAGAGGATGACAGAGGATGAGATGGCTGATGAGGTGGCATCACGGACTCGATGGACATGAGTCTGAGTGAACTCCAGGAGTTGGTGATGGACAGGGAGGCCTGGCATGCTCAATTCATGGGGTTGCAAAGAGTCAGACACGACTGGGTGACTGAACTGATCTGATCAAAGATTATGTGTCAGAAGGCAAACATTTTTTAATGAAGAGCCAAGACAGTAAATGTTTTGGGCTTTATAAGCCACAGGGTCGCTGTTGCCACTACTCGATCCTGGCATTGTGGCTTGAAAACAGACACTGGCAATAAGCAGAGCATGGCAATATTCCAACCAAATTTTATTTAATTTTCATGTAACAAAATATACTTCTTTAAAACTTTTTCAGCCATTTAAAAATCATTTTTAGTTCATAGGCTATATCAAAACAAGCAGGAGGCTGACAAGCAGGAGGCTGGGCAGGAGTTTACTGACTACTGATAGTGAAGAAAGAGAAGTCCCAGCATTTCAGGAAGTCACAGGAGGCTGGTATGTTCAAGTATGAATTGGCCCCACTGGACATCTGCTAAGTTCTGAGGCCGTGAAGAGGACCATGGATTGAGTCAGAAGTTCTGTTAAGACAACGCAAACACCTGCAGTCTCAGGGTACTCAGAGGACAAAGTCCCCACAGAGGGAGGAGGCCTGACTCAAACACACACAACCAGTGCCCCCCATCCTCAAGACATCTGCAACATTTTCAAATTGCATAATGAATATAAAGNTAAGACAACGCAAACACCTGCAGTCTCAGGGTACTCAGAGGACAAAGTCCCCACAGAGGGAGGAGGCCTGACTCAAACACACACAACCAGTGCCCCCCATCCTCAAGACATCTGCAACATTTTCAAATTGCATAATGAATATAAAGTCTAAGTAGATGGAGGTCTGCAACGTTCTCAACAGCACAAACCCTGGGAGAGGGAATTTCCTGGAAGTTCAGTGGATAGGACTCAGCTTTCAGTGCTGAGGGTGTGGCTTCAATCCCTGGTCAGGAAACTAAGATCCCACAAGGTGCATGGTATGGAAAATTCAAAAAAGAAAATAGGAACACCCCCCCGGCCCCACCTCTGCAAAAACCCCTGGGAGGCTCATGACAAGCAGGGATAAGCCAGAGGTGGAATGAGCCACATATGAAACAGCTACAGCCCGGATTGGAGCAAAGTGGTCAGCTTCTGACAGTTTTTAACACTGAAGAAGAGGAAACACTAATAGAAAATACCACCTGGGTCTCTTCAGTTCACATAATCAATTACCAGATATGGCTGAGGAGTATGTGACTAACAATCAAAAGGTGGGAAGAGACAATAGAAGCAGGTTAACACCACTAGAAACTATAAACTACGTACTCTGTAACTATGATTGTGTTAGACACTCAGTCATGTCTAACACTTTGCAACCCCATGGACTGTAGCCCACCAGGCTCCTCTGTCCATGGAATTTTAGAGGCAAGAATATTGGAGTGCATTGTCATTCTCTTCTCCAGGGGATCCTCCCAACCCAGGGATCAAACCTGCGTCTCCCGCACTGCAGGCGGATACTTTACTGTCTGAGTCACCAGGGAAGACTCCACAGCTATAATTAATAAACTGCAAATGTAAGCAATAGAGGAAGTGATAGTTGAAGAGCTTGGGATCAACACGCATGCACTGCTATATTTAAAAGATAACCAAAAAAGTCCTACTATACATACACAGCACAGGGAACTCTGCTTAATGACATGTGGCGGCCTGGAGAGGAAGGGAGTTTAGGAGAGAACAGATACATGTATATATATGGATGGTTGAGTCGCTTCGGTGTCCACCTGAAACTATCACAAATAGTTAATTGGCTATACTTCAATATAAAATAAATAAAGCAAATTCAAGGATAAACAAAGATGGACAAAATGGAATGTAATGAATTTCAGAGAGAACTGGAATCTATTTTTAAAAATCAAATAACTGCCTAGAACTGGAAAACACACCTGAAATCTAAAATTCATTGATGAATTTAACCAAAGATGGAAGAAGAAAACAGAAAAAAGAATTAGTGAATTTGAAATGTGGTCAACAGAAAGTTTTCAAACTAGGCATAAGAAAAAATTCTGGGAAAAACAAAAACAGAGCTAGAGAGACCCAGCGGATGAAGTGCAAAGTCTGAACATGTACAATCCTGATACTCCCAGAGAAAATGAAGAACACTCGAATAGACAATGAGATAAAAGAAACAATATGTGAAGAGATAATGGCCAACAATTTTCCAAAACTGATGAAAGGTATCAACTCACAGATTCAAAGGTTCAGTGAAACTCAAGTAAACTGAAAATGAAAGAAAATGTCACATGGGCCTAATATAGTCAAACTATTAAAAATTAATACAAAGTAAATCTTAAAAGAAGCCAGGGGAGAAACGAATTGCCTTGAAAAGGTTATAGTAAAATTTTTAAACAGAAACTATGGAAACCAGAAGAGACATTACAAAGGGCTAACACGAGATTTTTACACCCGGGGAAATGATCTTTTGAAACTTAAGGCAAGTCAAGGATTTCTCAAACAAAAGCAGAAAGAAATCACTACTAGCATTTATACCAATGTAAGAAAAGTTCTTTAGGCTGAAGGGAAACAATCTAGATAGCAGAAAGGAACTGCAGGAAAGAAGTTAGAGTACTGGAAATGGTACATATATGTGGGCAAAAATAAAAGAAGATGGATGTTTTAAAACAAAAACTGCCCCTTGTCTTTCTAACACATGTATAAGCAAAACAAAACATCATCATAAAGGATGGCAAGAGAAAAAGTTAAACTGCTGCGAAGTGCTTACACTGTTTGGGATATGATAACATTATTACTATAAAGTAGGTGATGTATAATAGCCCAAAGATATGTATTATAATCTCCAAAAGAGGCTGATTTATTTACATCTGCCAAAATGTTGTATGCCTAGACCCTTTATACCACAATCCCCTTTCTAGACATCTAGCCTAAAGATAAAAGGAAAAAATAGGAAAGCTGTATTTCACTGTAACACAAGCAAGACTGGAAGTCACCCAAATGTGCAACACGGGCCTGGCTAAGAAACTGTACATCCACACACTGTGGCAGCATTATGACAGCTTTACAAAAGGCATGGGGGACCCTCCCCTCCCTCTCTTCCCATCCCCTTCTCTCTGTGCATGAGAAGGACAGCATCTATGAAGAGTGAACACCGAGATTTATTGTTAAAAGGAAGGCAAAGCAAAGTTTACTACTCTTATCTAAGAAAGGCAATGTGTATGAAGTAGACAATATGGATTTGTTTTTGTTTTCTTAAGTAAACAGCAAAAGGACAGGCCATAAAATTACAAAGGTTATTTGTGTGGGAGAAGGAAACAGGCTAAAAGGATAGTAAAAGATGTTAAGACTTTTAAAAATTTATAGATCTAACTTCAGGAACCGTGTAAATAACATGAATTATAAAAGCCAGATAACATTTTAATAAGTCAATACCTAAAAATTTTAAGGAAAATAAAGCAAAGGAGTCAAACCCACCTGGCACCATGAACATAATTATTTCAAATGACTCTAAAATACAAAAAGCTGACCATAAAGTGAGACACAACCCAAGAACAAAAAAAAGAACTATTACAAAATTAAAACTTTCTCAATGTGACTATTTTTGTTGTAGAGCTGAATTCTGTACTGTAGGATTAAGTAAATAAATAAATGAAAGTGACATTCGCTCAGCCGTGTCCAACTCTCTGTGACCCCAGGGACTGTAGCCTGCTGTGCTCCTCTGTCCATGGAATTCTCCAGGCAAGAATACTAGAGTNCTAAAGGAGATCAGCCCTGGGTGTTTATTGGAAGGACTGATGCTGAGGCTGAAACTCCAATACTTTGGCCACCTGATGCAAAAAGCTGACTCATTGGAAAAGACCCTGATGCTGGGAAAGATTGAGGGCAGGTGGAGAAGGGGATGACAGAGGATGAGATGGCTGGATGGCAGCACTGACCTGATGGACATGAGTTTGAGTGAACTCTGGGAGTTGGTGATGGGCAGGGAAGCCTGGTGTGCTGCGATTCAAGGGGTCATAAAGAGTCAGACACCACTGAGTGACTGAATTGATCTTGAGCTACATGATGAAATATTTATAGATAAAATTATAGAGTGTTTAGGATTCATTTCGAATCAAAGCAAGAAGAGAGGATGTTGGTGACTGTTAAGACAGATTGGCCACAAAGTAGGCACTGCTGAAGCTGAGTCATGGGCATGGGTGTGTTTGACTGTTTTCTACTCTGGTTCCAGTGTATAGTTTACATTAATTCCACGTGCAATAGTCAAGCGTTAATATGGAGTTCTGATGTTTAATGATAATAAGCTTAGGTAACAATTTTTCTTTCCAGAAAAAAAAAATTTCCCCCAAATAAATGAAGTGGCAAAATAAATGAAATCAAAGTTCTATTAAAAAAAAAAAAAAGCACACACATTAACTTATGGCAAAGTATAGATCTTAATATAACCAGAACACTGTCTAAAAATGTTAATATCCTTACTTTTATAGTTAGAAAATTCAAATATATCCAGGTGAATAAGTTAAAAAATAATCTTGGGAACGGGGAGAACAATTAAAGGTATAAATGAAACAATGGTTGTGTGGACTGATAATTGTTGATGGGCTTACGGAACTTACTATGCTACTATACTTTCAACTTTCATGTGTTTGATCTTTTTCATAATAAAGATAAATCCTGATTATCCTTAGGATAAACCCCACATTTGCTGCTGACCTGCAAAGGTCTAACATGATCTGCCAAGTAACTTTATCTCTCAGATTTCATCTTCTGCCACTTTCCTTTCACCTTTCTATGCCCCTCCCACAGTCTAATGAGCAGGCTAGACTTATTTCCACCTCTGGCCATGCACTCCTTCTTCCCTCAGATCCTCTGCAGAGCTGGTTTTCTCACTTCGTTTTATTCAACACAAAATCTCCACACCTCCGAGGTTTCTCTAACCAGCCTATCACCACACCAACAATCTCCTTCCATTGTCTGCATTGCTTTCCTTCACTGCAATGACACTACCTGCAATTTTACTATGTAATGATTGTCCTCTTTACTGCAAGCGCCACACTGTAACAGGGAAGCTTCCATGTGGGAAACAACTCTGCTTATCATCCTATTCATGACTTTGAACAATCCCAGTGCCTCACAAATGGCACTGAATAAAAAAATCAATATTCCAGGGTTCTCGAGAACTCTGCAGGAGAGTGTTATTTGAGAGATGAGTAGCAGGGCAGCAAAAACAAAAGAAAATAAAAACAAAAATACGAACTGCATCTTAAAACCCTCAGGTATTTGGTTGGTCAAAAAGTTCAAGTTTTTCTGTTAAGATCAAGTCAAGATGCAAGTACATTAGAAATCTAGCCTTCTATTCATATTAAGTCAACAACTTAAAAAAAGAGATGTGCAACAATCAACAGAGATTTACAGTATATACTGTGTGAGTGTACGCTTAGTAGCTCAGTTGTGTCTGACTCTTTGCGACCCCATGGTCTGTAGGCTGCCAGGCTTCTCAGTCCATGGGGATTCTCCAGGCAAGAATACTGGAGTGGGTTGTCATGCCCTCCTCAGGGGATCTGCCCAATCCAAGAATCGAACACAGGTCTCTCATATTCCAAGCGGATTTCTAACCTGTCTGAGCCATCAGGGAAGCTCACTACAGTCAATATCTTGTAGTAACCAAAAGAAAATTATCTGAAAATAAATGTGTATATGTGTAATTCAATCACCTTTGCTGTGTACCTGAAACATAAGTCATCTATACTTCAATAACATATATATAATGAAAAAAAAAAGATTCAAGTACACATATATGAACACATATACACACACTGCATTATTTTTTTAAAAAGAATATTTTATTGAAAATTATATTAATATGTATTTTTAAGTTCAGAACTGATGAGCTTCGGTACAGTTTAGAAGTTTTTGAAATTAAGACTGAAGTCTGCAAATAGCCTACTGACTCTATGGAAACTTTATAGATAAGTTAAAAAAAATGTATATATGTATGTAAAAAAGAATGTATGTATAACTGAGTCAATTTGCTGTACCTCAGAAATTAACACAATACTGTAAATCAATTATACTTCAATTTTTAAAAATGCTTAAATGTAAATTTTTTACTTCTTAAGGAAGCTAAAGGTAGTATTCTATACCAAATGGAATTTAATGGAATTTGTAATTATGCAAAATCATACTCTTAGTTACAAACTAAGACTTAAAGAGTCACTCTTATGTCTACCATATATGATAAGATTTCTGGGTTTAGTTACTGGTAATTCTGCTGAGAAATCTTTCCTCTTGGGCTCATTGTATAATCAACTGCCTATTGGGTTAAATTTTATTATACCATAAAAACCACAAGACATGAATCTATGCAAATCATGCAATCAGATGTTACAATAACCAAAGTAATCACCTGAGAGTCTTTACTCCTCTACAGCTCAAAAAAAGTGTCTTGCTGCTAACTTTGGATGGTTTTCCAGTGGCTCCAATTTAGTAATCAAACACAAAAAGGACAGAAGAAAATCTTGAAGAGTTGCTATTATTTAAGGTAAGAAAATCCACAAGCTCTATTTTTCAAAATAGGTTAAAGTTCATGAAAAGTTCCCAAGTGAAAACTCTCCTATATGAATAGATAAATAGTTTAAGAATAGCACTCAACTAATAAGAGTTTTGAGGAGAGGACAAATTTAAAAGTATTCACTTACTAGCTCCGCTTCCAATTGTTCTATGGAAAAGCTGTGACATCCGAGGACCAAGAGGACCAAACAGGTGAGGGGGAAGACCCCTGGCCTCTAACAGAGCTAAGGAAAAGAGCAGAGCAGGAGAAACAGTTGAGTTGTTAATACAACTTACCTCATTTAGAAGCTTCCAACAACTGATTCATCATATAATTCATTTAAACAATTCTACTTTCAATTTTAAACTTTAAGAGAAGCTACATGATGTATTATCATATGTGAAACGGATTGCCAGTCCAGGTTCAATGCATGAGACAGGGTGCTCAGGGCTGGTGCACTGGAATGACCCTGAGGGATGGGATGGGGAGGGAGGTAGGAAGGGAGTTCAGGATGGGGAACACATGTATATCCATGGCTTATTCATGTCAACGTATAGCACAAAGCACTACAATATTGTGAAGTAATTAACCTCCAATAAAAAGAAAATAAAAAAAAAAGAGAAGCTACAAGAAACTTTACAAAACCACATTTATATATACTAATGCAATTACCTATAAGTTACAACTGTCAACTCCAGGGCACAAAGTTTTATGCAGATATTAAACATTAGTGCTAGCAGGGACCATGTAAATAGTCCAAGAAAAACCGAAAGTAAACATTTATTTTGAAGAAGTTATATGTTAAGCACATTTGCTCTATTTTTACTCTATTACCTAATCAGATATGATCATAAGATTCTCTAAAAACACAGGAAAAATCATTTTTATCAGTTTCCAAAAGTGAGAAAAACTGTTGATGAGAGTTTCAGTCAAAAAGACTATCTGAAACTCAGTAATTAATGTTTCTTGTAAGCCTCACATTGGGGACTGATTGGATAAACAACTGAAGACAATAAAAAAACCCATGCACTTGTAAACATCAGATACATAATATGAAGCTGCTTTTTAAAAAGCACTTACAACATTATAATGCCTAGAATTTATGTATACACTCTACATTCATTTTGAAACTGCTGATCAAGAACTCAATACAGCAAAAAAGCATCCTACCAAATGTGCTGTTGTTAGGTACCAGAGAACAATATATGAAGTGACCCCTTTTCAGTATCATCCTTAACTGATTAATAGCTGCATGTGTAACCATAATGGAAAAAAAAAAATTAACAACATAAAATATACTACATAAGATTTTATCTATCTAAACAGCAAAGATGAAGAAATAAATGGGTCATCTTCCAATTCCAAATCAGTAAATCAAGAGCTTTTTTGGAGATATGGGTGGGCACTGCTAGATTATAGTTATATGAGCTTATTCAAATTAATGTCAACAAAGAACACAGTGATAGGCAGCCCATGACTGTCACTTCGTATAAGCTTGATAACAGTCTTTACCTTGTAACCGTCCCATCTCTGAGTCATCAGATTCACTCTCCCCAGAGGTGGTCATGCCCACAGCCCCTGCAACAGAACTAGAGGCTGGGGGCGGGGAGGGAGTGGAGAAGGTGAGGGTTAGGAGAAGAATATTTAAAACTCATTATGTCTGGTTTATCTTTAAAAAGAAAAAGCAGAGTTTTACAGACAATAATCATTAAAGGCAAACGTGCACACTGCACACCAGCTGTTCTTCTAGACTTCATCGTGTAGCTTTATGGAAAAAAGATGGCTTGACGACAACAGAAACAAACATAACATTCAAGCCTTGCATTTCACTCATTTATGATTTTCACAGTTTTCTCCTGTCTTTGAAACTGCTCCTCAACTCAATCTTATTCTGAACTCCTCTATGAAAAGTCCATAAATATAACTCTGCTAAAGCCACTGTGATATTTAATGAACAGGAAAATAATCACAAACATAACATAGGGAAAATGTTCCATAGAGATGTGTGCCTTCTTCAGTCTGCTCTATTTCTGGACTAGTCTTGAGACAATCATTTGCCATGTTTTCTTCCACTTCAAGAGTATGTAAAGATTATGTTCTTATTTTCAGGGCAAAACACTAAAGATACACATTACAACTAACAGAAGACCACAAAACATTTAAATTTAAGTACAAAAGAGAAAGCAACCAATACGTAAAAACAAAGGAAAGAAGAAGTCAGATTCGGAAGGATTCTACTACCCAAAATGCTAACCTGATCAATACTTCAGTCCAAGTAAGCAGTGGTCGATTCTATTACAAATCTGACCAAGAGACAAAAATATATTCCTGTAAAACTAGCACTTTTACTGCCCCTTCCTCTCAGTGTCTGTTGAGTCCCAAAGCATTTTTTGTACAAACAATTCGTCTACGTATGATCACATCATCCACAATACTATGTCCATGTGACAGATTAATGACAGAACACAAGCCAAGACAAATAATTCTGTCATTATTTAAAAAAAAAAAAAAAAAGAGGCACATGGATCACCTATGTGAATATAACAAATTTTTCTGAAGAAAGAGATGCTAATATACCAGCCATCAACTCTGTGTTTTCATAATACTTTTTTTCCCTCCTCATATAAGTATCCTATCATTTCACTAGAATTCTTTTTTAAGCTTGTTAAAAAAAAAAAAAAGAAGAAAAGTATGGTTTAGAGCAGGAGTCAGCACACTGTGGTCCACAAGCCACATCCAGTCTAGCACATCACTATGTAAATAAAATTTTGTTAAAATATACCCAAACTCATCAATTTACCTATTAACTGTGCTGACTTTTGTGCTACAACCACAGAGTAGTTCCAACAGAGCTGATATAAAGCTTAAAACATCCATATCTGGCCCTTTTCAGAAAATGCTGGCAACCCCCTGGTTCAGAGTTACGGGCTAAGAAGAAATGGTAATATTAAAGAGTATCAGAGTTTAGTAAACTTCATATCTGCTGAAAACAAACAAACAAACAAAAACAAAACAGGAAATAACCATGACTATACTTTGTAATGCTCCCTAAAGGTACTAATTAAATGCTAACTCCATGGAGACTGCGTCCATATGTTTCCTCCCAACCAAACAAAGAAGTATTATAAGAGGAAACCTAGGCTTTGTGTGTACTTGCTCAAGATCAGAAAACTAACAATGGATATGAGATCTGAACCCAGGAAGTCTGACTTTACAAGCTGTACTCTTATTAACTATACACATCAGCACCTTCAATATATTCTTCAGTACTAATTTTTAATTTATGTACACTGGCTCTTTCACATTATACAAAAACCATATTAACCAATTCTGCTATTGGGTCCCAATTATTACTAACTTAGCAAAGTGGCTCTTAAACTTGCCTTGAAACTTTTACAAACTGTGGAAATCAAATACAAAGTTGTGATAGACAAAACTGCTGATATGTATTCTCTTCCCCTCAAAAAGCATACTCTGGAACCACATATTTTTAAAGAAAAAACATAAAATTTCACTTAAGGTAATGCTGAAGGGTTNAATTCTGCTATTGGGTCCCAATTATTACTAACTTAGCAAAGTGGCTCTTAAACTTGCCTTGAAACTTTTACAAACTGTGGAAATCAAATACAAAGTTGTGATAGACAAAACTGCTGATATGTATTCTCTTCCCCTCAAAAAGCATACTCTGGAACCACATATTTTTAAAGAAAAAACATAAAATTTCACTTAAGGTAATGCTGAAGGGTTTTATAAGAGGGTCTACTGGTTTTACTTTAAACCATTCTACAGATTTACAACTTATGATTTTAAAGGTTTAAGTTACTTCTTAAAAGAGTATTCTAAGAATTTACATAATGAATAATAAATACCTCAAACTGCCCTGCTACAAAGACCTTAACCAAGACATAAAACTTGTAAAAGCACAGAATTAAAAGAGCTGTCAAGATTATTATAGTGTGGTCCCAACACTCAGGGAGACACAGATCCTCTACAAGCAGCAGCAGGGATATTCTCATTTTTAACTGAGATGAATGCCTATTTGGACACAAATCATTGAACCCAAAGCAAAAGATCCTTTCGAGCTGCCATACCTTTGATGTATGTGTTATGCTTAGTCACTCAGTCGTGTCCAACTCTTTGCGACCCCACAGACGAGAGTCCGCCAGATTCCTCTGACCAAGGGGATTTTCCAGGCAGGAATACTGGAGTGGATTGCCATGCCTTCCTCCAGGGGATCTTCCCAACCCAGGGATCAAACCCAGCTCACCCACTTTGCAGGTGGATTTTTTTAACCACCTGAGCCCTCAGGGTAGCCCAAGAATACTGGTGTGGGTGAACGATCCCTTTTCTCCTGAGGATCTTTCCAACGCAGGAATAGAACCAACCAGGGTCTCCTGCATTGCAGGCAGGTTCTCTACTAGCTGAGCTAGCCATACCTTTGAAAACAAATATTAATAAGGATTTGCCTACTGTAGCTCCCTTTTTGTAATTAGATAAACCAAACTAGCTTATCCTATGAGTGGCTGTTTGTAGTCCTACAGGTAAGGAAATGTATTCCATTCCTAGGAGTCAATGACGCAGCAATTCAATGAACACATCAAATGTTGGGCAATACACACAAAATCCATCCCCAGACACAATGCATTAATAAAACAAGGTAATGAAGCAGAAAAAAAAAAATCCAATCTCAGATTTTAAGAGATATCAATCTATTCTTTTAAATTGGTATCTTGCCCATCGAGTCTCTGCAAATCATCATAGTACCATGTAAAAATCACTGACAAAAATCACTTTTACTTCACAGGAATGGCTAAGGGTTTACCAGATACCTAAGTACAGGAGGCAACAAGAATACATTCTTAGTGTCATGAAAACTTTTGAGCAAGGCCAAAAGAATGGTTGTTCAGAATATAATTACACATTATACAAGTGCATGCTAAAAGATGCTCTAAACTAACACCATCAATTAATATTCAACACGAACTTAAAAGTGTTACAATTTTCTTTAAATTCCAATTTTATATACTGAAAAACTAAAGCACATTATACTGAAGAACTTAATATAGAGCTTGTAAGAAGCTTGCCTCTTCCTCTAGAACTACCTGAGTGAACTGGCAGAGAAAGCCCCACAGTATACAACGCAGCCTCCAAAATGTAATCAAGTTAGTGCTTTCTAACATCAGTGAACAGGCCACATGTATTTTTGACATAAACTTGGACGATACCGAGATTACACTGTGATTTCAAATATGGAGGCAGGCCTTTAAGGAGGGCAATCTTATGCATCTAATCCCTTAAAGCCTTCATCCTCTTAGGTGAATATACCAGGGAACACAATTTTACACACCGCCCCTTCATTCTGGCCTCCAATTACATGCATATGAATTAAACCAACTAATAACCGTAGGGAAGCAGAACAACATAGCTGTTGTTACAACTGTGCACTGCACGAGTCACACATCCAGGCCTGTAATCCTAGCAAGCTTAACCATTCTGCATTTCAATTTTCCTCATTTATAAATGAGGATAACAGTGCTCACACCTCAGCAGGTTACTCCAAATATTAAATGAGAATACATGTAAAATGCTTAATAGTGTGTATGCAATGGGGTGTACCCTGTGTAAATGTTAGCTATTATAATTATCATAATGAGTCCACTTTAAACACACTCTCAGCAGCTCCATCTCGAAGAGTCATCCACACATCCACACAGGAGTTGCTTCACTTCCATATTCAGACTTGAAGCATCAGCTGTGTTATGTAGAGCTTCAACGAGCTGCACGTGTGATGCACTTTTCCAAAACTCTACTACTTAACCGAAAAACTATTCTAGGAGAAGGGCACTACCAGATGAGATGCTGTTAGGTTCACCATGTAGTTTATTATACAAAACCAGGAACGACTGGTTGGTAAAGATGTTAAGCTGGACAAAAAGCTGAGACAAAAGGCAAAAAAGATGGACAGTAGTGGGCAAACCAGAACATTCCCGTCAAACCAGGACATATGATCAACTGTAGGCAATAAAGAAAACTGGCACATATTCTGATATTAAATAATAATACATGAAAGAACTTCATTCAAAAGAAAGAATATATATGCCTACACCTGAAGTTACACATATTATCTAGATTTAAGGGACTAATAACCATATGTTCATAATGCTGAATTCTAATATTTTTATATCTGTTTTAATATTAGTGACAAATGTTTATAACAAACTACTTCTTAAACTTGTTAGCCACAATCAAACACTGAAGTCTTAGCCTGCTTTATGTATTGGTAATGGATACATACTTTGTGTGGGTTGGCCTAATTTTTGCTGTGTGAAGATATTAAGAATAAAAAACCCATAAAAATAGGAATAATATTATTCTTAAAGCTGCTGGGTTCAAACCAAATATTTATTTTTTACAGACTGTAAGACTCTAAAATCTGCACATGTATGAAGCAATTTAAACTGTATCTGTACATTTTTATTATGAATTTAATTTTTTCAAGAAAATGAGCAGGCAACTATTAAATGTACTGATCAATATTTAAGAAGCTTAAACAGAAAGGGAGTTTCTGCTTCTTAAAAGCCCTTTGAACTTAATTTGTACAAATTTGGGAAAAAAAATTATACTAAAAAACAAATGAATACGAGTAATCAAAAACCAAATCTATAAAACGAAAGAAAACAAGTTTGATGGTTATTAACACCTTAAGATGTAGCTGTCGCCTCTCTTCCATTATACCTGGTATACCTAAATAGTAATTTATCTCCAAATAAAGCTGCAAGATACACAAACACATTTTAGGCCTAAGAAGTGCCCATCTACCTGCTGCTCCTTGGGGAGTCTCGTCTGTCCGTGCGGCTGAAGAGTTCACCGTCTCCTGGCTGCCTTCAGGGTCGGCCATCTTCTCTTGTCGACGAGCTTCAGCTGCTCCTCTTTTGCCCAGGCCAGAGCCTCGCCGACTACGACAGAGAAATGCCATCATAGGCAGCACTCCCAGTGACCAGGAGCAATGTCCACACAGCACAAAGCTCCAATGCATGGAACACAAAGCGAGTTTCTTCTTTTTACATAAAAATTGTTGCAGAAAATCACTATGGGTAACAACCAAGACTTTGTATATTTAAAACTCTTCCAAGCTATATCATGTTGACAATACAAGCTTTTGTGAGGCTATGAGCTGTTGTCATCCTTTCAGACAGAAGTGATCTTTAAACACTTCAACTAAATGGAAAAGTGATTCCTTTAGCAGAAACAATTCATTCAAAATAGATCTCTAATTCTTTGGGTAAACAGTGGATCAATACATGGAGTTTCAGACTGATAGTTGAAAATCGGGGACGGGTAAGAAGAGAGAAGACAATAGGCAAAATTCCCATCACTTAAGTCCCAGATGGCTTACATCATCAAAAAAGTTACTATCCTCATCATGGATAATAGCTTCTCCTTTAAAATAAAGAACTAAATATTCAATATTTATAAGTAGATACAGATTAAATCTGGGAACACACCTGCTGCACACTGAGGCATCACTATAAGATGTGGAAAAAAGAATTATTAGTCATTTATCATCAAGCAAACTACATTTCATTGACACTTTTTCTATTTTAATAAGTGAAATCAGTAAGCAAATCATGCACAGACAGAAGACTTCCAAAATTATTACAACTTAATACTGTTTAAATAGCAGCTCCCCCGAATGACCTTGGAAGTGCAAAAACCTACTACCAAAGAAATGTTTTAGACTATAAAGTCAAGCTACAGTGAATAATGCTGCATGGTAAAGAATAAGGAGGAAGTAGGCATAAGTGCCCTGGAAATGAAGGCTCTGAATTGTCAAGAGTTGTAGAGGAGTTTATTCTTCCAATTAGTTAAAAAAAAAAGTATGCCCCTAAACAGGGATTTACTCAGCCAGTCTTTCCCTTAGGAAGAAGAAAAAAACAAAAAACACCTCATTCCAAACCCAAATTACCAAGCTACAAATTACTACAATTCAAATTAAGTCACTTATTTAACATTTAATTTGCATCAATCATGTGACACGCTCTGTGCTGAACATTTGGTTGCTGCCCTCAAGTGTGTTAGTCTACAGAGCGATGAAACTGCAGCTGTGAGAGGCTATGAAAATACTAAATTTAAGAGGAATTTCAGCAAATTCAGAAAAGCCTGAGATGAAAAATGCTGCAGACAGGTGGGTAGACAGCTTGTGTGCTCCTAATGCATTAAGACAGTGCTCCTGAGGAGAAGCAAAGAAGGCTGCAGAGAAAGACAGGACACTAGATTACCTGACTCCAGGAACAGTTCAAACTTAATTTTCAACCACAGTGAATTCAGTTTATATCTAAGATTATAAACCTTGGGTAAACTGGATCCAAAGTTTGGTCCAAAATAGGGCAAAAGCCCTGAAAAACCAAGGAATCATCTCAGAGGTCCTCACAGAAGCACTGCCAACGAAATTCAAATGCAAACAGGTATACTAACTCTAGATATTCAAACAATATTTTAAACAATCCTGATAGAATCAGAAAACAAGTGGAAAAGCAGAGCTTAAAGGGCCTAGAGTCCTTTCCTTATGACTTATTATTAGGCAACAAGTCCTTCTGTTTCCTTGTGTTATTACTGTACCTGCAGTCAAAGGTATAAAGTTGTAAATTACCTTAGAGAAAAACCAAAGAAGCAGTAAACTTTTCCAATGACCTGAGATGGGAAAAGCAAACTAAAAATAACCCACGCCATCACTATTTTTGGCACATTTAGGAGAGAGAAGAAACTATATACAAAAGGAGCAAATTACACACAAAGGAGGGAGAAGTCCCATATGGTTGTGATAATTAACAGCACAACACCAGAACTGACCAAGCCTGAAAATGTGACATGAAACTGGAGTAACAAGGTTTTTTAACTTCAGCCTAAGATTCTCAATCAGTGAATGAAAGTATGGGAGATAATATACTATATCATATGTCAAAGGCAGACGATTTTCTGAAAATTGGCTCAAAGTGGGAAAAATGGAGATGTGAAAGAACACAAACAAAACCCACATTTTCCCCTGAGGATGGATGTTGTAAGGCAAAATAAAAATGAAGTACATCTCTCACTCTCACCCATTAAACTCAGTAACTCATGCCAACACTTTTAGAAACTAATTAGGCAATATTACAGCCATTACAACAGGCATCCCTTTTGATCCACTAATCACACAACTGGGAAATTTAGTTACCTTTAAAAATAACCCAAATCTGCATAAAGATGCTCATTAGAGAGCTCTTTGGCAGACAGGAACTCTGAAAACAACCAAAAGTCCAACTGCTGGCAGTAACTCTGTGCAAATAATGTAAAACAGAGGAAAAGGTAGAAGACAAAGGTGTTGCCCCCAAAAAGGCATGATTAAAGTTTAGCAAAAAAGGAAAAAAAGTTAAGTTAAATATTGGGGAAGAATTCACAGAAATAATAGTTCTATTTAGAATGAATTTCTTCGCTGGATTTTCAAAAAGAAAACTTGCATACAGTTTTTTTAAACACTCGTAAAATGAAGGCCTTTGGGGAAAGCTGGACCCAGGCACTGAACTGTTCTCACACTGACAGGCCCAAATCATTACCTGGCACTAGCGCAGGAGCCCGTGGTCTTCTGGCGTGTGCTCCGCCTCAGACTGGGGAGCTCGGCAGGCGGGGATTCGCTGCGCTTCTTGGTAGATTTTCGTAAACCTACAAACGTGAAACGCAAGAGGGACATGTTTAAAGGAGTCATCTTAAAAACGACAAAATTCTTTCGGCCGCCCTCCCCGGGCTCCCTAGCAGGCTCTAGGTCTGCTCGCAGAGTCGGCCTTCACTGTACCGGCCACACCAGGGAGGTTCCTACAGTGCCCGGCACGGCTGTCCAAGGAGCCATCTTCCCTCTCTGGCCTAACCTTGACTCAAGCTTACCGACGCCATGAGGGATGGTCCCTCATCCCTTGAATCCTCCTCTTTTAAAAGTTCCCATCACATCTCTACTCCTCCACTGCTTTTCTCTACTAACTAAAGCGAAGATTTTTTTAAATTTTTGTATATACTATATATTTCAAGACTTTCAGTATTTCATTTAGCACTTTATTGCTACATTATCTTTGCAGTACCCCATGGCACCTCGTTTCTATAATGCTCAACAGTAAGAAAGACCAGAAAAGAACAAAATGTTTTCTTTCACCATCCCATCTGCAAGGAATACACATTTGAACTGAAGCCTATTAGAATGTCCAATTTAGACAATACTATACAATTAGGGGGAGAAAGTTAAACACGCACAACACTTCACATGATAATCTGGAATCTAACATCTTTAAAGGATAACAGATTCTAAAAAGGTATAGCAACTAAGCAAAGTTTATTGTTATCTTATGAACAACGGGGAAGCCACCAGAGCATTTTCAACTGCTGCCTCCTCAAAGTACGTTGTTACCCTACACCCATACATGACATGACAACATCCTGGGTGGTGTTCTCTACCTAAACACAGAACCCCAGCAGTGAAAGATCTCCGAAGTCAACAGACTGTATTTCATTAGAACTTCGGGGTCATCTTGAACAGATGTTAGTTAACTTTCTCAGAGACCAACTATATAATAACAATTCTCCAGATCACCTGTTTCTTCTCAAGTTTTAACTTTTCCATTGAAATCTGAAAGATGGACATAGTCTGCAGACAGATTATGAGGGAATGATTGCTCAGCTGCTTGGTCATGTCTGACTTTTTGCCACCCCATGGACTGTAGCTCGCCAGGCTCCTCTGTCCATGGGATGAGTATCCCCGCAAGAATACTGGAGTTGGTCGCCATTTCCTCCTCCAGCGGATGTCCTGACCTAGGGACTGAACCTGACTCTCCTGTGGCTCTTGCCTTGGAAGGTAGATTCTTCACCACTAAGCCACCTGGGAAGTCCTACACAGCTAATGGAGTAAGCTTCATATGTTCAGCTAATAATGTCACCATTTTTTAACATTTAAAAAATTTAGAAATTAAGTATTTCACAAAGTATTACACTTATCTCTCTATCCGAAATACACAATTAAGTTGGAACAGACAAAAAATGTTCAATTTAGAGGGAAAAATTATCAGTGCACATACGTTAAAACTGCAATTAAAAAAATAAATAAGGTACTTTCATTTATCAGTTCAGCTCAGCCGCTCAGTCATGTCTGACTCTCTGAGCCCATGGACTGTAGCATGCCAGGCTTCCCTGTTCTTCACCAATTCCCAGAGCTTACTCAAACACATGTCCATTGAGTCAGTGATGCCATCCAACCACCTCATCCTCTATCATCCCCTTTTCCTCTTGCCTTCAATCTTTCCCAACATCAGGGTCTTTTCCAATGAGTCAATTCTTTGCATAAGGTCGCAAAAGTATTGGAGCTTCAGCATCAGTCCTTTCAATGGATATTCAGTATAGATTTCCTTTAGGATGGACTGGCTTAATCTCCCTGCTGTCCAAGGGACTTTCAAGAGTCTTCTCCAACACCACAGTTCAAAAGCATCAATTCTCTGGCACTCAGCTTTCTTTATAGTCCAACTCTCACATTCATAACATGACTACTAGAAAAACTATAGCTATGACTAAATGGACATTTGTAGGCAAAGTCAAGTCTCGGCTTTTGAATATGCTGTCTGGGTTTGTCATAGCTTTTTGCCAAGGAGCAAGCGTCTTTTAATTTCATGGCTGCAGTCATAATCTGCAGTGATTTTGGAGCCCAAGAAAATAAAGTCTGTCGCTGTTTCCATTGTTTCCCCATCTATCTGCCATTTTCCACTTTTTGCCACTTTCACTTATAAAGCACTTTAAAAACCTGTAAATTATTGTCACTGCAGATGGTGACTGCAGCCATGAAATTAAAAGATGCTTACTCCTTGGAAGGAAAGTTATGACCAACCTAGACAGCATATTAAAAAGCAGAGAATTACTTTGCCAACAAAGGTCCATTTAGTCAAGGCTAAGGTTTTTCCAGAAGTCATGCATAGATGTGAGAGTTGAACTATAAAGAAAGCTAAGCGCCGAAGAATTCATGCTTTTAAATTGTGGGGTGTTGGAGAAGACTCTTGAAAGTCCCTTGGACTGCAAGGAGATCCAACCAGGCCATCCTAAAGGAGATCAGTCCTGGGTGTTCACTGGAAGGACTGATGTTGAAGCTGAAACTCCAATACTTTGGCCACCTGATGCAAAGAACTGACTCATTTGAAAAGACTCTGATGCTGGGAAAGATTGAGGGCAGGAGGAGAAGGGACAACAGAGGGTGAGATGGTTGGATGACATCACTGACTCAATGGACATGGGTTTGGGTAGACTCTGGGAGTTGGTGATGGACAGGGAGGCCTGGTACGCTGCGGTTCAGGGGGTCGCAAAGAGTCGAACACGACTGAGCCACTGAACTGAACTGAATATGACTCAATTCATGTAATACCTAAGTGTCTTTATATATACTATGATATATAGTAATGTACACTAGCACAAATTTTCACAACTATTCTCTGACATTCCATATTTAACAACGCTATGTCCTACTGCTTTACTACAAATTTATGGTGACAGCATACTTTTGGACACTTTCACTACTCATGCCCTATTTTAGACTTCTGTGTTTAAACTCTCTTTTAAACTTCACTCAAAGGTAATTTCCATATGATAAAATGTACTCATTTTAAATGGGGTTCGATGAGTTTGACGAATATATTCACTGGTGTAACCAACACCGCAATTGAGATATCAAACGTTTCCATCACTTTAAAAAGTTCCTTTATGATCCCTGCAATACATCCCCCACCCCCTCACCTCCGCCCCCCAACACACTTCAGATCTCTGGCAATCACTGGTCTTCTTTTCTGTTGCTATGGCCTACTTTGGAGTTTCTCACGAATGGAATCATAGTGATTTGGATGACCTAATGCTGTTGCACATATTGGTCCATCCTTTTTACAGCAAACTGGTATTCCTTTTCTATGGCTGTGTCACAATGTCTATCCATTCTTGCTGTTAAACTTTAAAAGAACTGTACTAAGTTACACAGAAGTAGGGCAAAGAAAAGTCAAAACAAGAGTGAATAGAAAAATATTTATCTGATGTCATAATATCACAGTGTAAAACGACTCTCAGGCTAATTGACATGACTCCATCCAGCCTGATAAACTGAGAGAGAGAACCTCAAATATTTTGCTCTCTAAACTTTGTTACAGAACTATATAAATTCCTCCAAAAGTCTAAAATGTGTTTAGATCATAGAAAGGTCATAAATTCTGGAAAAAAAGAAGCTGAAACTTCAGGTACAGCTTAAACTTCTTTTGGCCATTCAGCAAACTGACAACGTTAAGCTATGGAGACTTGCAAAAGCACTTTCAGATACAAAGTTATTATAATAATTGTTTTTCATACACAAAAATATCAACTGACTTGCTTAAAAGTGCCTAATTCAACACCATTCTAAGCTTATTTTTGAAGCAGACGAACTGAGTACCACATCTTCAATACACTTGTGACAAGATGTTAAAATTTTGCTTTACTGGTTCACTTATAAAATTCAAAAACTCTTGGTATAAAAAGAGGATGTTTGTAGAAAACAAGGTGAAAAGACAACCCTCAGAATGGGAGAAAATAATAGCAAAGGCAACAACTGATAAAGAATTAATTTCCAAAATACACAAGAATCTTATACAACTCAATACCAGAAGAGCAAACAACCCAATCAAAAAGTGGGAAAGGGATTGGAAGTGACATTTCTCCAAAGACGACATACAGATGGCTAACAAGCACATGAAAAGATGCTCAACATCATTCATCATGAGAGAAATGCAAATCAAAACTACAGTGAGATATCACCTCACACCAGTCAGAATGGCCATCATAAAAGTCTATAAGCAGTAAGTGCTGGAGAGGGTGTGGAGAAAAGGGAATAGTCTTGCATTGCTGGTAGGAATGTAAACTGATACAGCCACTATGGAAGATGATATGGATACTTGTTAAAAAGCTAGGAATAAAACCAACATATAATCCAGCAATCCCACTCCTAGACACATACCCTGAGGAAATCCAAAGTGAAAAAGACACATGTACCCTAATGTTCACTGCAGCACTCTTTACAACAGCTAGAACATGGAAGCAGCCTAGATGTCCATCAACAGATGAATGGATAAAGCAGCTGTGGTACATACATACAATGAAATACTACTCAGCCTTAAAAAGGAACACATTTGAATCTGTTCTAAGGAGGTGGACGAAAACTAGAACCCATTATACAGTCAATTAAGTCAGGAAAAGAAACACAAACATTGTATTCTGACACATACATATGGAATCTGAAGAGATGGCACTGAATTTATTTTCAGGGAAGCAATGGAGAAACAGTTACAGAGACAAACCTATGGACGTGGTGGGAGGAGGAGGGAGAAGGGGAGATACATGGAGAGAGTACACAGAAATTTACAATACCATGTGTAAAATAGATAGCCAATGGGAATTTGCTGTATGACTCGGGAATTCAAACAGGGGCTCTGCAACAGGCTGAAGGGTGGAGAGGGAGGTCCAGGAGGGAGGGGACATGGTTGTACCTATGGCTGATTCTTGATGTATGACAGAAAACCACAAAATTCTGTAAAGCAATTATCCTTCAATTAAAAAAAAAAAACAGAGTATGTTTGTAGAACGAAAGTGTTTCTGATCATTCTACTGGTCAAATATGGAGGATTTTAATAAAGGAAGAAACTTGGAAAGGTGTAAGCCAACAACCTACTGTTGTGTGTGTACACCTGATGCAAAGAACTGACTCATTTGAAAAGACTCTGATGCTGGGAAAGATTGAGGGCAGGAGGAGAAGGGACGACAGAGGGTGAGATGGTTGGATGTCCTAGGCTCTGTAATGTAGCAAAACTCATTTATTTTTACAATGCCACTTTAGGCAGCAACCAGAATTATCATGGGTCAGATTAATATATTCTTATCCACAAAGTCTTTGATTAATAAAGTCAGGTATAAATCTTGTATCAAAGCTCTTGACCTTTGAACAATTCACGGTCCACTTATACGCAGATACTGTTCAATAAATTTTAAATAACTATAGGACAAAACAGTTTGCAGTTATTTGAATCCAAGGAATGTGGAGGAACTGTGGATAAGAACAGCCAACTATGAGTTACATGCAGACTAACCTCCTTATTGTTCAAGGATCATCTACGTGTTGGTATAAGGAACCCTGCACTTGTTCCTACAATATATTCCTATCATCTTTATTCCTCTGGATAATGGTGAAGCTAGCAGTATTTTTTTTTAGTAATTGATTTGTTTTCTAAAAGATAGATATGTCTTACTCTTTTTCCTTTTTCAAAGAAGTATTCCTAACCAAAACTGACTTATACAAAGTCCAAAATAGTCTTTTTTTCTGAAGTATGACATTTTCAAAGTGTGACATTTGATGGTTTTTCCAGTGTTCATGTATGGATGTGAGAGTTGGACTATAAGGAAAGCTGAGTGCCAAAGAACTGATGCTTTTGAACTGTAGCGTTGGAAAAGACTCCTGAGAGTCCCTTGGACTGCAAGGAGATCCAACCAGTCCATCCTGAAGGAGATCTGAATATTCACTGGAGTACTGAATATTCACTGAAGGACTGAGACTGAAGCTGAAACTCCAGTATTTTGGCCCCTGACGCGAAGAATTGACTCACTGGAAAAGACCCTGATGCTGGGAAAGATCGAAGGTAGGAAGAGAAGGGGACGACAGAGGATGAGATGGCTGGATGGCATCACTGATGCAATGGACATGAGTTTAATTGACTCCAGGGGTTGTGATGGACAGGGAAGCCTGGCATGCTGCAGTCCACGGGGTCACAAAGAGTTGGACATGACTGAGTGACTGGACTGAACTGAACTGATGTTCAAGTACATACATTGCTATCAGTGGCTACTTTTCTAAAAGAAATTCATAAAAATTGACCACATAATAAGGGATCATAGATGTTTATTTAAAAATCACTCAGAAACAATAAAAGATAAGTTGTGCAGATGAGTGACAGTGAGCTAAAATCCAAGTGGAATTTTCTAAGCCAAATTTTTATTTCCTAGTCAACGCATAGCAATTGCAGGCATTGATTTGATGCCATGAATTAAAACTTAGAAATGTGCAAGGATACTCGTCTAACCACTGTAATAAATAGAAACTGGAAAAGCACTAAATGTTAAATAATAGGAAATGGTTAAATAAACATCAGTACAGTAATAAAAAGTGCAGCAACACAATGTTAGCTAATGAGGTTGTGAACAAATTGGCATTTTTACACTGCCGGTGAGAATATAGGGGTTCCCTGGTAGCTCAGACAGTAAAGAATCTATCTGCAATGTGGAAGACCTGGATTCAATCCCTGGGTTGATAAGATCCCCTGAAGGAGGGCACGGCAACCAACTCCAGTATTCTTGCCTGGAGAATCCCCATGGACAGAGGAGCCTGGCGGGCTACAGTCCATTGGGTTGCAAACAGTCGGACACTACTGAGTGATTAAGCACAGCACACAGTGAGAATATAAACTCATATCTCTGGGAGGAGTTCAAACTGTATATTAATATTTAAATGAAAAATAACCAGTGACCTAACAAGAAAATAATGAATTACTGAGCTAGAATCAATTTTTAAGTTTACAACAACAATGTAAATGGGAATGGGCTAAGAGGTACATCCATATGCTATTAAAATGATATAACTTATAGCTTATTTTTTAAAAGGAAAAATGTCAGTTAAAATCAGTTAGGCAGATAAAGGACTCTGGTTTCTTCATTCCTAAACATGGATAACTACAACATTGTATCATCATGATAATGAAATTTAATGTATGTCAACTGTCTAGTGTGAAGCCAGTCTTGTAACAGGCACTCAAAAAGCAAAACCCACTGTCATGTGGAGTGAGCTTCTACTCTTGATAAAAATATATGCATATACATAGAAAAATGCCTTCTAGGTAAAGACAAAGACTTGACCACATATGCATTTGCCTCTGTCCTCTAGTGAAACTCTACTAAAATAGTTTTAAAAGGCTCTGAGGCATAAATTCACAAGGGTGGGAAAAATGGCAGAGACCACTATCACCACACAAGACAATTTCAGAAGATGAAGCAGCAGTAATTCCAGTGCTAAATACACGGGAAAGACAAGACGACTAAAGGCAGAAAACGGAGATAAACTACCAATGAGACGGACACTCAGAATCCCACGAAGGTCCAGGAGTTGATGCTACCAAATACCTCTGGGACAACCGCAGAGTTTAAACTGAGGACTGGTTCACGGGCTGTTTATGAGCAGTCAGGTCTAGATCCACTCCCCCGGTTTTACAGCTGTGTAAATGTCACTCTCTTGAGGCAGGTATGCCTAAGACCTTTATTCTTCAGAAAGTGCAAAATATGGAAATTCTAGGTTAAAGTACACAGTTGCCAACAGGTGGACCAAATCAAAAATGAGAAAGGGGAGGTGATCAAGAACATATAGACCAACTAGATGACATATGGCCTCTTTCCTAGGCATCTTCTCTCACTAAGCCCCTGAATTCTGGCAGTTAGGTTTTCACTTCCAAGCAGGAGTCTGAAAGAATCTTCCCTGTGGAATTTTACAAAAGAAAAAAGATCTGAAAATGATGATCGCCCAATTGGTTTACTAGATAGTCAATCTCAGTCAAATCTCATCTACGTGCTCAGAGCTTACAGGTTACATATTTGGTTTCCCTACTCTTGTTAATGAGGAGACAGCCAGCAATTACCAGAATTTTAATAAAGTTCTTAGTATGAAGTCAAAAGCAAAGTAAACCTACCTCACAAAAAAGTACGTAAGAGGTTTCTGCAAGAAAAGAAAACTTACTCTGAATGGGAGACAGAGACACAGACAGAAAGACAGTATCTATTAAAAAAAAAAAAAAA